>JAGFMF010012144.1:2971519-2985041 GCA_019455555.1 Galemys pyrenaicus | reverse complement strand
GAGGGAGGGAGGGAGGGAGGGAGGGAGGGAGGGAGGGAGGGAGGAAGGTTGGGAAGAATCACCCACTTTGAATCTTAAGTGAGAAAAATGAACATCTAAGCAGAGGGAGTGGCTACTGTGTTCCATTCAGAGAATCAGAACCATCGACTCTTTGCTGGCTTCTTTTGGCCACATGCAGTCATTCAATAAGCACATTGGAAATAATGGAGGTCTGATTAGGCTCCTCCAAGTGAGCTGACATACAATTATCTGACTGCACTGATGAGAGCAAGCACATAGGGAAAGTCACACATGGTTGTAAAGGCTGTCCACTGCAGCATAATAATTAAGAGACTGAAAGTGGGTTAGGGTAGGACATAGCTCTGAGAAATCTGCTTTTGGCAAAATGATTCTACAGGTGTAAACTGGCACAAAGGATGCTGATTTCTCTTACTGAACTCCAGAAGCTCAAAGTATGAATATCAGTGACATCCCACACAGAGCTGGATGGCTGTGCTTTCTATGTATAGATTAATTACAGTTCCTTAAACGTGGTATGAGTTTTGTCCTCTCCACAGACAATGAGCAGGGATTTGAGAAAATCAAATCTATGTTTCCCACTAGTTTAAGAGATAGGGTAGAAGAGGAAGAAGCGTCAGCTTCGGACACTTCATCTTTTGTTAGAGGAAGCAGGGAAAGGCTGTGTTCCCCAAAGTCCATAGTGCTTATCTCAGAGTGGTAGGATTATGGGTAAATCTCATTTTCATCTCTGTATCTTTCTGCATTTTTCTCTAGTGACTTTGTATGGCTTTTGTAATCATAAAAATTATTTCCATTTTAGGAAGGTAGTGGCTGAGCAGGGGAGGAGGATGGCAACAGAACTGAGACTGAGCTGAAAGAAGGGGTCCAGGAGAGAGCAGAAGAAGGTGGCTGTGGTGCAGGGAGCCAGCACTGCCCACAGGGTCAGGGGTCACATCTCAGCCATGCATCATCAAGAGCCTATGTCACTGGAGATAGCCACCCACCTGCTCTGATTCTCAGCTTCTGAGACTCCCAGACACTACTACCCACTTCCTGTGTTGTGAGGACATCATATGATGAGTCTGAGAGCCTTTGTAACCAAAAGCGGATGCAGCAGTCCTAGGGGTTATAAAGACTTTAGGTGGAAAGAAGGTAGGACAGCAAGGGTGGGTTGGCAGAAAGAAGAGGATGGGAGAAAGGAGAAGACAGGAGGCAGGAGGAAAGAGCACTCACTGAGCACCCACCACAGGCCTGGCAGGCCCTACCAGGCATAGGGCAACCAAACAAAGGGACAAGCAGAGTCCTTGCCCCAAATCAAACACCGACCCGGTCCTCACTCTGCCACATACCTGTGCCAGCCACACACACACACACACACACACACACACATACACACACACACACAGGTCTCATCTCCTTCTACAGCTCTACAACAGCCCTCTCCTGTCAACAGCACCCCCACTGTGTACACAAGGAAAGTGGCTACAGAGGGGGTTTAGCCACTTGGCCAAAGTCATACCTTGTGGGCAGCAGGTAGCCATGGACGGTGGGCCAGAATTCCCAAGCTCTTTCTTCTGTGTCCCACCGCCCTTCTCTCTGGCAGCCTGGCACCAGGCCCCGCTTCCCGGGTCAAGTGGGCACACAGAGGGTGCCAGTGGAACCCAGGGTCTCCGCGCCCCTCTCGCCTCGCCCTGGCCCCGCCGCCCCCAGCCCTCCGGCCCGCACCGCACCTGGTCTCCAGCGGGATGTTGCTGTTGAGTAGCCAGTTGTCCGGGGCGTGGGCAGGCTCCGGGGCGCCGCTGGCTGGAGGCTCTCCAGAGAGCGAGGGGTCTGTGGGGGCCGGGCTGGGGTTGCTCCTCGGTGTGAAGTTGCCCCGGTTCAGGGAGTTAATGGAGGCCGCGTGGTGCTGGTTGGGGGTGTGGGCGTGCGAGAGCGGCGGCGGCGGTGTCCGGAGCCGCGTGTGGTTCTGCAGGCCGCCTGGGTGATCTAGAGCACAGACACGCGCGGTCACCGGCAGTCCCGGCCCACGCCTGCGCCCCACGGCAGGCGCACCGGGACCGGGGCCAGCGTAGGGCACTGGGCAAATCACACATGGTAAGCAGCCCAGAAGATTCGTCAAAGGTATTTACTGAGCACCTACTATTCTAGGTGCCGGTAATACATCAATGGATAAACAGACAAAACTGCCTGTCCCCTGTAAGCACAGATTCTAGTAAAAGAGAGACAAATAAGATTTTAAAGATTACCCTCCCATGTCACACATTTTCTCTGCTACAATGGGGAGGTGGTTTTCAGTGTGGTGTGAGACTGGTAAGCTCCAACACCACTTGGGAACTGACTAGAAACTAAAATTCTGGGTCCCTGTCACAGACTTACTGAATCTTCAATTCTTAGGCTGGCCTAGCAATCTAGTTTCACAAACTCTCCAGGTAATTCGGATGGGTGCTAAAATTTGAGAACCACTATATATACAACGACACATAGTAAATGAAACAAGCAAGATAAGTAAAATACCTAGTTTACTGAGATGGTGATAAATCTGAGAACAAATAAAGCCAGGAAGAGGCTTATGGCCTGGGGGCAATTGTGAAGTTTTAGCTCGGGGAGAAGGTGACTTGCATCAAGGGAGTGAGTGAGCCTTACTGTACGGGACAGAAATAAACACCACTCACAGTGTGCTGGACGCTGTCCTGGGCCCTCTCTGTATGTCAGTCAGCTAATCCTCACAACCCACTACAGAATGGGTACTGTTTTTATCCCCATTTTACAGATGAAGGAATTCAGAGATATAATTTATTCACTCCCCTCAACGACTTGGCGTTAACAGGTATTATGTGTCACCAGATTTACAGAAGAAAAACTGAGGTGGGTAAGTAAGTTGCTCAAGGACACATGGCTAGATGGATGCTCTACATTTACAAAGAGTCAAGTTTTCAGTGATGACATAAATAAGACAAGCCCTGCAGGTAAATATTAACTACTATTCACCCTAAACTATGCTCATTGAGATTCTAGGTTTTGGGCGTGGAGGGAATGATGGGGTAAAGAAGTCAGGAAACTGGATTCTATTCTGAATTCATTAACGACAGGATCATTGGTATACACTGCACATTGGTGCCCATCCCCCAAGCCCTAACCCTCAGTGTGATGGTATTTGGAGGTAGGGTCTTGGGAGATAGGTTTAGATGAGGACATGCGAGTGGGACCTCATGATGGGATTAAGAAGAGACAAGAGAGCGTGTGTTCTCCTCCATGGGAGGAGCCCTCTACAAACTAGGGAGAGGGTTCTCCCCAGAAACCAAATCTACTGGCATCTTGACCTTGGCCAAACATTCAGCCTCCAGAACTGTGAGAAATAAATGTTTGTGGTTTTAAGCCACCTGGTCTGTGGTAATTTGCTTTAGCAATCCAAATTGGCTAAGACAGAAATTGGTATTTTAAAATGTGATGCTGTAGCAAATACCTAAAAATGTGAAAGCTGCCTTGGAACTGGGTGATGGGTAGAGTCTGGAAGAGTTTTGAGGCCCACGCTAGAAAAAAGCCTTTATTGCTGTGAAGTGACTTTTTAAGGTGATTCTAGTGAGAACTCAGAATGAGACGTGTAGAGAAATCTTTCATCTTCTTAGAGATTACATAAGTAGTTTTGTATGGAATGCACACAGAGGTGTGCACATAGAGGTGTGGACATTAAAGACAATTCTGATGAGGTCTCAGGAAAAAACAAGAACTGTGTTACTGGACAGCGGAGAAAAGGTCATCCTTGTTACATAGTGGCAAAAAGAATTGGGCTGAACCGTGTGTGTTCCAGTGTTTTGTCGAAGATAGAACTTGGGAGTGTTGAAATTGGACATTTAGCTGAGAAGACTTCTGAGCCAAGTGTTGAAGGAGCCGCTTGCTTCCTATTGATGCTTATAATAAAATGTGAGAGGAGAGAAATGAAATGAAGAAGGAATTGTTAAGCTCAAAGAAACCATAACTTAAAGATTCGAAAAATTCTCAGTCCATATTGCAAAAAATACAGACTCAGGTATGAAAGAATACACCAGTGGTGGGAGTGAGGGGATGTTTGGTAAAAGGCTAATACAGAGGTGAACCCTGGAAGGATTAACCACCCCAGAAGGAACACTGTCAGCTTGAATTGAAAAGGACAGAAAGGGGATGAAGGAGGATAGTCGCACTTCTTAGAATCGACAGGACAGGACAAAATAAATAAAAATATTTAGCCTTAAACTTCTTCAAGAAAAGGAAAGAGGGCCTCCCTGGTGGCACAGAAGGTTGAGTTGCACACTGTGAAACATCCGCGGCAGAGCAGTGTGAGTTCGATCCCTGGCCAGGGAGGGGACCCACATGATGCAGCAGACCTCTTCTGCCTTACCCGCTGCTGCCCTCGGCAGTGTGTTTCATTCAGCCTGCCTGTTCTGCTCCCCACTCTGTCTCCGGTGAATCCTCTCACCCCGTGGCCTCTGGCCTGTACCCCAGCTCTTGTATGCATAAATAAATAATTTTTTTTTAAAAAAGGAAAGACTAGTTCGAAAGTGATTCAGAGATCATCAGTGCCATGGCCTTGGTTTCTAAAGGACCATGGACTTACCAGTTAACCTCTTTGAACCTCGGTTTTTCATCTGTAAAATGGGGTGGGGGTTATTCAGGGAGTCACAGAGCTACAGTGATCTCAAATGAGACCATCAGAGGCAAACACCTTTTTTGAAATTTAGTTTTCAAAGTACTCTGCTTTATTTGCTCCTCAGGAGGATCCTGTATTTCACAGAGGAGACTTTTAGTTAATGAGAATGGGATTCAAACCAAGGTGGGTGTGATATTCGAAAGGCTGTGTTTTTCCTTGGCTCAAGAGACAGATTTCTGGAAACCATCAAGCACAATCAAGTGTGAGGCACTATTGGTGTTATGGCTATTTTTAGTGGAAGATGCATCACTATCTGTCCTTTAGGTATCTTTTATGTCAAAGAGTTATAAAGCAATCTGCTGGGGGTAGAGTGGGGCGGAATTGGTGGTAGCAGAAAGAAAAAGGAAACAGAAACCCACCTGGTGGACGAATTCCTTCCCCCACACATGGCCTACCAAGCCCTTCAAAATTTGACCCACACCTGTATTTCCAGTCTCATCAGCTCCCCCTAGGGCCCTCCATTCCTGCCACACTTTCTCCCTAGATGCTGAGCTCTACTGAGCCAGCTCAGTGACTGAAGCCTCAACTCCAATGAGGATGGTTCCCAGGGCCACAGATGAGAATAGCACCCTCTGAAGATGTGCTGTGCTGTGGCCCTGGACCAGCAGGGATGCCCTGTGATGAGAGGCAGAAAACCTGAGAGTCAGCAGAACCTACTCAGGCAGAGGCAGGGAGCAGACAGCCTTAGACCAAGAGGGGCCAGTGTCACCCCACTCTTGGCCTATCGGGCTGCTGGCTGCAGTCCAGGGCACCAGAGTGGTGAGTCACCGGACCACCACTGTCCAGTGGCTATCAGAGCTCAGCAGAGAGGGGTGACCCTCCTCATGGAATTTGACCTAATTGATACTAATAATTGCTGCCATGTATTTGAGCACCTACTAGGTGTACTCTCACAGCCTTAACGTTTCTAATGCTTATACAATCACTAGAGGGCAGTTTTATTGTTCATTTTTTATAGATGAGGAAGCTAGGCACTTCCAGAACTAGGGAGCGGTCCTTATTAATCCAAAGCTTGAATTCTGACTTCCAAACCAAGACTCAGTTGTCTCAGTTCATGAGCAAAGGCAGTAAAAACACTCTCAGTGAAGAGAACGAGTATCTGAGGTCTGGGGCAGGGCAGGTGACCAGCCAGCCTGTCTGCTTTGGGACTATGTAGGAAGACCAGGCTCCGGCTTGATAGCCATTTACAATGCTTCCAAGTGTTCTAAAATGATGAGGTTTTAAGCATATACTTCCAAAAGGGAAATCACCTATGAGATAAGGAATGCCCTGGTCTAAATCCTCTCTGTTGTTTTGTAGCTCAGCTCAATTGACAGCCCCTCCAAAAGCCTGTGTTGATATACCCTCCTTGAAGTTGTCCCTCCACTGAATGCTGACAAGCAGGTAACATGGATCACTCACCTTCTCCTTCTCTGTAGTAAGCAAATGGTCCTATCTTGCCTCTTCTGGAAGATATAAAACTCCCTACCTCCTTCCTGCTGGGTAATCACATTACCAAGCTGAGGCCTACTCTAAGTTTATGGTGTGACTATCTCATGTGAGTGGCCTGGTGGACTGTCCAGGAGGGTGAGGCTGGTGGGGAGGGCATCTGTGTGCAGAGCATGATGCAGACCGCTCCACGCTCTCCAGATGATGGGCCTCTGTAGCCCTTTGCTTACTTGCCTAGAGCCAGAGTTCCAGGGGCGTCAGCTGGACCCTTTGTTTCCCTTCCCTCACCCCTTCTATTAATAGAATGCTAAGACAGGGCACCTTGATGATCCCCTTGCTCCCAAGGGAAATGCTTTGTTTTGGGATTCGACAATGGAAGCTCACTCACACCCCCCCAAAAGAAACATGACTTTGCCAAGGAGTCAAGGAGCAAATATTTCCCCTGATCTGAATGGACCCAGCCTCCCTCCCAGTACACAATCTCCTCTTCAGAAATTCAGAACTAATTCACTCCTGCAGCATTAGCTGAGTGCCTGCTCTGTGTCACGTCCCGTAAATTGGACGTTGAGTAAACAAGATGGTGATGGACTGAAAAAGACATCTCCTCTGGTTTCTACTCACTAGCTGGATGGACTTCAATAACTCAAGTCACTTCATCGGTCCCATGATGCCACGTTCTGGACCATGATAAGCAATAGCTCTTGCTCAAGTGCCACATACAAGGTGGGCCCTGACTGTGCCCCTAGGGGAGGACCCAGGTGCCATTCATCTCTATAACTCCAGGAAACACTGACAGAACTGGGGAGAAAGAGTAAATTGGGTGGGTGGACTTTCTGGCTTGTGTAGCAATTGCATTTCTCCTACTATCTGGAAGTAAGCACTGACACTTTTGCAAAGCTGTGCTATAAATTCCAATGTACACTCTCGCAGATATGGCCTCCAACTGTATCTCTGAATCAAACCAAAGATGAGTCATTTTCACTGTTATATTGCACACCTCTGTCAGTAAAGGCTACTGTCTTATCTAAATTTTGCAAGTCTGGTTTTCCAGGAAGTGTTTTTGCTTCCTACAAGTTCTCAGATATATTTTCAGTTGCTGGTTCCCTCTAACACCTCAGATACTTTTCATTTTATATGCACACAAAAAAAATCCTGAACATTGAAACATCTAGGTTGCATCTCCTCAGATTCTATTGCGACTTCCTCAGTGCACTGAGCAGAACAGTAGCAGAGCAAGACTAGACTTTGGTGTCAGACATTACTGGGTTCCTGTTTCGACATGTTCATGTTATAAGCTGTGTGACCTTGATCAAGTAACTTCTCTGGAGCTCCAGTTAATGTTATTAATAAATGGAGACACTACCTACCTTACAGAGCTGTTAAGAGAAGGAATGAGATAATGTATGCAAGTACCTGGAATATAGTAATGCTAAGATAAAGTATTAAGTACCCAGTTATGATAAACCATACTGAATGAATAAATTAAATAGTTCAAAATCTTCACCATGATGATCACTCTACAGAAAATATAGTGGTCCTAAAAATAGTGCTTCCAAAGCAAAAACCCTTGACAGAGAAAGAACAAGAAATGTGGGACTCTTTCATTACAGCTAAATTTCTTCTGGATGAACAGCTAGTTTTGGAAAACTCTGGTCCCAGGATGATGCCGGTACTCAGCAAGCAGATTAGAAGCAACACGAGTGACTGCAACCCACCTGTCCGACAGAACTGGACATGATTTTTTTTGTGCACATAAAATGGAAAGTATCTGAGGTGTTAGAGGGAACCAGCAACTGAAAATATATCTGAGAACTTGTAGGAAGCAAAAACACTTCCTGGAAAACCAGACTTGCAAAATTTAGATAAGACTGAGCTCCCATGTTTTCAAAGAGAAGGCCTCGAGGATGATGTGACTAAGGTGTCCCTCCTTAAGTATCTACACATATGTACTCTGGTTTTTCTTTAGAGCGTATAAATCCTTTGTCACTTTTCCAGACACAAAGTAGGTAGCCCTAATGGGCCTGGTACAAGATGATAGAGAATCGTGTCCCATCTACATAGCACCACTTGTTATTACTACACAAAAATATGGGCTGAATGCAGAATGTGCTGGATGTTCTCCCCCTCTTTTGTTTTTGTTTTTTTTGTAAAGAGAAGCTGGAATTTAATTTAATCTTAAAAAATGGCTTTTTGGTCAAATAAACTCATCTCTGGTTAAAAAAAAAAAAAGGATCTCTCAGAGCAAACCAGGGTACCTGGGTTCAAGGTGTACCATAAGAGGAAAGCCCCTGAGGTTGTTCAGTCAATCACCAATGTTCAACAATCTCAGTGTATTCATGAACTTGATGAGGGTGAGCAACCTTCTAGACAATTAACCAGTGTTGGGGGAGACAGATGTGAAAGATCTCAGGGTCTTTGAGGCCCAGGTTCAGACTAGGTTTTGCCAAACTACATGACTTTATGTAAGTCACTTAATTCCCTTAGCCTGTAACTGCTTATCTATAAAATATTATTATGTGAGCTTATAACAGTGATATTAATAGAAAAAAGTAGTAGAAGGAAGAGAAGTATCATAGACTGAGAAACAGAGATCTAGAGAGGAAACAAATATGGTCCCCGGCTTTGAACTGCTTACAGTCTGGTAAAAATAATAGACACAAGATACTAATCAAAAGGATAATTATGATGAAGTGATAATAGTTAGCACTTATTGAATACTTAACTATATGACTGGCTATAAGTACTTATTTGACTCTTATAACACCCCCTTTAAAAAAAAACACCCCTTTGAAGAAAGCACTCTTACTCTCCATTTAATTTATTTTATTGACTTGCCAATTGTTTACACAACTATGTAATTTTGAAACTACAATGTCACACCTTCGTATGTAAACCTGTTCCATTGCCCTCCACCAAAGCTCCAGTGTAAATACCCTATCACCTTCCCTCCTTGAACCTCTTCTTCCTCCTCTCCTGTCCTCTCTGATCACCAGTATATTTTTCATGGACTTTAAGGATTACCCTTGTCTTATCAGATTGTTCCCTTTGGTTTTTGAAAATTCTGGATGTGAGTGAAACCATTCAGTAACCGTCTCTCACTTTCTGACTTATTTCACTTAGTATAATCACCTCAAGATCTATTTATTTTGTTCCAAAAGGCACCTTTTTAAAATATCTGAGTTGTATTCCATTGACTCTAAATTACACAATTTCTTTACTCAATTATCTGTGGGCATTTAAGCTGATTCCATGACTTGGCTATCAAATCAGTAACATCATTTATCATACCAACAAAAACAAAAATCACATTATCATCTCAATAGATGCTGAAATAATATTCAACATTGATTTAAGATTTAACATTGATTTAAGACAAAAACCCTCAATAAAATGGAAATAAATGAAATTGATCTTAACATAATAAAGGCCACGTATGATAAAACCACAGACAAAATCATACTTGATGATGAGAAACTGAAAGTATTTCCCCTAAGATTAGGAATAAGACATAGATGTCCACTTTTTTCACGATGATTTAACATAGTATTAGAATTCCTAGCTAGAGCAATTACTCCTCATTTTATAGATAAGAAAACTAAGGCACAGAGGCTAAGTGTTCTGCCCCCAATGACAGAACCATTAAGTGATGGAGCCAGAAACTGAACTTGGGCATCTGGGTCCAGAGCCCACAACCGCTGACCTCTCTCTCTGTTTTGCATGTTACATGAGTTGCCACAAATGGCACTGGATAGTGGCAGCTACTACTGGCCCACTGGAGCTTCAAGGTAGGTAGCTGCCAGCCTGCCATTCTAGCATGTGTGAGGGTGGGGGGTAGGTAGCAGAGAAATGGTGCAGGGCCTGCAAAGTGAAGCCCTTTGGGGTGCTTGTTAACAGCTGTGCAGGAGCAGTGGCGGGAGGCCAGGTGGAGATGCAAGCATGCCTCGGTGGCATTGCTTGGCGTTACGAAGTGAAAGAACTTGGTCTTTATGGGAGGGTGAGAGGGTATCCCTGATGGGACTTGAGCAAGGGGAGTGCTACGACCATGTTCGTTTTGTGAGGAATTTGTAGGCCATGTGAAGGATGAGACAGTTGGGGGCAGACTTCAGGCAAGGCCCAAGCTGACTGCAGGATGCCTGAGTGGTAGAAAGATTCCAGCAGAGTCATTATTCTTTCATAAGAACATATTCATGAGGTGGGGGGGGAGGGGAGCATAAACTTCCAGGGCCTTGGCTTGGGCAAAGAATTTGAATGTGTCGGTAGCCCTGCCATCTAAGACCTGCGCTGGCTCCCAGGAAGGGTACCAGGCCCGGTGCCCACATCTGACCTGCAAAACAGCCAGCAGACGCCTGAGGGGCTCCTTGCTATGGAGTTAATGATGGCCCCAGCGTGCACTGCAGTCATTAATCGAGTCTCAAGATTGTCAGATATGAAAGATGATGGCATTTAATTATCATAAAACACAAAAACTCCAGCTGCCTGAGAATGCCAAGAGAAAAGAGTTATTTGACTTCCATTAAAATGCCATCGACTACCACTGACTTGGGATGGTGATGTAGCAGTGCTGAGAACTCAGCTAATGAACCTTGGCCTACACGACCAATTTAGAGAGGCCAGAAAGCTCTCTGTCACCATGGTCGGCAGGCGGAAGCTGATCGCCTGACTTCGTCTCAGTTCTGCCTCCTTCAAGCTGTATAATCTCAGCCACTTTATTTAACCTAAATTCTAGCTTTTTTTTTTTTTAAAGATTTATTTATCATGCATACAAGAGCTGGGGTACAGGCCAGAGTCCAGGGAGGTGAGAGGATTCACCAGAGACAGAGTGGGGGGCAGAATAGGCAGACTGACTGAAACACACTGCTGAGGGGAGCAGCGGGCGAGGCAGGAGAGTTCTGCTGTGCCATGTGGGTCCCCTCCCTGGCCTGGGGCAGGGATCGAATCCATCATGCAGTGGTTGTGGTTTGCTTCACAGTGCATTGCTTAACCCACTGTGCCACCAGAGAGGCCCTGAATTCTAGCTTTTTTACTTATCAAGTATATATGAAAGTAGTTTGCAAACAGTAAAGGGTCTCTGTAAGAGTCAGCAATAACTGTCATCATTATTATTATTATTATCTTAACCTACAATTAATAAAAGCAGTCAAATCCCAAATGGCAACATTGGTTGGGACATGAGACTAGGGGCTGAATTTTTTGTGGTGTTTTCTCAGCCCATTCATTTCCTCCCTGAACAAATGCACTCTGTTCACTTTCACTACTGTCCTGCTCATTCTACGGCATGGCCACGTGCAGCGAAGCTAAAGGGCGGAACTTGGCCTAAACGCCAGGAGGACTCATGGAGGGTGGGGTGAAAGACAGTTCCCAGATGGTAACCTCAGCAAGGCTTATGGCAGAGTGTGGAACTTCTAGAGGTGACACTCCTAGTCTTCCTGATGGGGAGTACAGAGAGCATCATTAAGTCACAACATGGCAACTCTTGTTTCCTCGTTCATATGCTCAGGACAGAACTTCGAACAGCCAGTCTATTAAAGTGCTTTGTATTGGGGAAATCATAATGAAGGGACAGAGTGTTATTGCAAAAGGTTCATCCTATGCAGTGGTTTTCAAACAGGGGTGTCTGGAAATGTGGAATGGGTGGTTTCTGGTTGTTACAGTAAACAGGGAAAGCACAACTGGCCTTTGGCAGGAAAGAGCCAGGAAAACCAGCAGCACTGCCTGGTTCCCAGGGGTCTGCGGGATTACGCGGTTCAGTTAGTGGCTAGCCTGGTCCTAGCTAGTCCACGATGGATGACAGCTAACTAGTAAAATATTTTCTTCTCGATCACTCTCTGCCCTTCTCTGTCACAGAAGATTGACTGTTCTAAGGTTCTCTTAGCCTTTAGTTTCAACATAAGTTTAGCTAATTCCAGATACATTTGGCAGGAGAGAGATATTGAGGCTACCCCTTCCCCATCCTCCACAGCTCAGCTTCAGGCAGTGTCGTAGGCAGTAGCCACAGCTCTCAGCTACAGGGTTTACAGACAGTGTGGTCTGGGGAGTGCCTAGATGGAGCAAACACTTGACCTAAGCTAGAGTCAGGAGGGAGGTATAGAAAGGGACAAGAAAGGGCATTGGGGTTGGGGTGGGGCTTGGCTTGAACAAAGGTCTACAGTCTGAGAGATACAGGACCCCAAAGGCAGCAGGATGGTGTGGCCTCACAGGCACTGGAACAGAGATCTGGCGGCGGGAAACAGAGAGATGAAGCTGGAGCACACCTTCCAAGGTCTGGAAAGGTGACCTGGGAGCCAGGGTATTCATTACCTCAGCTTTTAGCCTTTTAAACCTAGAGTGACAAGGGTGAACCAGAATCTCCAGGAACATGGGGTTCCTCATTCAGCAGTGAACAGTCTCCTAGGGTGGGAATGGGGACAAGGGGTGCCCTGCTGCCATTGACAGGCCAGTGGGTAGAAGAAAGGGTGTCAGAGTCTCCATTAGAGACTAAAGTTCTCTACTGCCAGCGTTAAGGGAATTTACAGATAAAATACATCAAGAGACTCAATACCTATCTGTTTTCAGCATGTGTGTGAAGAACTTGGTCAAGCTGCTTTCTGAACCTGTACGAACTATCCCCTAACACACATCTGCCCACACTTCATTACTGTGCTTGTCTCTATGTACCACTTATTGCTGAGTAACCTTGGGAAAGGCACTTACTTAACCCATCTAAGCCCCAGTTCCCCGACTGACAAATAGGAGGAGGGGTATGGGAATACCCTCAAACACTAAAATCAAGACTATCACTCTTGGCAAGTGGGATATTTATTAATGAACATCTGCTTGCAAAAGACAAGCACAGCAAGTTGTGTGTTGGATTGTGCTGTGTGGCTGGGCATGAGAAGGCAGCGAGGTGGAATGAAAGAAAGAGGAATGCAGTGGTTCTTTCTTCCCTCTCTCCTCTCCTACATTCCTGCTTTTATTTCTTTCACAAAGATCATTCTCTAGAGGTATGCGCTTGACACTGGAGCACAGAGATGGATTACACAAAGTTTCTGCCTACAAAATCTGAACACATTGGTTGGAAAAGGCCAGATGCAGCCACAGGGGGAATCTTTTCTGGCCACATGGTTTCCTCCCAACTTATAACCATGTCTACCTCAGGGCAGAACTTGTCCTGGGAAAGCTTTCTGGTGGTCAGGTAAATGTTCCTTCCTTCAACTTCTTACCTTTTTCAAAAATGGTCTAACCCATAAGCTGTCAGGTCGACTCCCAAATTAACAAGGAACTATGGTTGATAGGTAAGGTGTGTGTGTGTGTGTGTGTGTGTGTGTGAGAGAGAGAGAGAGAGAGAAGGGAGTGGAGATCCATTCAACAGGTGTGGGGTGGGGGGAGGGAGTGGAGATCCATTCAACAGGTGTGAGTCTGTGGTGTGCTGGA
>JAGFMF010012144.1:2833105-2971469 GCA_019455555.1 Galemys pyrenaicus | reverse complement strand
GCCAGGGAGGGGACCCACATGGCGCGGCAGACCTCTCCTGCTGTGCCCGCTGCTCCCCTCAGCAGTGTACTTCCATTGATCTGCCTGTTCTGCTCCCCCTCTCTGTGGTGAATCCTCTCACCACCCCCACACCTCTGGCCTGTACCCTAGTGCTTATATGCATAAATAAATAAATCTTAAAAAAAAAAAGAAGAAGCTCCTGAAAGGTAGAGGCTACGTTTACAGAGGCAAAGCACGGAGAAGGAAGAATGTGATGATCGCGCTTTGTATCACTTAGCCACCATAGTATAAAGGAGGGACTCCTGGACTGTAGATCACCCCGTTATTGTGGAGGCTGACCTCCCTTGAGTCTCTGGAGTTAGTTAATGACTTTCCTCTATTGCTTGGATGGGGAAGGCTTTAGAAATACTGTACATATGCGAGTAGGCAAAAGACAGACACTATTAGAAAGAAGGGCGAGAGGAAGAGCTTAAGAAAGAGTGTGTGTTTAGGAGTCTAGCTGCAACACAGTAATGCCTGACCTTAACACTCCGTCGCTGCTTATGGCGCACAGCCCACAGCAAAGAAATTAAATGTCCAATTACATGGGACAGTCGAGCGACCTAGGTTGGAAAACTGTTCCAGCTTTGCTAGTAACTCACTCTGTGACTTTGGGGAAGTCCCATTCCCTCTCTGGGCTTGTTTTTCTATCTGAAAAAATGAGATTCCTTCATTGTATATATTATTTCCAGAGCTTCCAGAAACTGATGGTCTGTTACCGCAAGTCTTCCCTTGTTTCTCCAAGGGACTTTCTGGGAAAAGAGATAATAAGTAGAACACTACTGTGCCTTCAAATGGCAAAGGGTGGCAGGAGGGGCAAATAAGCTCTGCAAGGTTTTAGGTGGAGGAATCAGGACCAAGACGAGGAACTTACTTGGAAACAACAGTTTAACTTAAGGAAACTGGCTGCCGGGTCTAAAATGGACAGCCTTTTAAAATAGTGAGCTTGCTGTCAAGCTTGCCAAGCTTGTCGAGCTTGCTAGAGGTTAGCTAGCAGCTTTAACTCTTCCCAACACCAACCCTCTGCCACTCTAACAAAATACAGTGGACTCTAAATGCAAGTTTAAAGTACATGGGTCATGTAGACACAGAGATTTCTCTAATCCCGTGGTTCTGCATTCATGAATTCAACCAACTGCAGCTGTCTCTTGGTCAGATCTGCAATTATAGATGCAGAAGGCTAACTTTAAGGGACTTGAGTATCCACCAATTTAAAAGCAATAGTTAAGTTTTGGGGAGTCAAAGTTATATGCAGATTTTTGACTATGTGGGGGTCACGACCCCTGACCCACATATATTGTTCAAGGATGAACGGTTGATAAAAAAATAAACTTTATGCCTCCCTGATCTTCATGCCCACTCTTGCTCCCTCTCCTGTACTCCTGACCTCAACATCCCCAGCTGCTACAGAACTGCCCATCCAATTCATCAAGCCAGACCTCTGGGGTTCCATGCCTCCTCTTTGTCTTTCAGGTTTGAAAATCTAACAATGCTTTTAACTAAATCTTCTAGTTTTCACCTTTCAAACTCTGTGGGGGACTTCCCTGGTGGCACAAGGGGTTAAGTTGCGGCACTATGAAGCTATGGGGCAGCCACTGCAGCACCAGTTCGATCCCCGGCCAGGGAGCTGACCCACATGGCGCAGCAGACCTCTCCTGTCTCACCGCTGCTCCCCTCAACAGCGTATTTCAGTCGATCTGCCTGTTCTGCTTCCCACTCTGTCTCTGGTGCATCCTCTCACCTCTCCGTATCGCTGGCCTACACCCCAGTCTTGTATGAATAAAGAAATAACCCTTAAAAATAAACAAATCTTTATGGGATTCTCATGACTCCCAGTGTCTCTCCCTTAGCTTCAGCCCTCATCAGTGATGCCGGGCCAGGACCATCGCCAAGGTGGCTGTCCCAGTCCTCAGCTTTCAGCCTGCCTCTAATTCAATTATTGCTGCTCCGCTGGAGTGAGCTAGTGAAAAGAATGCCCGTGCTCTAAAGCCTGCAGTAGCTACAGGACAAGACCCGTCACCATCTAGTCTAGGGCTGCAACCACACGTTTTCACTTGCCTCTTTAAGAACAGTGACAAGGATAACAGGCTAATTACAAACCACCCATGAAACTGCTCGCTGCAGGTCTCACATCCATGGCTTTGCATGTGCTGTTTTCTTCTTTGTGGGAGACTTTTGCCATTCATTTACCTGGGTAACTTAGATTAGAAGTAACCTTCTCCAGGATGTCTGATTCTCTCATCAGTCCCAACTGGGGCTAGAGGCCCTCTTCTGGGCACTTCTAGCTCCCTGGCTCACTGAAATGTCCTCATGTGCTTGCATGTATCTCTTCTGCCAGATTGCACGCCCCCAGGACAAAGGTAGTATCTTAACACACCCTAAGCTGTGAGGGTAGATGCAGATGATTCTTCTCTAGACTCCATCACAGGCTCTTCCCCCAAGGTGCTGCCACTGACTCTGCAGGTCATGAGATGGATGGGCGCTCTGGATGCCCTGATCTTTCTCTTTAAACTTGACCCAATGGACTCTAAGCTGCACAGGTTAGATCGCTGACCCCTGAGTGGGCATGAATTCTTTATATTTTTATCAACAGCTGCAGATGCCATAATAAGGAAATCAAGACAAGGAATCTCAAGGTGCCCACAGGGAGTAGCCGACTTTTTTTGAAACAGATGCCAGCACTGAAGGTCAGCACAATTTATCAGGTTTCTTTCTGCACTCTACCTCCCAACCATTCCTTGCATGGGCCCTGCAGGAGGCTAAATACCAGCACAGGGAGAGGCAGGTTCTCATTGATCATCCCTCCCTCCAGTTTATGTCCATCAGTTATTTTGAAGAACCTGCTTACTAGCGGAGGAGATACTGATGTGCCAAGACAAAAGCGACCACAGAGCAGTTCAGACACGAGCTTCTTTGGGTTCAAATCCTACCTCCTCTACTGGTCCCAGTGTGGATACCAGTTTCAAATCATAAACCTCATTGCAACAGCACAGCAACCAAGATGGCGAATGTTCGTGGCTTTGAAACTTGGCTCAGCCACTTTCTAGCTTTGTGGCTTTGGGTGAGTTTTTAACTTCTGAAAGTCTTGATTTCTTCACCTATAAAGGGGGATAGTAGCCCCATCTATTTCTTAGTGTTGTGTCGGGGATTTTGTGAGACAGAGATTCCTTAGCACAATGACTGGCAAACAGAATGTTAAGGTTAATTATTCATGCACTCTCCTAGCTCCTTAGCATTGCACCTAATGACATTCACCTTAGATTGCAAGGTCTCCAAGGGGGAGGACTTAGCTGTCTTCTCATCAAGTGCTTGGTCTTCCCTGTATGTACCTTCAGGTGTCTTCCTAATTCAGGAACCTGTAAGTGTTTGTTGAGTGAAACTACATGAAGCTTGTCCACCCAGGGTCTTTAGGAGGTTGTCAGTAGGAAAGATAATTTCTACTTATTGACACATGACTATAAGCAGGGCTTTTATGAAGGTTTCTCATTTTATTTTTAGAACAACCCTGTAAGGTAGATTTTAATTGTCCCATTTTACAGACAAAGAAACTGAGTCTCACGAACCTGCCCATGTCTTTGTCTATGAAACCTTTCGATCTTTTTCAATAATGAATTATCTCAGGCTGTAGCATTTGGAGCAAATTTATTAAATAAGCTATCTTGATTTAAAAGCAAGAAATCTGCTCTTGGTCACACTGGTAGAAAATGACACAAGATCCCAACACAGACTGTTTGCTCTTTCTACTTTTGATACCTCCTACAGGTAAAGGAAGAAGAGAAAACAAATTCTTAAGTGCTTATGCTATATGCATTGATCAATCGATTAAATATAAAACCTTTCGTGTATTTTTGTTATGGATGAAGAACAACCATGCTAACAGTTACATGGACGAGGTGTTTTGGGAGGGCCATAGAAAGTTTTAATGTTTGGTAACTCATCATAACAATAACCTAAGAGGTAGGTGGGACTATCCTTTTACAAAGCCTAACCAAGGCTCTGCCAGGCTCAATGGCTTGTCCAGGTGACAGGGACCATAGAAGGAGACCCCAGCTCAGTGCCCCCCATGCTCTGCTGAAGTCACCACAAGCCAAGGACTTCTACCTGGAACAAGAGCATGCACCCAACCCCAGCAAGTTCTAAGACTATGTGGTGACCCCTGATCAAGTGATCTATTCCTTCTTTTTTAGGCCATAAAAGGCCCCACATAGAAGAAAAGACAGAAAGCACCAACTAATTATACAGGTCAGAGAGATGCTTTTCATCATTTATGACATGTCCACATGCGGGTTTTCCTTTTGCTACAACCTCAGGAGATCTTGGGTAGGTATTCCATCCATCAATGTCCATAAACCACGTCATACTAAAAACAGATAAAAGGAGTTGATCCTCCTGTAATTCTCTGCAAAGTACCCAGCTCAATACATGGGCCGCAGAAATGTAGTGATAGTACTAATAATAGCCTCAAAGTATTGAAGACTCATTGAGCTGTAGGTACTGCGCTAAGTGTCCTTAGCACACCTTTCCCATTTCACCTGCCAAGAGTGCTCTGAGTCAGATGTAAAGCTACACAAAACAGCTTGTCAGGGCTCCAGAGCCAGACGGCCTGGTTTGAGTTCTGCCTCGAATGCACCTTAGCTGTGGCACCTGACACAGTTTACTCAGCTCTTCTTGTGTCCCACTTTCTGGACTTCAGATATGGAGATAAAACTCATGGGGTAGCTGGGTTTGTGCAAGGTTCCAGAAGGACTCATGACACATAGCAAGTACTCAATGTTAGTTGCGAATCTATTTTACAGCTGAGAAAACTGCGGTTCAGAGAAAATCTGCTCATGTTCCATAGTTACCAAGTGCCCACACTGAATTCAAGGTCTAATTTCAACTCCCAGGCTCCTAATGGCTCTGACATATTGTTCCCTTCACCTAACGCATAGTAAGAGCTCTGTAAACTGGGCTAAATTTGTTGTTACTCACACTTGAATTCTTAAGTGCTGTATTCCAGGGCAATGCCCTCCATTGATGGAGCCCAGCCCCTGCCCCTTCTCTTAGAGCAAGGCTCCCAGTCAGGATATGGTGGCACTGACTTTAGTTCAATGCAAAAAGTGTTCAGCCTGTTGGTACCACCTGGGCTCATTTCCCAAGTCGATTCTTTTTTCTCAGTTGTGGAATATTTTATTTTTCCAATTTCAGAATCCACTTAGGTTGAAAAAAAGAGCGAGAAATCCAATCAGCACGGCGCAGGTTTGTGAAACAAATAATGCAGCAGCGTAGAGCCTTAATCAAACAGTTACATTCATAACCACAGCAATCCCTGCTCTGCTTAATTTACACAGCCCGTGGCCTCCTTAAAGAAAACATCTCTTGACATGACAGCACGCAATGCAGAAGCTCACTGACACTGCTGAGGGGTGTGTATCTAGGCTTGGCACCTTGATGAATAGGAAGCAAACTTGGATTTGGAGGCAACGTCCCAGAGGAATTCCACCCACACCCAAATATCATACTACATTGTACTATATTTTCTCTTTTGAAAAAAGAAAATGGAAGAAGTAAAGTTTTCCTGGCCACTCCCTTTGTCTCCTGGAAGAAATAAAGTAGAACGATCAAGCTGCCTTGGTGTCCTGCAGAGAAGATTAGTCCTTCAGGCTCTCGTTGGCAAGAACATTGCCACTAGCTGTGTGTCCTAAGGGAGTTACTTAACCTTTCTGAGAACATCTATAAAATGGAGATGATTATACTGATTCACAGATTAGAAATTACATGAGAACATGACTTTCTGATATACCATGAGCTGTGTATTCTCAACGCCTACTGCAAGTACTACTTCAGTTTTAGTCTAATGTAAATGTTTATTGCCTATGCCTGTGGTCCTAATGTTCCTGTTTACTGAATGATGACTATATGCCAGTGGCTGTGCTAAGTTCTCTGCATGCGGGATCTTATTTTATCCTAAAGGCATTCTGCAAAGCATGAATTATCATCACCTTCCCAGTTTCGAGATGCTGAGGTTCTGAGAAATTAGACTTGTTCAAAATAAAGCAACTAATTAGGGGAGAGCCATTGGGAGTCTAAGATCACAGGGGCTGAGCAGGACTCAAACGCAGGCTTGTAGATTGTACTTCCCGATCCTGCCCGCCCCTCTCCCACAGCACCAGAAAACCTCACGCACAAAAGATAGAAGGTTCCCAAAGAGAGTTTCCCATTATTTCTCCACTTGACTTCTCAAGTTCTGAGATTTCTCGGGCAAGTTAGAAATCAGGGTATTACTTTATGATATTTAGATGGACTTGCTCGTCTTTCAACAGTCAACATCTGTCAAACATCTGCAACGACCTTTTTCTGTGTTAGTTACTGTGCAGAATCTTCTGTCCTTGTGTGGATTCCCAGGTTTCTGGACTGTGTAGGCGAAATCAAAGTGAAAAATTTAGCGCTTGTGAATGAGTGAAAGGGAAGGAAGTGGAGCACTTTGCCCCCCACTGGGTCTGACTAAGCCTGTACCCTGCCCATGACCCTGGAGTAGCAGGGGAGCAGGCCTGGGTCCTGTTCTAGTCTGCCCATGACCCTGCAGGCACATGGTCCCATCACCCCATCCCTGTGGATCTTTGTCCTTCCAGTGAAAATGGGGGCTGTTAGATTTACTTGCTCATCAGATATTTCTGTCAGTTATTTATAAAAACTTTACTCCTAGAATCCGGCTAATAATTTCCTCCTCCCATTACAGTATGTTTTAAAATTTTTCATGCAACATATGGTCATTAACCATTGATTATTTTCTTCATTTCTTTATCAAATACATATTGGTGTTTGTAATCAGAATTCCTCCAAGGACTGAGAGAATTCAATAAATGCATTCAGTACTTGTCCATACTTGATAGGAAGTAGGCTCTGTGTTTACAAAATGAGGGCATGAGTAAATTAATGAAGAATGCTTGCCTCTAAGCAAAAGAGCACTAAGTGGTGGGGAAATATGGAGTCATAAAGACCTGGATCTAAATTCCATTAACAATTATTTGATCTTGGGTAGGTCACTTAACTCTCTAAGTCTCAACTATTCCATCTATGAAAGGAAGACAATTAGACACACCTTGCAAAGCTTTTGTAAAGTTGAATAATAATAGGAAGAAAAATAATAGTAGCTAACATGTACATAGCACATATCATGTGACAGGCACTAGTCTAAATTCTCTACACATATTTTTATAACTTCTTCATTACAACCCTAAGAAGTAGTTACTATTATTATTTCTGTTTTACAACTGGGGAAAGTGAGGTATGAAAAGGATATTATGTAACCTGCCCAAGGACTGACCTACATGATAGAGATAGCATCAAAACCTAGGCAGTCTGGCTCCAGAGTCTGTGTTCTTAACCCTTCCACTGTGCTGGGGCATGTCATACAAAGCACCCAGCAGAGTGCATTCGGTAACCCCACGCTTTCTCAGCAGAAGCCCTAAAAGCTGGCCTGTGCAGCCTTCCTGCAGAACGATTAAGACATTTTTCATCTGGGCTTTTGCAAAATGGCAATTAACTCATAACATCCTTATATTCATATAACCTCTAATAGCCGAGGAACGTCAGTAAGGACTGAGTGAGAGACTGGCTTTGCTGATGACTGTACCACAACGACCTTCACGGATGGGAGGGAGAATGAGGTTAGTCCCATCGTTTAGCCTCCATTTCTAGAACATATGCTGGATGCTTCTTGCTCAAGGCTGTTTTCTTCTACCATGCTTTTGCTTCTTTAGTGTCCTATGTAGTTTTTGCTTGCCTGGCATTTCTTCCCATAGAAGTCAGACTCTCAGTCTGATTATGTGTGGAACTGACTTCAGGGAGGTCAACGAGAGCAATCCCATCCCTCAGGGACACACGACCCTGGTCAGGCCAATTAGAGTGAAGTCCAGGATTTGGCCAGCTATGGTGAAAGAAGCTATCTCCTTAATTGGGGTTTCCAAAGCGAGCAACATGTCAGCCTAGAGGGGGCCTTCTGTCATCAGATGGGGAATGAACAAAAAGAAACAGCGTCAGGAGCCAGGATTCAAGAAGATATTATTTGAATGCCTGGATTGAGCTTCATTGAAGAAACAATGACCCCCTGGAGTTTTCAATTATATCACCCAATACATTTTTTTCTTAAAAATGCAGTTTTCATTGCTGATGGCTGGGAGTCCTGTTAAATCCACTCTCACTGCTTGCTCAGCCCGTGGTGTCTTTCGTAGGCCTCTCCTCAATCTATGACTATGAAACTCAATGCAGAGATTGCGACACTCCATCAAAACCCTTCCTATTCTTCAGACAGGCCTGGCCGCACCCCACTTTGTACCCTAAGAACCTGAAACCATAAGGTACCTGTACTAGCGTACCTAGCGGACTGAAGTACGTGCAGGCACATGTCCTCCGTGGCTTGTGAGCCACCTTCTCCACCTCCATGTCCCTTCTATCAGTCTAATGCTTGCCACATAGTAGGGACAAATACTCAGTGTCACTAACATTCAAACAAATGATCCCAAACATTCTTTCTAATTAAAAGAAAAAATGTTACTATAAAGTATGACCACTTCTACCTCCTAAGAAAATGTCCTGCTGTGGCCTGGGGATATTAAGTGAAGAGAGAATATTCCACTGTGACCCACGGGAGATAGGGGCACCTGCCAGACTGAGCCTGGCGCATGGAAGGGCTGTCCAGCGGGTACCACATTTCACTGCTTTGTTCAAGTTCTCATGTCCCCCCGCCACCCGCTGCATTACTCATGGACATTGTTATTAATCACACTTACTCACATTGATTTTTTTTTCCCCTGAGGATGAACTACCTCATCCCTTCCCAATCTAATGACTGAAATTAGGCGAAAGTGGCCATCTGATACACGTTAGGCATCACTTCTGAAAGGCAGTCACCAAACAAGATATAACAAAAAAACCTTTTAATGTCGCCATTCTTCTAACTGCCCATGCAAATCAGGCAGGATAATTCCAAATGGAGAAATAGACACTTGAGGGCTGTGACTGCGGTGGCCCTTCCAGGTTGGGTCAAGCAGAGTGCGCATCTCCACGCTGCCATCTCCCCTCATCCTCATCCGCTGAGCCTGCTGCATGCTGCAGACTGTGCTAGAGACGCCACCTCTGCTCCCTGACCTGGGTTACGCTTCTGGGAAGTTTTATGGCGGTCTTACCCACTTCACAAGTGAGGGAACTAAGGCTTGGAGAAGTGCAGGGATTAGCTCGAGGTTATGCAGTAAGTGGAAGGTCACACCCAGGACTAGCATGAATCTACTCGCTCCGCCCACCTATCCTGTCTCCCCACACTGACAGGGTGTGCTGCAAGGGAAAGGAAAGCTGGGAAAGCCAGTGCTGTGAACCTGGCATTTATACAACGTGTTGGGTCACATGGATAGCTGGCATCACTTAGGCCTAGAGAGGAACGAGGGAGATGCCTGGGTCTGCTGGTTCTGGTTATTCCTGGAGCTGCGGTCTGGGCAGGGAGTGTTGTGTCATAGTGACTGTGTCTGTTGACAGGTAAGTAGAACCCAAGGGTGTTCGGAAATAAATATTTGTTCCTTCTTCTCTAGAACTTGAATGTGGCATTTAGATAGCTTTCTAAATGTCAAAGGCCTCTTGAAGACAGAGGCTGGCTGCCCCCTTCACATGCACTTGAGATCTGAGCGTAACTACAGACCCTGCCTGCATGACCCTCCCTATTGGCCTCATCCGAGCTCCTCTGTGCGGCACAGAGGGCTAAACCAACACTGTGTGGCACTGCGGACAGACGCCCCGAGAATCTGTCTTTCCCAGGGGACGGATAGGGATGACCTGGAAATGCAAGGCAATGGGTCAATGGCCGGAAGTGTCAGTGCTGGGAACCTGTGTCTGGTGACAGCTCCAGGCAATCACAAGACCGAGATCACACACGGCCTCTTTCACTCATGATCTCAGACTCTTTCTCAGGGTCATGTGCAGTCCCTCAGGGCTCTCAAACCCACAGACCTTTCCTTCTCCAACCCCAGAGTACAGAATCAAATAGGCCAGCCCTTCCTGTACTTCTGTGTAGGAAGCCATGTGATGGGCATGGAGAGAGGGAGGGAGAGGCATGAATCTCATCTGGTCATCAAGCCATGAGTCTCCTACAGGAGATGGGTTTGGGCACAACGAACCCTAACTAGATTCCATGAGAACTGCTGGTGCCCACAGTGTACTCACAGTGTGATGGGCTCAAAGGGGTGGATGTTCTCTTAAAATCTGGAAGAGAAAGTCTAGAAGAAGGCAGCATGAGTAGGTATTCTAGAGTACTCTGTCCCTGATCTGAGGCAATCTTCTGGAGCTCTCAAAGGATGCATAAAATTAAATGATGAGGAAAATACATAAAATATGCAGGGATGACTTGAGCAAAGAAAGGCAGAAAATAGAGGAGGTGTGGTCTGTATCATTCAACAGACAATTAACTCCTGCCCTCGTGGTGTCTTTATGACGACAGTTCTTATTACTTTACTCTTCCTGGGATTTTCTCCGGTGTCTCCGATTAGGCTGATCTGTCTTAACAATTCTTTAAATCTCCGTTTCTCCCCAGAGTCTACACGGCTTTCTCCTTGCAGCCAAAGTTGCCTCAGCCATTAGTGACAAAAATGAGAACTTCTTTCCTATAAGATAAAAATGACGTATTGTACTGACACAAGAGTGGGACTGTTTCTGAACGGTCTATCCACAGGCAGGTTTTAACACTGAAAAGAAAATCCTCTCCATTGTCACACAAAGGGTGGACATGAGTGAATGCAGAAATGTGGAAATCTTGGTAAAAAATGAAATTAGTTCAGTAGGTGCCTTAACCTCAAAGACCTGGTGCTTTATTTAGATATCAGGAAGTACATTAAATAAACCAGTTCCTCAAGCACAAAATACAAACAACAACACTAGGGAAGTTTAGTTGGGTGGCAGAAAAATCTCAGGATCATTGTCAGAATGAAACAAGGGAGGAGGAGCTGCTACCAGGAGTGTACACTCATGGCTCAAGGCACCCTCAAATCACCCCACCCTTATCTCTCTTTAATAAGACAGAGGTATCAGCTGAGCCAAGTGCTCCATTCTTAGGCAGTTTTTCCTTGAGCACCTACTACCATACCAGGCATTGAAGAAAACACAGAGGACACAATGACAAAAAGAACGATTGGTCCCTGTTATCAAGTAGAAGACAAAACAGCATCCAATTAAAAATTTTGGGCAGCGTCTCCCTAGTGGTTAAAGTCTCAGCACTACTAAGCTATCACCAGCCACTGCTGTACCAGTTTGACCAGGCCAGGGAGCTAACTCATATGGCACAGCAGATCTCTCCTGTCTCGCCTGCTGCTTCTTTCAACAGTGTATTTCAGTAAATATGTCTGTTCTGTTCCCCACTGTCTCTGGTGAATCCTCTTACTCCCTAATCTTTGGCCTGCACATCAGTTCTTGTATGCATAAATACATTTAAAAATACTTTAAAACAGACCAAACAAAACAAAAAAAAACCCAAAACTTTGGGGAGCAGGCAGCATGATAAGGTCAGGATAGCCTCCATGCTCCTGGGACAATGGATGCAGTCACCAGGCGCTTCCTTGGAGCGAGTGCTGATATACTGCCGCCATCTTGAAATCCTTAAAATTTTTGGATAGGGGTTCCAAAATTTTCACTTTGCTCTGTGTTGCACAAATTATATATCCTATAAGCTTGTGCACAAGGAGTTTCACTATCCAATTTTGGCTCTGTGCTTCCCCACTGAGTAGCAACAATGTGGTGTAGGGCACTGACCTCCACACAAGGAACCTGAGTGATTTAATTCCCTGGGTTAATAAGGAACTCAGGAATGAGCATGTGACAAGGAATCTGGCTTGTTGGAAAGTTTTGGAAAATCTCTTTTTTGCATGTGAGCAATGGGAAGTCAGTTTCTCTTGCTCACGAAATGAATAAACGGCAGCATGTATCCTTCATTATTACTAGCGGCCATCTTCCAAGGAGGAATGAGCCTTAGGTGACATAGTAGAAATATGGAGAAAACCTGCATCCTTAGTGATACTTTTGGTCACTGGAGCAGCTAATTGGAAGCTCACCCTACCTCTGTGCTTCTTTTTATGTCACACAATATATGTCCTGATAGTTGGTGTTTTCTGCTGTTATAGCCTAAAGCATCTTAACTGACATGGAGTCAACCAACTTTGTTTTAAATCCTTATTCTGCTACTTACCCACCAGTAATGCCTTTGGGGTAAGTCCCATTTTCTGCCCTCCACTGGAAAATGAGCTCAAGTAATCACATTTATAAGACTGCAGTGAAGGTCAAAGGAGATAACACTAGTGAAGATGCTGGACAGTGCCTGGCACCTAGCAGAGGCACAATTAATGATAGTATTATGATGATGATAATGTCTACCCTGCATTTCCTGATGATGAGTTGATTATGAGCTGAGTTTCCCAACTGTAAGTAAAAGCAACAGAAATCTTTTTTTAAATCTTATTTTTATATAAATAGCAATTTATAACTATACTAATAAATTTAAATAACTTGACAAGCAAACAATCACTTTGCACATTATAGAGGTAGTTGGTGAGTTGCTCTCTCAGAAATCTGCACTTTACCTCATCACCCATCACAGCAGGTTTTTCTCTTTACAAATGTTAATCTTAAGATTCACCTACATAGACTAAGATGGCAAAGCTGTGATTGTACAAAATTAAATCAATCTCATACCTATTGCCATGGGTACAAACCCTAGTTTCTATTCTTATTTGGGGAAGCTGCTAAATCTTAATTCTTACTGTATCTTTGTTCCCTTGACATTTTCTAGCCTTTTCCTTTCTCCCCTAATAAAACAAAACAAAGCAAGAAGCAAAAATTAAGGTGTGTGTGATTTCAACTCAAGCGCTGAACTGGGTTATAGAATAAATTCTAATTCACTGGTGATAGGTGGTGAACAAATACTGCTCATCAGTATTTTAGCTATTCATATGTTTTCTAAAAGTATGTGTTGGGGCTGCTGGGGAGGGATAGTTTCCCTATAGTCCACAACCTGGACCACTTTGTGACTAGATCATTCCAAGTAAATATTAGAAAATTCCAATTGGAGGTATCCAGGGAGATGATGTATACCCTTCCTTATAGTGTATTGATATTTGTGGGAGAGTACACTGAAGGAGGGTGAGAGTCAGTTAGTGACTTGACAAACAACTATACAAGTGGGGAATTTCTTAAAGATGGCACCAGTTATGCTGGAAGAATGGTGAGGCTGCAGAGGCTTTCACCATACTCCATGTCATTTTAGGAATTGCTTCCATGTGGTTCTCTCACATAGCCATCAACGTAATGTTCTAGAAGGCTATTTCCCTGCCTAAAGTCCTTCAATGGCTCCTTGTCACCCTCAAGATAAAGTCCATATTTCTTAGCCTGAGATTCAAGTTCTTTTAAGATCTGTTACATTTCACAGCTTAATCTACCACTATGTTTCCCATTAGGGTCCCATTTGAGCCACATTCAGCCATTTGCAATTCTCAAACAAGGCACTAAAAGAAAGGCAACCAACAACGCTTAGAAAACTTAAGGCAAATGTGAGAAAGGAGGCATGATTAAAATGTGCTACTTGACTCAGGGGCAAAAACAAATAAACTGAAAAGTTCGCATTTTACATAACCATAATCACTGATTACATAGTTAACCAAACATTATTATAACATGCTAGGGTAGTGTGAAGAAGGAAACCAAAAGAGTAGGTAATACAGAAGTTTTCTTCCATTAGGGGAAATGTCTAAAATTGACAGATGAAGAAATACCAGAATACATACATCATTAAGAACCATATGGGTAAATAGCAAGGAAATAACTAGAAGAGATCAGAGTTGTCTGCTGCAGAGTGGGACCTGGGAGAAGGGAGGGCTAGGGAAAGAGATTGCTATTTTGTTACAAATATTTTACTAATAGTTAACTTAAACTTTTTGTACATATTATTTTTATTTAAGAGTAATTACAAGTAAGTTTTTTAAAAAAAATCATAGAGGCATAGCTTTAACACTAGGTTTGATGTTAGAGTTGCAGACAGATTGAGAAAGGACACAGTAAACAGAG
This sequence comes from Galemys pyrenaicus, assembly GCA_019455555.1. Classification (NCBI taxonomy): domain Eukaryota; kingdom Metazoa; phylum Chordata; class Mammalia; order Eulipotyphla; family Talpidae; genus Galemys; species Galemys pyrenaicus. The sequence continues at coordinate 2,957,357 of JAGFMF010012144.1, read as the reverse complement.
CAGCAGTGTGTTATTTTACAGATCAAGATAACTCACTTTCTAATGCAGTGAATACTAGTGATTAAGAAAATCATCTGGAATCCATCAATGACATGGGCTTTTGAAGGCTCTGAAAATGCTCATTTACCTGGCTTTGCAGATGATGATTTTCTAGGTCTGAGGGATAAAGATTAAAAGCCTTATGGTACTATACAGTTTTATTGCTTGTTATAAAGCATTGGTATTTACCAAAATATATTTTTCCTGTAATGATACAAATGGTTTTGTTTGCAGGGACTAATATTCAGTGAAGTGCTTGCTTTCAGTCCATATGTGAGCATGATGTTGGAATTCTTTCACATGGATTGTTTTGCCTCATGCTTGCAGCTTGCTTCTGATGTATTATTTGCTTGTGTGCATGATGGCTACTAGCAAAGGAACTGATTTAATGTTAAAGACATTGCAAGACGCGTGTGCTTTTTTTTTTTTTTTTAATCTGACATATTTTTCTACAGGGATTGCACAGGAATTTATTCCAGTTTATTCTAAAGAGCCAATGATGTATTGCTTTCATATTGGACAAAAGTAAACAAAATTTATAAGGAAAATAGCTGACTCCACCTCCTCTTCTCCCTAGTTTACTAAAGACAATTGAGTGGGTGTTAAGAATATTATTAGAACATTGTAAGGGATGTAAATGGAGGGAAAGTTTATACCAAACAAAAACAATGAGGGGTGGGGAGGGGGATGGGATCTGAACAGTGGCTAATAGGGATCCAAGAAGTTTTCCTTACAGAATCTTTCATGCAAAATATAGGAGGTATCAATGCGTCCCAAGTGCTCACTAGACCAGGTACACATGACCAACATTCACACCCTCCTACAGTAAGGTCAAAGGCCCTGTGGTTTTAAGTGCTAGAAGTACAGTCTTCTGCAAACTTCAGCTGTCGATGTCCAGCAAGTAAGAGAACCATGTCAAAACACAGAATCTATTAGTTGGCACTTACCTCTATCTTTCCATCCCAGAAGAAAGGAAAAAGACTTGTGAAAGCTCCAGAGAGCCTCCCCACCCCCATTCAAAGCAACTCTCAATGGTAACTACAGCTTTCAGTTCCAACTTTCTGACTCCTTGGATGGTGTGCTGTGTCTACCTCGCTGGGATCCCTAGTATTTCTCCCAGGAGAGCACCAAGCAACAAGCCCACATCTTCCTGCCAATTCCTGCCCATTTAACAGCAGGTTCCAGTGGAGGGGCCATTCTCTTCTCTGAAGCCATCATCATAATCACTAGTCACTCCCATAGCTGTGCCAGCAAGCAGAGAGCATAAAGGCTCAGGACCACTTTCCTGCTCTGCAGCTCTATGAACAGGGCAGCCCTGGGGTGTCTGGCTCTTTGTCAAGAAACAGCCTTCCCTTCTGCTACAGCTCCCTGCCTTGAATCAATTTCCTGGAAAGAGATTGGGAGGCCCAGGAGGAGATGAGGCCTGCAGTAGAGGCTCTCCCACCTGGCTCGATGGGAACTTTCAAGAGGGCAACATTATACCTAAAAAGGCAAATAATAATAATAATAATAATAATAATAGTAATAATCCTGCTATGGTTAACGCTAAAGACATAGACAAAAATGAGGGAGAAAAACTATCACTATCGCTAATTCCTAATGTAACAACCCTCAACTCCTAGGATAAGTAAATATATGATAAAGCTAAAACAATGAAAACGTGTAGAAACAGTTCAAAAATCTGCAAGGGGCTTAACAGAACAGATTCCACAGCTTGACAATATCCCCTGGATACGTGAGTCCTCACTAATCCTGGAGCGGGTACAGCTTGGGGGTTACAGCGCAGGCTTTGGGATCGGAAACACACAGGTTTAAATTCCAACTCTCCCATCTGTTGGTTGTTTGACTTTGCACATGTTGTATAACTTCTTACATCCCATTTTCCTCATAATTCATGGAAATTAAACTTAGTCTATAATTACGCAATAAATTATTGTCCTAAGGATGAAATAAGAAAATATAAGAGAGGTACTTAACCCAAGGATGGCATCCATGAGCGAGTGCCCTGATGAGAGAGGAGCAGGCTTTGGAATGAGGCCAACCTGGCTGGACTCTAGGTCCCCCCACTTTGGAGCTTCTCTCCATTCTCCTCATCTGCACAGTGGAGATAATGGCAACCTTTATGGAAGAGGGTCCCAGTACAGAAGCTTTGGGCACTTCCTACATTTTGAGGCCTGCGACTTGGAGAATAAAAGGTTCGCAGACTGGACACAGAATTGGGAGCAGAGTGAACCATGAAGCTAGCTGTGCAGGAGCCCCAGAGTGTACAAAGCCCACCCTGGTCAGTGCACTTGCAGGTGCCAGCCAACACCTGCAGCCCCCGGGTCACCATGCACAGAACCTCACCCTTTGAAAGCTCATTACCCACACCTTTGGCCCCATATGCTCATAAATTTGTTCCCCTCAAAGGTTGCCTGTAAATTCAGATCACTGTCTTCCTGCAGGGATATTCCAGACATTCAAGGAGGGTAAACCCGGCTGTCAGTTGAGGCTAAAATCGGCAGGACAAAGAAACAGCAATCAAACTGCTTCCGTGTGCGGCAGGTAATTACAGAATCTGTTAAATTACAGTGATTAGGCATTGCCAAGGAGAAGTCAAAAGAAGTCTCCAGCAACTTTAGAGGTGGGAGGGGGAAAGTTTAATTAAACAGCTCCTTGCAACTGATTTAATCTCTCCCTTGGAAAAAACCGCAGGTTCAGAAGAGACGGGAGGGAGAGAAGGCCAGGGAAGGGATGCAGGGAAATCCTTCCAGAAAGGGCTGCCTGGGTCTTTCAATGGCACCTGGGGAGTAAGTAGTGAGATGGGAGAGGGTGGCCTTTCTTATGGAAATGTAAGACTTGAGTTAAGGATCAGGGCCCCTTGGGGGAGGTAAAGAGAGACTTGTTATATTGGTTCATAATATCCTGCTGGGGCTGAGGTCCATTTGCATAAATACCGCCAAGCCAAGCTTCAGGTGGCTGTAGATTTTCTCTTAAAGGAATTATTCTCCTTGTGTCAAAAGTTCACCACCCCCAGACTGTCATTTTGGTGCGAAATGTGCCTTTTTTAAGCCACTAAACACTGAAAAGAAAGGCTGCTCAGCAGGGAGCTCACTTTACCAGAGAATGTTTCTTAGAAGACTAATTAAATTTAGACTCTGGACAGAACAGAACCTGTTGGCATTGTGGGCTGGGAGGAGGATGAGGTGGGGTGAGGGGACAGAGGGGCAAAACAACTTAGAGGGGCAGCTCTAGCCTTCTGATTTTACACTGAGAGCTGAAGAGAGACACTGAGTCAGGCTCTGTGGACTGGAGACGTGTTGGCTGAGCTACTGATCCCCAGGGGAAAGACTTAGCTCTACGGATGAGCACTTCGTGTCCTGTTTAGACGCTAGACTCCTGACCTTGGCAGGCTTCAGTGTCTTTTTTTAGGCCTCATTTTCCCCACCGGTAGAATTTACATACTTGCTCTGGGTACCTGACATAGCTATGATGGAATGATATTGAGATTATTCAAGGTGGACTGACTTGGAAAGGAAGAAAGTTAACAGATCAATCTTCCCTAAACTCTGATTATGCCATTGCCTTACTCAAAAGCTTTCTGTGGTTTCCACTGCTCACCGCATACAGTCCAATTTCCCCCTTGCTGGAGAGTTAGCTGCAGTGTGTTCAGAAAGACAATGGATCAGTTTGTCTTTACACACACAAGCATGTCCCTCTGACAGAAACACCTTCTTTCCTTTCTCCAGAGGACTGTGTTTTCCATCCATTAGCTGTGTGTACTCCTGACAACGACATAACCTCTCTGAGCCTCAGTTTGCTCATCTATAGAGTAAAAATGCCAGGATCCTTGTGATGATTCAATTCACCCACTTGGATAAAGTGGCCAGAGCCTCAGGAGGTTCTTAATGAGTGTTTGTTAATGTGACAAAGGTCATACTCAAAGTATTACCAAGAAATGGACAGAAAGACTTATCCAAAAAAATCTTGATTATAAACTTGAAGACCATCTCCAATATTTTAAAAAATGAACAGTGTGGATAAGAGCCCTTTCTTCTCACTGTGGCAATGATTAAAACCAGGCCTTTAGCAAAGAAAAATTCGACACACTCTAACCCTTCAGAGGCAGGAAGCTATCGTTAAAAGGTCATCTTTTCGGCCCAGACTTCATATGGTCAGGGGGAAGGGTTCCAAATGGTTATGCTTTCATTTTGCAGTGTTGCCAAGAGGATTTGAGAATCCACAGGGCCTCATCTGTTGTTCCTTAAGCAAACATCTAATGTAATTTGAAATTTCACTTCATCATTTTGATGGCCGCCAGCGACTCTCCACCAGCCTGTTAACCCTCCCTTTTAGGGAGGTTAGGGCACTTTTTTTGAGCAGCCAAAAAGGTACCAGTTCTATATAGATTCTTTCTGCCCACCAGTTGGGAAGAAAATGACAAAATAGGACACGGAGAAGCATCTTGCCCATGATATCCAATATGGCTGGCAAGGTTTCTCTCCTATTTTCTTTTCCAGAAGCCAGTTTTTTGAAAGGCATGCTACCTTCTAGTCTCAACAAGCAGCCTCAGTATGTATGAAAGGGTCTCTATAGCCCCACAAGAGGCTGTGGAGGAAGGATAGTAATAGGAAGTATTACTTACAAGTATTACAATAGTAAGGAGGAAGTGAGCTGGGATGGGAGTTTTCTGGCTCTAAAACACATACATAAGGCACTATTTTTTTCACTTGTTAAGTATAAAAGATGTGCAGTACCAGTGGGTACTACACATACATTGAAGCATCTTGAAAATAAATCAGTAAATATTTAGTGGCCACGGGTCCCAGAAGAAAGGAGGGCGAGAAGCAAAGAGGGAGGAGCGGGCATTTCCTAGCACCCTCTGGTTTTTAGCACTATCATTTCATTCTGACAAACACTGGTGAAGTAGGAGCTATTGTTCGTTATAGACTATGTGGTTAGCTGGCTGGCCCAGGTCACCATGCTGGGAGCCACTGTGTGAATGGTTCAGAGTATGGTCTGGAATCGGACCAGAATTCCAGCTAGTGGAATGTAGATCCTATTCCTTCCTAGCTATATGACCTCAGGCAGCTTAACAGAGCTTCTGTGCTTTCGTTTCTGCCTTAAAATGGCAATGACAATGACAACATCTACATCACATAGTTACTGGAGGATTCAGTAGAATAATCCTTGTAAAGCATTAGTAGATTGTCTGGTATGCAGAAAGCACTCAATAAATGACTGCCACCCATAAATTAGAAGCCAGAGTTGCCCATGGAAGGGGCTTCCTGACAGTCCCTGGTCTGTGTCTGGGGCAAAACCTGCCCCAGAACCTCTCTCTCCTCCAGGCCAGGAAGAATCAGCTTTTCATCTTTAAGAAGGGGCCAATATTTCCCATAAAGGATGGAGGAGAGAAATAAAAGAGCCTATAGAAAGAACTTCAACAGTCCTGGCAACCAAACTGAAGTTCAGTAAATGGCAGCAATTATTATCATAAAACACGTGAAGGAGTTTGGGAAATTTAAATGCTGCATAAACTCAACATATTATTATTAGTCTTACTGTATCTACTTCATAAGTCCTCAATTAAAGCGTAATTAAAGATTAGCTAAGGTTACAAGGTTGGTTGCCCACGTTTTTCTTTCTTGGTTTGGTCTTCAGAGCTGCTTGTAACTTTTATTCCTGCTCTAGGCAAGACATAAAAATACACTCAAACACCCAACCATGTTAAATGGCAATGAGATTTTGCAACATTTAAATCTAGGTAGCACTGCTGCTGATGTTAAGTTGCAATCCAGAGAAGTATTAGGAGTCCAGGACCCCAGCCAGGGGGTTGCAGTGCAAGGCGGCAGGGAGGGCCAGTCACAAAGCTGCAACCACAGAGCCACCAGGAAGCAGGGGTCTAGCCTACCTGGACCTGCGTTTCTATCTGCATAGAATAGAAGTAAGAACATCTGCCTCCGGAGGTGATAGAAAGTTGCTGCTGGCAGGTAATAAGTAAATGTGAGCTCCCTTCTCTCCTTCCTTGCTTTGTTACACACTAGTTACCAACTATACGGATGAAAAATCCTTTCCCCGGGAAAGGCAAAGGGGACAGGATAGACTCACAGGCCTCCTAGTGCAAAAATGCACTAGAAATCAGACTTAACTTCTGCCTGTGTGGGTTTGCTCTTAGGAATTTACAAACTATCCACCCCTTAAGTAGGCACCGCAGAATGTTTGCCAGGGGGGTAGCCCTAGTATATTGATAGGGGAAAGGGGTGGGGGGGCAGGAGGACGGGGGGCTCAGGACAAGTTCATTTGGAACAAATAAAGGCCAAGAAAGGTGGGGTGGAGGAGGTGCTGCAAAGGAGTTTGGAAAGACACAGTGACTTTGTTTTGCTTCGTTCCTTCACATATTCATGTATTCACCCCCCACAAACTCACAGAATCTTAGAACCTGATGTGCTCATTTTAAAAGGGGGAAGCAAAACCCTAAGACAAAGACACACAAAAATCCACAAAAGGCCTTAATAATTGTCCCTAATTGTTTCATCATGTGATGTGTGTGGGATACTCAGGAAAACTTGAATCACCACCAAGGATCCATCCAGACTGTATTTAGGGAAATGTCGGCAGTTCTCCAGACTTCGGTTTCCTTACCTTTTAGGGCTTAGACGAGAGGCTCCGAGGTCCCTTCCCAGGCAAGCCCTTCTTTAGGCAATGGAATCCTGCTGCAGTGCTATTAGGGGAGCTTATTCCTATCACACAGAGCCTTTCTCTCCTCCCAGAGTGAATTTAAAACAATTGCTTCACATAAGGTCAAATTTCACATGCTTGGGGGAGTCAGCCATTACCTAGAGCGAGCTTACCTGATCTGCTTTTATATGCATTCATAAAGTAGGCGGTGGGAGATGTGTTAATAGTTTTCATGAGGTGCTATGGCCCAAGATCTGGAGATGATATGAATTATGCTTTGTGTTAAAGCCCTCTTCATCGTACTGGGAGGAAGAAACTAGACATATTATATGCATTTTTGGAGCAAAGGGTCCTTTGATTTACTACTCAGGAGGGGGTTGTGTTTCACGGTCAACACTTATTTTGGTTCTGTTTCATGACTGCTGTGCTCTCTGTGAGCGAGGAAGTATGCCACTTTTAAGAGTTTCTTGAAGGTTTGGGGAAAAGGAAGCGGAAGAAGAGAGCTGAGCATCTAGGAAGTTCCAGGCAACTTTCACTCCTTGCACGACAATCTTATGAGCTGGGTTACTGTACCCTGTCCATTCTATAGGAAATAGGCTCAGAAAAAGAAAGTAACTGGGCTAAAATGAACCAGTCAAATAAAAGCCTGTTTCACTATAAAGTTCTCATAGTTTGTTCAAGTGTGTGTGTGTGTGTATAGAATGAAAACCAGAAAAATGCTTCTGGGGGTTGGGAATGACCTCATGTACGTAAACTGGGGCTACAGCATAAGCAACAAACTATCCCCTACACACATCTGAGGGTGCAAAGGAATTGCAGTGTTACAACACTGATTAGAACAGTGATGTTTAAGATGAGAACTATCCATTTTACACAAATTCCAAAGAATTCATATTCTATTTAAAGAGCACAATTACGGTGTTCTTATTGTCCTAGGCTGGAAGTCAAAGAGTTGGGTTCCAGTCTTGGTTTTACAATAGTTGGACAGAGGCACCTCGAGCAGGTCACGCAATGTCCTTGAGCACTTCTTCCCCTTAAAATTATGGGGCTGCACAATGAGATCTCTAAGGCCCCTTTGAGTTAAAGCTCTGTGATTCCATCTGTAAAATTCACTTAATATAACAGCTCATTCCCCTGTGAGGGATAAATGAGGTGTTACTAGGCTGCCTTGTAAGTTTCATGCACACGTTTCATCTCCTTCAACTGGAAGGTGAGTTCTTGGAGGGCTGGAATGTGTCTTAGAACTGGCACCCAGCGCATGTCAGTAACTGTGTAGATGACTGTAAGAAGGAAGGCAGGAATGGATCTTATCATTCTTGGTGGGATATTAAAGAACAAGGTCTTAGGAATCAGAAAGATTCAAATTTTGACATGCCTTCTCTCTGAGCCTTGTTACCCAAGTTTATAAAGTATCTACCTACCTCACAGGGTTGTTTTCAAGCTTATTATCATCACCAAGTGTTTTTATTGAAAGGGAGCTTAAAGGGCATGTGGCTCCTTCGTGAGTCTGTGTTAGACAAGTGGGAGTTGCATGCATGTGCCTGTGTTCACTCAACAAGCATTTTTGAGGAACTAATAACTGGAAAGGGACTATCAGAAAAATTATTTACCAAGTACCTGAATATAACACGTGCCCAGCACTTTTCTACATGAGCTATGGGAGGCAAGAATTGCTCTTCCCATACTGTGGATAAGACGGCTAGGTACAGAGAGGTCAAATAACTTGCTGAAGCTCCAAGAACTGATAGAAACTAGAAGTTGTGATAAGATGAGAGGGTTTAATGAACCACAGTAGAAATGCTGAGTAACACGAGCATTTCAGAGATTGCCCTGTACTCTCGCCAGCCACAAGGTAGAGTGAGAAGGTGGGTGGGCAAGGGGAAAGGCCACCTAAACTAGGTCAAAATCATGGAGATTTCTTATGAGGTGGAAGGGGAGGAAAAGATACCATGTTTGTTAATTCAAATGCAAAAAAAAGGGAGGCTAATTCAGGAATTTAATTTAAAAAATGGCATTTAAAGAATCCTTCAAAAATGCTCCCTTCTTTTGAAAATATCAGATTTCTCATTCTTGCCATTTTAAAATTGGACTAGAAATGTGTCCTAGGCATCTGCGATGTTATTATTTTGCTGTTAAACCCACAGGAGAGCCTCCCTTGCACTGAGAAGAACAGCGACCTAGACACTCCTGTACCTTGGTGCTCAGACAGCTGCAGAAGGAAGAGGAGGCGTGATCTGGGGAGCACCCACTCCACCAGGACAAAGGAATTTGAGTACGTGCAGGCCGTGGTTTTCAGTCTGCAGAACTTGGAAGACAGGCGAGATTGTACCACAATATCCGCTCCTCTCTGTATTCAGTGCCAGCCAGAATTCTCTGAAGTGCTCCTTTCTGAAATGAGGCTGAACAGAAGTCCCTAAAAGGGTTCCATATAAAATAAGGTTTGGGAAACACTGCATATCATCTCCTCTCTTTGGAGAATCAAGGTAGTGGCTCTGAGAACTCCTGCAGTAAGGCGTAGCTGTAATCTTAAGAGTTCCCAAATACATGTGTCTGTGGGACCCCCGTTACGAGGAATTCCAGTTAAGTTTTACAGAACTAGTTCTCTTTGGGGGCCTTTTATAGATCATCCTCTCCCATCTGAGTTAATTCCATACCCCAGACTCACTTCTCTACAACCTGTCACACCCTCATCATCCAGTGAGCTCCCCAGCAGGGGAGCTAAGTCATGTTTTCCCATTAGTCGTGCTTCCACTGTATGGTGTCAAGTGTGAACCAGACTACTCCTTTCTATCATTTATCCTCTGTCCCCCTCACTATTATTCACCTTAAGGGCCAGTTCTTTTAACTTTTCTTTCTTTTTTTTAAAAAAGATTTATTTATTTATGCATACGAGTTTTGGGGTACAGGCCAGAGGTGTGGGCAGTGAGAGGAGTCACCAGAGACAGAGCGGGGAACAGAACAGGCAGAGAGACTGAAACACACTGCTGAGGGGAGCAGCGGGCGAGGCAGGAGAGGTCTGCCTGCGCCATGTGGGTTCCCTCCCTGACTGGGGGGCAGGGATCGAACTCGTGCTGCAGTGGCTGAGGTTTGCTTCACAGTGCATTGGTTAACTCACTGTGCCACCAGGGAGGCCCCCCTTTTAACTTTTCTTAACTTTTAATTTCAGACTCATCTAGACGGTCCATTAGTAGTACACAGAGCTCTGTGAACCTGAACCCCTAGTCTCCCACCATGACAACACCCAGACTTTTCTAGACAATACTCATCATTTCCAACCCTATCAGTCATGATCGTGTCCCTGTCTGGTTCATCTTTGACTTTCTCCTTGATCATTCCACGTAAGTATGGATCAACAGCACATAGGCTCAGTGGTCCCCAGACTTCTGCATTTCATACTTAAGATTTTTAAACCGTCAAAACCAAAAATAACCAAATCTACTCATTATTGCTTCATTGAGAAAGGAATATAGGAAGGACAATGTTAGAACACGAGACTTCTTGATGAATAACTCTCTACGTCATTCTGATCCTCTCTTCTGTTAAAAGCAGAATGCTTGTGGGCCAGTCTCCAGTAGCCTCTGTATTGAGTAAAAGGCATGGCAGAGGGAACCACGAAGGGCTACCCCAATTTCTAGCACTTATCAACTTTGTGGGTGATGACCCTGGGGACGTCTGTAAAAATGCAGCTCCGGTCAAGCTTGGAATGCAAGTACTTATGGCATTGCCACACAGGACTCTCCCTTGTTTTTATTGGTAAGAACAGCAGTGTTTTGGGCTAATTAAGCACAGAAATTGCATTCAAAACCAAAAGTTCATTTGGAATTCCCAAGCCTCTCTACCAGCAGTAACACCTTTCCCAGCCTAGGAGGTAATGTGCATGCATTTCTCATCCTGGGGCTGGCTTCCACACGGCCACATGACTTTCTTCAAGCAGATAAGGGTAAAGGAAATCACACATTTCCATGGTCTCCCGCAGCTTCCTTTCTCCTTCTCTGCTACTTCAGCTGGAACGGAGATGAATTTTCCTGCAACACTTGGTCTCCAGGGGAACACTTCTCTCTCCACATGTGGCTGAGCTTTTCACGTGGTTTAAGAAGCCAGAAAGATCTTTCTCCAATGCAGAGCTGACCATGTCAGGGCTCCTTGATGGCTCACTGCTGCCTAATGGAATTTTGTTCAAACTTCTCAGCATGATCTTCTATGCCCTTCACACACTGGCCCTGGAGGCCTTCCTAGCTTCTCATTGGGGAGAAGGAGTGTGAACGATTTCATAAGGATGTCTGGTTTTTTCATCCCTTGGTATCTTGGTTTATGACCTTCTCTGTATCTAGAACACCTTTCCCTGCTCTGTCTGGGTGGAGGTCTAGCATTTATCCTGCACAAAATAGCGCAAGGGCCAATTCTTGACAGCAGTCTCCTGTTCCCCTCAGGACAGAATCTCATCTGTGCGCACTGCAGCTTGTACAAACTGTTACTCCCTACCTCGTGGAGTTGTAAGGCTTACAGAGCACGGAGAACATTCTGTAGCACTTAACAAATGTGTCAGTATAATTGTTGAGTTGCTGTTGTTAAAAACATTAAAAAAAAATCTGCATGTATATTTTTCTACCCTGTTAGTCTGTGAGGCCACAGACAGCAGGGGGTAGGTGCTTCTAACTCTTGAGTTCTTAGCACAATGGCAGGTTTGCACTAGGAGTAAAAGAAATTAATTTCTCACAAGTTAAATTTCTTTGACTCTAATTGTAATAGGTTTTCACTAGAAAATATGTAAGGGAAAAAAAAGTACAAAGGAGAAAATCAAACTTTACCACAGCCATAACCCAGTAAACACCACTGTTAACACTGCTCTGATAGATTTCCTTCCAATCTTTCCTTAGACATATATAAACATATACTTACCAACTTAGTTCATACTGTACATATAATTTTCGATGCAACTTTTCCCCACTTAATATCATACTATAAGAGTTTTCCTCATATATTAAAATGATTTGAAAACATGGTTTTTTAATGCCCACGCAAAACTATCACATGGACATAAGATGTCATTTTTATAACTGTTATTACTAGACATCCAAGTCTAGACATCATTTTCACTACTGCTTTTGAAACTATTTCTTGAGTTGAACTGGAAGCTCTGGCAAGGTGTGGACTGAGTCTCAGCTGAACAGAGGAAACCATCCTCCCTTGCTAGGAGCGGCAGCCTGGTCTAGGACCGGCAGAGGACAATCCTCTCTCCTGGAGATGGTCCAGGAGTCTCTGGGAAGGCCTAGCTGACACGCATGGATGAGCTCCCTCAAGAGGCTGACCTGAGGCTGCTCAGACTGCCCTCAGCCTCTGCTGCCTCCCATCCCCCTCCATTCTTGGTCCCATTAACATTCCTCCTGGGAGATGGCGGGTTCCAAAGGACAAACAGGCTTTGTTGGGATTCAAGAGCCCTGAGAATGGGTCTTGTAACCTGAGCCTCACTGGCTTGGATATGGTTGGGCAGGTCACCCTGGGGACACCCTGGTGACAGATGAAAGTGCATCTCAGAGGCCTGGATTGTGTTTCCAGGGCACAGGTGTGGGGGGATTATCTTTCTGACACACCAAGCACTTACCCCAATCTCTACAGCTGCTTTCCCTTCTCTCTCTGGTCCTAGACCTACCCCATACAGCACCCTCCAGCCATTCTCTGCTAAAGCCAGGAGCTGTCTTCACCTGAGGCCCCTTGCCTAAAAGAGCTACCAAAAGAACTTGACAAATTGCCTCACTTTGTCAAGTGAAAGAGTGAACACACACCCCGCACTTTGAGTGCCTGGGCAGGTGTGTCCCCTCCAGCCAGAGGAGCCTGGAGGTCTTGCTGGGAGCCTCAGCAAGCACGTAGAGCCCGAGAGCTCTGGCACCAGATTTGTAAGGCTGGCCACTGGCTCCCTCGCTGCCTGACCTGAGGCAAACTGCCTGATCTCTCTGAGCCTGTCCCTCACCTGTGAGAAAGGGCGAATGCTGGTGGCCCAGAATTGCTGTGATGATTAAATGAGACAAGAGACATGGAAGCACTTAGCACCATACTCCTGCAGGAGAGGGCAGAGCTGTGGACCAGGTGTGTTTGCAGAACAGAGAAAGTGACACGTCAGGGCCTGGAGGTGTGAAGGCCTAGGGACCTACGAAGAACACTGGGCCAGGTTGCCAGGGGAGGGCTGGGGTAGGAGTGACCATCAGGGAAAGACTGTTCTGTTCAGGCCTCAGCAACACCCCTTGGGAACATCCCTTCTGAAGTGACTTGGAAGGAGCCTGGCCTCAGGGCTGGCAGTCAGGGAGGCCAGCCCTGGCAGGGTGCCAGTGGGGACCCCCCTAGAAACAGGTGCTCCTGGGGCAAGGTGGACACGGGGATATGCACCGCTTGGTTCTTGGTGCCCACCCCAAGGTGTCATACAATCCAAAGCAGGCTCTCCCTGCAGGCGAGACTGCCCTGACTCATTCTCACCTCACAAAGCTGTCCCTGGAGCAGGCGGGGAGTGACTGACAGAACGCAGGCTGCACACTTGGCCTGTTTGTAGTCACGTTTCTTTCTTGTAAGACGCAGCATTTTTGAGCATCTACTATCTGCCAGGCACTGTGCTTGGCTCTTTGCTACACATGATCTCCTGGGATCTCTGTGACAATCCTGGGAAGCATCGATGTGCATCGATGGGGTCTTTTATACATGAAGAAGGTGGTGTTTGCCATGCCGAGGACAGCCCTGGGGAGACAGGTCAGCAGCCAGTTTGTCTCTAATCTGCCCCCTACTTCATGGATCTCTTACTCCTTATTACCCTTATCTGCTTGAAGAAAGTCATGTGGCCCTATGGAAGCCAGCCCCAAGATGAGAAATGTATGTATGTTACTTCCTAGGCTGGGAAAAGGTGTTACCGCTGGAAGAGAGACTTGGGAATTCCAAATGAACTTTTGGTTTTGAATGCAATTTCTGTGCTTAATTAGCCCAAAACACTGCTGTTCTTGCTATTAAAGTCAGGCCCAGCTGATATGCGGTACACAGAGAGCTGATCCTCTAGTTGTCTGTGGGCTAAGGACAACTCAAGGCTACAAATGGAGAAGCAGTGACCTGGGCCAGTTCTGCTGACTCCCCAGCCTGTGCCCTCACTCTAAACTGTGTAGCCCTCCAAGAGAATCCCTGTAAGGTTGAAAGCAGGCTGGGACAGCAAAGTGGGAATTCTGACCAGACTTTTAAAGTCAATGGAACTTTCGCCTCAAAAGGCACCACAAGATCTTGAGAGGGTCTTTAGGTTAGACTCTTTGTGCCCCAGAAATTTTCATCTGCTGCAGGTCCCCTCAAAGGGGGGACCAGTCCCAGGTGCAGGTGGCAGCACCCCTGTTGGGGCAGGAGACCCTGAAGGAAGAAGGTGATTTCATACTGCAGCTTTCAGGCATGAAAGATGAGGCATGTTTTGTTTCTAATCCTAGAAGGTCTTGAAAGCCGTGAGACAAAAAAGGAAAGGGAACCTGGTGTGGGGGTGAGGGTTGGAAGCGGCGTGAGCAACAGGCTCAGCCCAAGGAATGGAGACTGGAAATGTTTAACCCAACCTACATACGAACAGGAGCCATTCATACGAATGGTAACCCCTTCCTACCATCATCTGCACGTTTTATGTATTGCTTCTTAAGGGTCAACAGAAGAAAGACACATTCAGCAAATGCACATCATAAATTCTCACCTGTCCAGGGCAAGGTGATTTTCAAGGTATACTGAAAGGCATCTTTTCCCCCTAGTACAGAAACATACTGAGATCTTGGTAATATTGCAGATGACCTGTTTGAAATGCTCAATAATCCAGGTGTGCTACTTTAACGCACAAAAACACCCAGTCTAGATGCCAAAATTGGAATAAATGATGGGTAACAGATGGTAAGTAAATATTAGTTTTCTCTGTCTCCTGTCCTGTTCGTACCTACTGGGATGAACATTCTCAGCTTGCACATGGTTTTTTGGGAAAATGTCCACTGCATCTTGTCTTGGGGTGTATATACACTGCCTGACAGACAGCCCCCTGCTGGGAGGTGCTCCTCTACCCCTCCCCCCTATGCGGCTCACAGCAGCTCTGGGGCAGGCTGGAGAGGCCACAGAGCAGGTGGTCTTGTCCTTCCTTTACAGATAAGGAACCTGAGAGCCAAGGAAGTAGAGTGGCTTTTCGGTGTCACATGGCAGCTGGGGTCAGCCCCAGGATTACAAGTGACAACCCACTGAGGACTGACTGTCTGCTGCTGTGGTCACTCAAATGAAGGTGCTGAAGCTGCAGTGAAGCAGTTTGGGGCTCTTAATCCTGACTCAGACAGAGAAAAACAAGAAACCTGGCTCTCGTCCACTTTCCAACCCACCCCTAGCTCTGTTTGCCAAAAAAGAAAATAGGCAACAAAAGTTGGCTCCTTGGTCTGGTCTCAATATCTAGGCACTCCGGCTCTGAACAAAACCAGCTTCCCCTAGTCGAACGGTACTTCGAAAGAAATTGGATTTCTCCTCATCCTGAGGGTCCGCTTAGCCCATCAAACCACCAGGAGCCTGAAGTAGAAGGTCGAGACGCTTCAAAAGGGCAGAAACCACAGAGCATTTTCATCCTCCACCGGAAGGTCTTACGCCAGCGCTTTGATGTCAGCTCGCTATTTGTGGTCTGTCATTCCTGGTGCCCAAGAACAACATTTGAGAGACAGGTCTAGATGTCAAGAGCTTGCCTGCTTCAGATTCAGATTTAACTGTAGCTCTGTTCATTAAATGCTTACTATTTGCTGGGTGCCAGGCCGAGAGTTTTACATAAAGAGTGCTGTTCCTCACTGACCCTGCCAGACTGGCATTACTGTATTATACAGAATGGATTACTCTCTTGCCCTGGTCACTCTGCCAGCAAGTGGCAAGGCTGGGATCAGAAGATAGGCCTACCTGATGCCAAAGACTATGCCCCGATTTACCAAAAACTCTAAAAAAGAAGATAAAATCAATTCTTTCCCTGTGACTGCCCATGTAACGTCTCTTCCATTAAGAATTGCCTTTTTAGATTAAAAAACAGAAGTATTTTGAATACGTTTTTCTTTGTGATCAAAACAATTACTCTGTATAGATCTCTGTGTATTTGACACACTCTGATGTAATAAAAAAGACAGTGTTTACACAGTGCCTACTGTGTGCGCGTAGACTCTGTGCACTCCATGACCACATGCCCATATCGGCTAGGCAACTCCACAATAAATACTTCTATAAATAACCATGAGACTGAGGCCCAGAGAGGGGAGCCAATTTGCCTAAGATCACACAGCTTCAGGGTTCAGACGCAGAAACCAGGGTTCCTTGGCCACAATAGAACTCCTCCAACCACAGAATGCAGCAGCTTCTGTGTTTGATTGGATTGTGGTCTGGGTTCAAGGTGGGGAGTGGGGTAAAAGGGTGGGGTGTTTGGGATTCTGGCCAAGGGCTGGAAAAGCAGGAGACAGAAAAGGTTTTATTCCCAAATGCTGCCTCCCTAGAAAACTTTAAACAGAAATTTCTGCCTTCACAATCTGGAGGAGTTTTTCATGTTTCAGTTCATGCTGAATTGTTTTATGCTTTAGCTATAAACCTCCGACAGAGAGGGTGCAGGGGCAAGGCTGGCCCAACTTTAACTATGGCTGTGCCGCTGTAAAGCTCAGGTTACGAGGATCACTTCTGGTGCCAAGGCAGTTTAACAAGTATGAATGCACATAATTCGTTCCAGTTGTCCTGCCTCAGCACAGAAGGGCTATTTCTGGGGTGGGGCTCTGCACACGCCTGCAAATGTGGTTCCCATTACCGGCTCCAGCGCCTTGGTGAAGTCCCCTCCGTGTCCAGGAAGGGCCTGTTTTATCGCAACTGCAGAACTATCAATTCTCTGTAAAGGTTCAGAGGGGTTCTGTTTTCTGTATTCCCCAAAGGGGTGAGGGTGGGATCTTGCTACAAAAAGTCTCCCAAGAAACCTTTCCAAAAACCGAGTTTGGTGTTCACTACCTGCTACCAGCAAAGCAGCTTCCATTCCTTTCCTACCTTTGCTTCTGAGTAAAGTCCTCATTAAAGAACACTTCTAATATTTAACATTTTTTTTCAAATGTTAAACGCCACCAATGTAAAGCCCTTTCATTGTATAAAGAGTAGCAGAGCTAGATTTGAAGGCAGGCATTGTGATTCCCAATTCTGAGGAGTTGCTATTGTCCAATCTCTCTCAAACCCCTCCCCACCCAAAAGAGCCCCACCTTTTATTTTGAACACTTTAACACTGCAGAAAAATAAAAACACAAAAACACAGAAACACCCATAGGTGTTCATCAACTTTTAACATGTTGTCACATTGCTTATCTCTCTAAGTTTTTTTCTTCTGATCATTTTAGGAAAGTTGCAGATGCCGGGGCAGTGTACCAGCATGCATCTCCTAGGGCACTCTCTCAGGTAACCACGCCGTTCTAATCGTGACAAAAGAAATGGACACTTAACCCACAGTATCACTTAGCATACATACAACCATACTGGGAAATTTCCTCAGCACTTGCTTAAATATCTTCCTTAGAGTCTTGAAATAATCTAGGGTCCAATCAAGACTCAAGTATTGCATTTGGTTTTCTATTTTTAGTCTTTTTTAAACGAGAGGGGTCTCCCATTCACATCTGCACTCTCCAGTTCTTTTGTTTTCCTCGATAATGACCTTTTTTGGAAACAGACTGTCCTACCTTCTGGGTTTCTTTACTCTCCTGATTAGGTTCGGGCAAACATATCTCAAGGGTGATGGCATGTGCTGCTTTGTGACAGTGATGGTGAGTTTGGCCACTTATGAAGGTGGGAATTCCTGAGCTCCCTATTGGAAGGCACCTTGTCCCTCTGTAGTTATTAAGGAATCTTCCACATAAATCCCCATCGCTTAGATCAGTTATCTAAACTGGCCTCTAACCTGCAGTTCATTTTCCTCGAGGTTCAGCCCCACCCTGGAATGCCAGCACCAAGGTCACCATTAGTGTCCATCTAGATCAAGGCCAGGGGCACCTTCACGTGTGCTACGAACCTCAGCAGGACTGGGTACGGGTGCTTGGGCCTCTTCTTGCAGGCAGGCAGGACCTTTGCCCTATTCCTGTTGGTATTCTGGGCAATCTAAGAACTATCTCAGTTTTTGGCACATGGCAGGTGCTCAAGAAATTTTTGAAGAGAGAATAAATGAATATGTACATTGAGAGCAAGTCAGAATTGGGAATCACAATGCCTGCCTTCAAATCTAGCTCTGCTACTCTTTATACAATGAAAGGGCTTTACATTGGTGGCATTTAACATTTGAAAAAAATGTTAAATATTAGAAGTGTTCTTTAATGAGGACTTTACTCAGAAGCAAAGGTAGGAAACGAATGGAAGAAAGCTGCTTTGCTGGTAGCAGGTGGTGAACACCAATTTATGTGCTTCGGGGAGTGGAGCCTGGGGGAGGGTCAGTGTGGTTCAAGGAGGAGGGAAAGGGCTATGTTCTGGTAGGCCATGATCACCTGCCTTAGACATTTGAACTGTAGGCCAACGTGTTAGCTTTCATTGTGAATGGGAAAATTAATCTGGTCACTGCGGGCCTGACACATTTGGGGAGGGTAAAGACCACTGCTAGGAAAGTAGGGTGTAAGGTGGAGGCAAGAAGTCAGGAATTAGTCCTGTCGCCTCTTTCTCAGTTTCCTCCTCTGAAGTCCTTGTCATGCTAATGCTCTTTGAGCTTTTCTGCCCCATTATTCTAAGTGCTCCTCCTTGCTAGGCAGGGCAGCTCATGGCTAGATGGAGAAGAGCCCTAGCAGGGAGTGGAGGGCAGAGGCTCCCATTTTTTGAGAGGCTTAGGCCATTTGCTGAGTGATTCAGTGACCTGAGACGTTTGTCCATTGTCTGGGCTTTAAAGGGCCACTGCCCCTTACTTAACCCAACTCAGGACAAAGGCCATCTCCAGTTCAGACAAATAAGCTGCTTAGCTAGACCTCATGCATCATCTTGTCACCCACGTAGGAGCCCAATAGGGGCATCTTAAAAGAGCTACTCCACAGAGTTCCACTCAGCAGTTTTCATTCACGGGGATTCTGGCCAGGGGTCGGGATGGCTGCCAAAATGTGCACACAACCTTGTCCTCCATGCAGGAAGGCAGAGTTGGAGTAAAGAAATCTTTGATCTTCCGGGGAGGTTCCCTAGACCTTTGGCTTCCTGAGGGCTGTCGAGAGAGGGGAAGCATGGCTGTCAGATGAGGGCAGGCAGCTGCAGTGGGGTTGGGGAGGAAGGGCGATGAGTGAGGCCGGATTGAGAGCCAGGCACACCTGGGATGCAAAATGCCACCTCCTATCTGTGTGACCTTGGGCCAGTCATCGCAGCATTCTGTGGCTGAATTCCATAAAAGAACCAGAATGACCGTGACAACAGTGACAGCAGTTTCCATTTATGAAGATTATAACCAGGTACTTTGCTCAGTACTTCGCACACATCATTTCACACTGAACTCGAACGACACCTGTGAAGCAAGGGGAAGTATTATCCTCATTTGACACAGGAGGAACAAATGGAAACTCAGTAAATCATTTGCTGAAGACCTCAGCTAGCAGTGCAGAGTGGGCGATCAAATCCACACTCCTAGTTCTGGGGTCTAGAGTCCTCCAGCCGTAGTCAGCAGGGTGGGAAGGGCGAAGCACCTGGAGGTGCTCAGTGTGGGATGCGCTCTTCTGTGATACCATCCAAAGGCACGGCCGGGGTCGGGGGGGACGACTCCTGGGTTCTTGAGCTCCTGGGTTCGCTGCCACCTTCACCCTCACAGTAAGCTCTGAGATGAAGGGAACACCAGCAGCATTCCAACCCTCAGGCCATGCTGCTCACTCTTCCCCCAATTCAGAGGCTGCTCCCTGAGAGTAGGAAGAGCTGGGTGGTAAAGCTGGACCCCACCACACTAGCTCTTCGTAAAGAGGAAGACAGTGTCACCACCCATCGCCGGCTCCAGTGCAGACCCCAAGTTCCCTTCACTCGTCCCCTATGCACGCAACTGCTCACAGCAGGCCTGGAGGACATCCAACCGGCGCTCTCCAGCACAGGACCCCACAGAGAGCACACTCCTGGAAAAGTGTGCTGAGTGAATGAATGAGGAAGTAGATGCTCCCAGACCCCACAATCAGACCGGGTATATTTGGCTGCACACAAATAACGGACGTGCAGAGTATAAACATCTAGGCCCTACCTGCTGGGATTGCCATAACAAGGTTCCACAGATTAGGTGGCTTGAGCAACAGACACTTCTTTTCTTATAGTTCTGGAGTCTGGAAAGTCCAGGACCAGCTCTCACCCTGCCCTACAGGTGGTTACTCTTGTGCTGTGTCCTCAGGGCAGAGATCGAGCAGCCCTGCTGTCTCTTCCTCTGTAATGATGCTGGGGCTCTCAGGGCTCCCCCAATGACCGCATATGACCTTCGCTACTTCATAGAGGCTCTATCGCTAATACAGATACATGGCAGAGGGTGTTCAGGAATTCAGCTTTTAACTGTTGGGGAGGACAGAGTTCACTGCATAGCGATCCCACAGATCCAGGAAACTAAAGCTTATTTCTAGGCAGAATATGAAAGTATAAACTTGCCTTTGCTTCTTGGGAATTACCCTCTCTCTCTCCTGGCTTGGATTAAACCTCTGCAGCCTCACGCTCCCTTGCATATGTCAGGGCCTATTCTCCTCATAGGTGCCTCCTTCAGGGTGGAGCTCTATAGGTGTCTATCTCTGCAGCAGCCAAATGGTGAGCTGGCTGCTTTATATTCCCCAGGGACCCTGGTATACAGTAAGTCTTTAATAATAGTTTAATAGAATCGAAGTGCTTCTGAAGGGCAAACAAACTCTACTTCTCCCCTATCACTCCAAGTCAGAAAGGCCTTCCCATACTTATTCTAAATTAATGAGATTTTTGTTGCATTCAGAAACCTTTGCTTCCAACATCATCAGGCATTCACCATAGGCTCTGGACTGGGCACCAGAAAGTCCTCTCAAGAACAGTGTTAGTTTGCTGAAACCACAGTTCCAGGTGAGAGCATGAAAATATATAGCCAGGGTGGGGCTCTGTGCAGAGCATTGGGTGCCATAATGAGGAGTTTAGACCTGGCCTGGCTGAGGTAGAAGGTGCCAGTGGGGGTCTCTGTGACAGGGGCCTGAGCTTTGGAAGGATCACCCGGAGCAAGCATGAGGAAGAATCGAAAGGAGAGAAGGGAGGCAGGGAGACTAATGAGGATGCTACAGCAGCTTCTCAGGGAGATGAGGGTGTGATAGGAAACATCTTGGCTAAGGGAGGAACAACTTTGCCAAACTAGCAAACAGGTAGTGAGTATCACCTCAACTTTCAGATTTCCTCGTTCTCTGAATGACAGGATAACAAATGATCAGGATAGCCATTTGTTCAAATAAACTTACTGACTAAAAATGTCCTCCTTTTTTTTTGCCAAAGATTAAGAGAGGGGACTAAAGGGAGACCATAAAAACCGAGTACCTGCTATCATCTCCAGAAGCCACCCCCCTTGCCTTGCAACAAAACCAGACTGCTGTTCTCACCCCCATGTGATGGAGGAGCGAGATTAGCCAGGGGCAGTCACACAACCAGTGAGGTAGGAAAGTTGGTTCACCTCAGGTCTGTATTCCTGGAGCCTCTATTCTTGTACCTAAAGAGAGTTCTCTGATAGTGCAAAAATATGTATTATTGCTGTTAGCCTGTGCGGCAGTTAATCAGAGTTATTTAGAAATATGATCCCTTCAAGAGAGGGGGAGCGAAGCATAAATGAATTACCAGTCACTTTCCTCCCCTTTCAACTTGAGGGGGAAGGCGGCCAGCTGACCAGAAGGAAAAGGCATCACCGTGTGTCATCTGGTACTGGGTATCAACACAGTTCCTGACACTATGGGAAGGGAAACAATCTGGTTGCTCCAGCAAGGAAGCCTGGGGCTCTGTTTCCAAGACCCCATGCCATGTTTGCTTAGCTGCTGCCTTGGGCTCACTGCCCCCTCTAAATCTCTGGAAATCACCCAGGATGGGCAGGGGAAATTAAAGCTCAGGACTCCCCGTCAGAGCTGATAAACTGTACCTCTTCTGAACCTGGCGGGGTGGGCATGGAGGAACCTGCCTTCCTTCCAGAGCTATCTGGCCCCAAACTTTGAGGTTCCAGAGGGGAATAAGGAAACTAAATACCCACTGAGCACCTATTATGTGCAAATCAGCATGCTAGAGTCCTTGCCCATATTTTCAAATTTATACCACTTTTGTGAAGCACTATTAAAACTAATAATCATTTTACAGAGGGGGAAACTGAGACCCAGAAAGGTTAAGTAACTTGGCCATGACCGCAGAGCACATCAAACTATCTGTCCCCCTCCATGGCTGCACTGTGGGCTGTTTCTGCTTTTCTCCTGGCTTTGGTCATTTTAGGCCTTTTAAAGCAGCAGAGGGAATATGTTTTTAGTTGTTTAATCTCAAACACCTATATAAATAATGGCAGTTCAGAGGGAGGGGGGGGGAGGGAGAAAGGAAAGAAAGGGGCGGGAGGAGAGGAAGCCACATGGTTTCCTGGTCCAAATTGGGAGTCATTAAGTAGTAATGGGGGATCCAGCTGAGCTTAAAGCCCCCAGCTCAGACCTGCTGGAGGACAGGGGCCATGGGCGGGAGGGTAGAAATGGTTCCCTCAGAAAAGATCAGGCTTAGTCTAGAAAAGAAGGGTGGAGTTCTGGGAGCCCAAAGAGCTGTTTATTCTCAAAGTGAGCAGGCTATGGGGTGTAGCATAAAAGTCCAGACAGACTGTGAGAAAAAGCCACGGTCTTAGTACCCGAGGGGCATGATTTGAGGTGGTCTACAATGTGAACAGACACTAACCACACTGGACTGCACACAGGATTGCTTCCGTGTCCCTTCAGCCCCTTGGATGACGATGAGGATGTCTCAGTTTGGTGCGAGTGTGTTTTTAACACCAACCAACACCTGCCAATGCCCCTATTTAACAGAAAAGCCAGTCTCTGCTCAGTGTCCTTGAGATGGCATTGTCTCCCCAGAATGTGATCACTGGCTCTCGTATTTATTTTTACAGCTACCTTCTATTTATGGCAAGTGAATTACAGCAGGGATACACAATTTCTTTTTAAAATAAATAAATTCACTAAGGTTAAAAAAGTAGTTTGGAAAAGAAGTTATGGAAAGGAAAGCGTAGCGTAGGTGGGCTTGCCGCCATGCACTGACGGACCGTGACACACAGAAGCCGAGGCTTGGGGAATGTGGATCCACACAGGGCCTTGCTGCTATGCTAGAACCAGGGATGAGGCTCTTGCTAAGTCAGGCTGCAGGTTAGAGGCAGAGCTGGCTCAGAACCCAGGCCTGCCACGTTCGGCAGGTGCCTCTTCACAAGGGGGTGTCCGTCTAACTCAGGAGCTATGGTAGAGAGGCTTCGCCAGCTGAGATTTTAACCAGGAGGAGGAGCTGATGTGGGAGGCGGGTGGCCTCACAGGCTGGACTGACCCACTCAACTGCCTGCAAACCCAAAGCCCTTTCAAAGCTGTGCAGCCCAAGGGCTGCTGTCTGTGACCACTTCTCTCTCTCACATTTACTCTGCACCATGGTGCTCATGGAGCTCCACGCTGGGCCAGTCTCACAGGACTGTGCTGTGCAGCCAAGGACATGACGGATGTGAATGGCTCTGGGAACCCGTGAGGGCTACGCAAATGTTAGTTATACTAATCTCCCAAATTCTCCTTGGCCTCCTTCCAGGCGCCTCTTCAACAGCCCGGGCCCTGAAGTGTCAGGAGATGCTTTAAGATGTGGTCTGGTGTCCACAAGTGCCCCCATGGAGCAGGCCACTTGCATTTCAACAGGGACACAAACCAGGCTTAGTTTCCAGATGGAAAAAGCCCGACACATGGCTAACGTGCCTTCCTCAAGGGGTGGTCTAGGAATTCCTAGATCCAATCAAGCCATACTCCCAAAATGTTATTTTTGTACCTTTTAATGCAATGGTATTTGGAGAAATTAGTGGAAAAGGAACTGCAAAGAGGCTACAATTGAGTCACGTGAGTGACTAATTAGAGGGCCCTGGTTCTTCCAGGACGTTCTGTTACATTAATTCAAAATGTGACCTGTTTATTTTGCAAGGTCAGGAAGAAGCTTTACCTCCTAGAAAGCCAATGTGGCAATTAAATCAGAGTCACCAGAGTTTGCCTGAGGTAACGTATGAAAAAGGGCTTTGTAAACTGTACAAAAACAGAAGCGACCCCTGAGCAGTTGTCCCCACTGCCCCCAATTAGGGGGGCACAGTGGTCTGCCCCTGGTGGGAGGCCACCGGGGAGGGCTCGTCAAGTTGAGGAGGTACCTGGCAAGGTGGAAAGGCGCTGGAGCTGGGGCCCTGCTCTGAGTCTTCACGCTGCTCTTGGGCTAATCATTTCATCTCTGTGAGCCTCCACCGCTGTGACATGCATGTGGCTCATGGAACCATTTCTGTGGGGGTGGTTGTGTGTCTGTGGGAGGGAGGGGACTGATGGAAAGGAGTTAGAAAGGTAGTCAGCTTTTTGGCTGTTACTGTAGCACCTATAGGTGCTCAGCATTGAAAATACAGCTGTGTACAAGGCCTAACTCAAGGAACATGCAGTTGAACAAGGAAACCAGATGGGGTAGAACTAGGTCCCCAGATTGTTAGGGAGTCTGTACGGAAGACAGAAGGCCATCAAAGGAAGTGGGTCCAGATACCTGAGCATCAATCAGGAAAGGGTCCTTAAGAACTCAGAGTAGGGGCCTCCCTGGTGGCGCAGTGGGTTAAGCAAATCACTATGAAGCAAACTGCAGCCACTGCAGCACGAGTTCGATCCCTGCCGCCGGCCAGGGAGGGGACCCACATGGCATAGCAGACCTCTCCTGCCTGGCCCGCTGCTCCCCTCAGCAGTGTACTTCTGTTGATCTGCCTGTTCTGCTAACTGCTCTCTGTGGTGAATCCTTTCACCCCCTACACCTCTGGCCTGTATCCCAGTGCTTGTATGCATAAATAAATAAATCTTTAAAAAAAAATAAAAAAAAAAAGAACTCAGAGTTGCCAAGTTCTAGACCTTGGAGAAAGGCTCTGTCCTCCTGAATTCCCAGCCAGATTTCAGGCTCTGATCAGAGCTCCCATGTCTACACCAAAAGGGACTTAGCTTTTCCAAGCTAAGTCGGGCCTCTGGATAACAAGCTCTCAAGAGCTTCCCAGTCAGTGACTTGCACCTGTCCTCTGTCTCCTAATGAGCTATGAAGTTATCTGGTTATCTCTACCTATAACCGTGGGCTGGTTACTAAGTCTTTGAGTATCAGTATCCCCATTTCTAAAATTCAGGATCACTATCTATTAGGTACCATTTTGACACCCTAAAACTCTGAGACCCCAAATTTTATCAAAATTCTTTGGGTGGCAAAACTGAACTGAACTGACATGAGGCTCAGAATCTTGTCTTTATCCCACTCATGTAACTATGGGCATGACTCACTGTAGAAATAGCATTTCTTTGACTACAAGTGAACCATCCCAGAACTCTGGGAATATTAGAAAGAGTGCAATATCTGTTTTCTTTCTTAAGTCCAAACATTTCTGAATTCTGAAATGCTTCTGATTTCAAGAGTTTCATTAAGGGATTCTGACCCCCTAAATTTAGTACCTATCTTATAAGGTCACTCTGCTTAGAATCTCCTTGTCACCCTTTATTTGCTTGGAAAACATCCATGATTATTTCAAATGTCACCATGAATGAAGAAAGATGTCAATTTTTCTTGCTACTGTAAGTTTTGTACTTCTGTCTGTAACTGATATAAGAATTTGTCATTCAACAGTCTTTTGATGCAGGGGTAGAGAGGAGCAGGGAGCAGGGTTTCCTGAACACTTCATATACCCCAACTTCCTTTATCCTTGACACATGGAGATGTACTGTTCCAAGGTCTGGCAGTGGCACCGAGCAACTAAAACCGCTTCTAAGACATTCTCAGTGAAAGGAGACACAAACCTCCCTGGACACTTCTCATCAGTTAGGAAATAGGCATCATTTAGCCTTCTCATTTCACAAACCAACTTAAAAGGTCCCTGGCAGACTCCCTCAGGGGAAATGGGTAGGTTCTAAATTAAGTTGATTTTTTTTTGTTTTGTTTTAAGAAAACACTTTTGGAAGGAGCTTGCATACATAGCAGTGTTTCCCATTTAGAAAGAAAAATAAACACTCTTCCACTGGCTTGAAAGTCAAAACAAAATAATCCCAGCTGCTTCAGACCCGAGAAAGTCAATGAAACTGCCAAATACCAGTGATGCTGACCAGTGGGACCAGCTGAAAGTGTGTAAAGTGGGGCAGGAAGGACCTGTCCTGGAAGAAAAGAAAATAATGTACCGTAAAGTAAAAAAAAGTCAGGACAGTTCAGCACCTAGGGCTTGGCTGTAAGTGATCTCGTCTGATTTATCTTTGAAACTTCCTCAATCTTCACAAAAAAAAATAACTGAACCATTCTATTCCATGATACCAGATGGTGCTGGGTTCCATTCTGACTCTATCACTGAGAACACGTGTGATTTAGGAAAGTCACCTAACCCCTCTGGATCTCTACTGCCTCAAACCGAAATGGTTATGATACAGGGCAGATATGAAGAGTCAATGAGATAACACATAGTAGGTGCTTTTTAAAAAAAATATGTTATTTATTTATGCATGAGAGTTGGGGTACAGACCAGAGTTGTTGGAGGTGAGAGGATTCACCAGAGGTAGAGTGGAGAGCAAAAGAGGCAGGTCGACTGAAATACACTGCTGAGGGGAGCAGCAGGCGAGGCAGGAGAGCCCTGGTGCACCATGTGGGTCCCCTCCCTGGGAT
Source organism: Galemys pyrenaicus (assembly GCA_019455555.1). NCBI lineage: Eukaryota > Metazoa > Chordata > Mammalia > Eulipotyphla > Talpidae > Galemys > Galemys pyrenaicus. The sequence continues at coordinate 2,930,819 of JAGFMF010012144.1, read as the reverse complement.
CGAACACTCGCTGCAGTGGCTAAGGAAGCGCCACAAGGGAGGCTCCATAGTAGGTGCTTTATAAAGGTATGCAAGGTGTGCAATGGGAACACCACAACTTGGGATTCTTTTGAAAAATTTTTTTGGAGGATTATTTTTATTCGCTCCAGCCTCTTACTAACGAGGGGACACAGAAATAACAAGATTTGGTATAGGAAACAAAACAAAATGAATCCTAAAAAGGGCAAAAGGAGGCACAGGGGCTCCGGAGTCACACAGGTTGGGTTTGAACCTCTGCCCTGGACAATGGGCCTCAGGTTCCTCAACAGAGGGGTGGAGAGAAATGGGAGCTCAAGTAAGAGTAAGAATATTAAGAGACTTACATGCAGAAGGTGCTCATGGCTTGTCACAACTCCCACCCACGCCCGCCTCACCTAGGCTTTGAGAAACTGACAGATTTCTCTCAGCTATTCATTCCCTGACCCTCATAAATATCAAACCCTGTGTTTTTAAAACTCCTTTGCTTTAGAATTTAGATGAATACAATACACGGTACATTTAATATTTATTCTGAAAAGTTTCTGTGGGGTAGGGACAAATACCTATTTAATCCTAACCACATCTTTAGCTTTCAGCTGTGACCAGTTGATATTTCAGTGAAATCTTTCTTTATATATATCAGTGATTTTTAGCTGATTATCCTTGGGGGAGGATTAGGATTTTGATGGCAGAAAGAGCTACTTGCCCTGTTTCCTTTTCCACAGGAACAATGAGCTTTTCTGTAATGCCCCACGCGTTCTCCTTGCTCTTTACACGGGGATTTTAGCAGGACGGTTCTCAGCCTCCGGGACCTGGGATCACAGCCTTGGGCTGGAGTTGACACAGCTGGAGGCAGAAGGCCTCTTGGAGAGGCTGGAGAGCACAGCATGAGCTCTGGGAGTCTGGTTCCCAGAGGGTCAGCCCTGCTGAGTCAGCTGCCTCCAGAGCAGACCTCTGCATTTTCACCTTTAGGACCCCAAAGGGCCGCCTTTGTCATTTAAAGCACATTCTGAATTAAGTCTTCTGGGGAGAGGTCTCTTAAGGAAATAGAACAATAGTCCATTTAGGGTGGTCTCTAATGCTTTGAAAGGGAGGATGGGGTTGAAGGGGGAGGAGGGGTAGGTTGTGCCTATTACATTTACTATTTTTAAATTCCATAGCCACCTTGGAAAGTTTCTCCCATTTCACAGATGGAGCAATGATAATTGAGAGACTAAGTACTTTGCCCAGGGTCACATATGTGCGACTCAATTTCAGAAAGCCAGACTCTAGCCCTTGCTCTCTGGGCTACACTGTGTCCTTACATACTTTGTACTGCTTGCTCATCCAGTCATTCACTTATTAAATTAACGCTGTGTATGAAGCATCTGTAAAGCCAGGCACCAATACATTATTTCTGTATTGCTGGAATGTTAACAAACATTGTTTCTTTTATAATTGACAAAAACACAAAGGATTATCCCATTAAATTAATTTCACTTTTTTTTAACGAAAAAAGAAATCAAACTAAACCCTATAAACATTTCATGGGTCCTTCATGCACCAGGTCGACTCCACTTCACTTGAAAGCGCTAATACCATGCCAGCCCCAGCGGGGTCTCTGCCTTATAGAAATCCTCTTGGTTTGGGGTTTCAGGGTTCAGGGTCCAACTGTGGAGTGAGACTCACTGGCTCTTCTATGACCCATGAACCCCAGAGCAGCAATCCACTAAGGACCCAGACTCAATTCAGGCACAGAACACACTTATACAAACCTTTAGAGTGACAATCAGAGCAAGGCCCTGAGGAGGAATCTCAAGGGTCTCCACGTGCCCTGGGAACAGGAGCACAGAGGAGCATAATTGAGCAGAGATCTGTAGGTCAAAGTCCCCCCATTTTCCCTGCTCATCAATAATACAATAATGCCACCAATTTTCAGCAGAACTAAAAACAAAGTGATTGTTCTTGTGCAATTAATGATCAAAGGGAGAGATTAAGGACTACAGTCTCTGACCTTCTCTTTTACCTGCAAGGCTTATTTACTCAGAAATAAATACCATCATCATCATCAAATACATAATTTTTTCTGTTTTTTACTCCAAGTAAGCTTAAGAAGGCTATTGGACCACATGACACTCAAAATCAGCATACATTAGAGATTGTTCCATAATTAGCAACATGGGGATACTGAGGCCTGGAGAGGCTCATTGACTTGCCATGGACAATCAACTATTGAGACACAGCGGCAGGCCTGGAGCCCAGTTACCCTCCCTCTGAGGCCAGTGTTCTATGCATAATTTGAAACATGGGCACCTAGACGGTATAATGGAGCAGTGACACAGAATCACCAAAAGGCCATGGCACCCTCAGGGAGCACAAGGGAAAAGGCCCTGGAGGATGGTTTGACTTTTGGACACAGAGCATCCTGCAGGAGAGAATCACCAAGGCCAGAGTCCTCCTCTCTGATTTTCAAAGAGAGTAGACGCTGGGAGGGTTCCTGCCTAGGAAAGGGATAGAATAAATCACCTTTCATTTTCATAGTGGGTGGGGATGATATATGGATAACTTTAATTCCGTACCCGGAGGGGCTCAGATGACTTACCACGTGGCCTTCCATAGCCTTCCAACGTTAATGCCTACAGTCAGGCCATGTTCCTAAGTGTAACAACTGGGACAGGTTTGCCTTCTCCCTGCCTCAGGTTCCTTGATCATGTATCTACTAAAATTCCTCCTCAGTCTCAGGCTCTGTGATAGGCTCTCATCACGAGGTCCTACGTGGGAACTAGACTGCCCCATTGTGTGATTCACTTGTGGAAACAAGGTGGGAAGGGTCTATAACTGTCCAAAGCCTCACAGCAATAAAGCTTATGTTAAATACAAAGATGTCTAATTGCAGAGCCCAGAGATTCTGCCTTATTTATCTCTTTGAATCTCTGCCTCCTTTTTCCAGAATCTGGTCTGGAATTTAGTGCCACACTGGCACTTACAAATGTTTACAAAAGCAACACACAAGCTACAGTTCTATTTGTGGGAAAGTCTCGATTCTTCTCTTCCTTGGGAATCAGGAACTCTTTGGGCCATTAGAAAGATATCAGGTTACCTCAGGTATATTGTCCCCCCCTTTGAAGGCCTAAATACCTCCAACATCCTTGCAAAATGTGGACAGTTCTCTGTTGGACACAGAGAGGGCAAGCACCTTGGCTTGGGTCACACAGCACAGTGACTGACCAGAGGTTAAAGCTGGGTCTGTAGGACCCCAGTGAGCCTGGTGCGCTTCCATTATGCCCCTCACACCTCCTCTCCTTCAGAGTCAGGGCAGAGTTTAGAGAAGAGTGTGCATTATCGGCAGATCCACGCATAAGCCCAGGACTGTAGTCAGGGTTCTGCCCTGCAGCTGCCTGGGCCATCAGAGCCCCCTGTCCCCTGGCAAGGTGAAGTTAGGAGGCCCCAGGGAGTATCCTTCAGTTTTCTCATGGTTAATGGGGACGCTGTAATACCGGCCTCTTAGGCAGGGTTCTGAGGATGACTGTAAAGCAGAACTGACAGTGGCTGTCATAGTCCCTGGTGTAGAGTAAGCAGTCAATCGATGTATTTTTTTGATTAACCTTTTAATTTCTTTTCTTTCTTTCTTTTTGTGGATTTTCGTCTCTGTAGCTTCACCTGTCGGGCTCTCTACCTCATGTTCCTGTCTCCCTCTTGTCTGTCTGTCAGTGCACCATCTCTTTTGGAACAGCTCTTAGTACTCCACCCGGTTATGGGGCTGGGGGAGCAGCCTCCCAACACTGCATACCCGAACGGGTGCTGGGGCAGGGGCTGGGCTGCCTGAGCCTCAGAATTTTGCCAGGTTCCCCGACAACCCCTAGCCCACCATGCACCAGGCCCCTCCGCCCCTGCAAACGGCCCAAGCAAGCAGATTAATCAGCATCGCCGAAGAAAGGAAAAAAAAAACAACAAACAAACACAAAAAAAACAACCCACGAAAGTTAGGAAGAGATTGGGACTTACCGTTCGCCGCGACCCCCAGGCTGGCGGAGCCACTTTTAACTAAGAATGAATTAGGGACAAACTCTTCTTCAGAGTCTGAGTCCGGGGTTGGCTGGGCCACACCGTTGCCTAGCAACCGCCTCTGGCTCTCATTGGCCGGAGGGGAGGGGGGCGGGGAGGGGGACTGCTCAATAGGGGTTGATGAAGCGGATGAACAATGCAAGGGAGCACCTGCGAACCACAAAGACAAACACAGACAGAAAAAAATAATGAAAATTGGTTTTGAGGCACACGGGGAGGGGGAGGGAGCAAAATAAAACACGCATTAACAAGGAACGGGGCTTCCAACACCGGACGATCTACTGCACACGTGGTCTGGGGGCGGGGCTGATGGCTCCGCAAAGAAAGTTGGTGCAAACTCCTTCTGAAGAGTTGGGGCCTCGGTGCAGGAGTGTGCACTGATTGCAAAGAGGGTAGCTAGGAACACACGGGAAGCCTTTCCTGCTTTGCTTATTCTCTGAGAGAGGCTGAAAAACTGGGAGCTGGTTCTGATCTAGCCCATGTCCTTATCAAACAGCTGCCCTTCGGGGCCTTAGTGGCCTCACTGGTGAAGGGAGCAGTCACGTTGGGTTATTGCTGAGCCCTTGCAAGTTGGTCCTTCTGAACTGAACTGAAATGATGTCACCGAACTGAAATGATGTTCTTATTAGTGAGATTTTAATCTGACATGCCTGGAATAGACTCTGGGCCTCAGAAGAGGTAGAGAGAGAGAGCTCGAGAGAATGATCCAGGACCCCTCTACCACTAGCATTCTAAGATTTCAACACACTCATGTTTTACTTCTCTAACATTCTACTGTTCTAAGATTCTTTGATCCTGGCATTCTCTGCAAACTCTTTGACAGCAAGAAACTTAGCCATCCTTTTCTCTTCTGTATTGCCATATTTTGGCATAGTGCCTGTCACACAGTGGGCACAAAATAAATAGTTGCTGAGTAGATAAAGCCCAGGAATTTAACCTACTAGGATCCTTAGGTTCTAATCATTTCAGATGAAATGATTCTATAAATTTAAGGCACTAACATTCTGGGAATTCCAAGATGCAGTAAATCGGTACGTTTGAATCCAAGTTTCTGATTTTGGGGTTCTAAAATTTCATCTTGCTATCATTCTGTGAGCACACTGCTAACTCTTCAGAAGGAGAACAGACAGTGGTGGTGCTATCTTGTGCACATGTGCAGTACATTGTCTACAAGAGGGAACATAAGCACGGACATATAAAAGTATACAGTACAAGACAACGCATCCACTTGACTCCAGGGCTGCTTCTGTTCTCCCACCTTGACTGAGAGAAGGTTTAGGAAATAATCAGATCCGTCCAGCTTTCCTATGAGACTAGCCCGTAGGAAACGCAAGGCAGCCGCAGCACGCCAGCCTAAGATTTGGCAGTACTCTAGGGAGGCGGCATGTAGAGCTGCTGATTGTTGGAAAAAACAAACAACATTTGTGGTCTTTTCACACAAGTTCAGTTTTCAATTCACGGTCACCAAGTCCTGCAGGATCTTGCAGGTTCACGATCATGTCAACCCCCAAGCCTCACCACATGCGACAACATTTTATAGTTGATGTGTGTTAGAGATTCAGTAAGAGCAACTGACAGCACAGATCAGTGACCATGGGATAAGCTCTGGGTGGCTTCCCCTCTCTGGCTTTCTTTACCTAAAAGTCTGGCTACGATTCATCTCAAAATTGTCTAAAATAATGTCCCCAGTTTACCTTGTGAGAACCTTTCCTGGCACCACTGACCACCCAGCATTACAGCAGTGATCATTCCTTTCTCTGAATTAACTGTATCTTTAGTTCTGATATCATGGCTGCCCTGCTATTTGCAGTCATCTGCAAGGGGTCCACTGCATCTTTGGCATGGGCTTTGGAGCTCAACGGAATTGGGCTTGCAACACAACCTAGCCTCGCAGTAGTTGTAGGATCTTGGAAAAATTACTTCTAACGCCTCAACTGTAAGCTGTGCACCACTCCTCTCTGCATAGTGGTTGTGAGGCCTAAAGATGCTGCGGAGCGGTAGGCATGAACATGCAGGGGCCCAGGGTCAGTGCTCACCACGTGTTCATTAAATTGAATGAAGCCACCCCATGAAGGACCCCATTCATGATCCTGCTTCCCCTGCAGTCCCGGTTTTGGAAAGATTTTATAAACCAGGCTGCATTTATTAAACAAATATACATTCATTTCCTCATCTTTTATTAACCAAAGACATGTTATAATCTCCAATCACAGCTTCTGATGAGCCCGAGGTAACGAGTACCATACCATGCTGACTTGTTAAAATTTCAGACAAAAGTGAAGAAACATGATACGCTGTTCCAGGGTGCTGGTTACAGCCTCTTCCTGAGCAAATATGTCAAGCTTTATGAAATAAATAGTTCCAGAACTAAGAAAAAATGTTCTATCACAAACTTCAGAGACCCTGGGCTGAGATCAGCTCCATGCCCTTCCAGGCCTCAAGGCTGTTTCTTCTTCCATCCATTAAACCCCTACGTCTCTTCTCAGGTCTGGGGTGGATCTGAATACTCAGCACCTAACAAGGTGCCTGGCTGAGTATGTCCATACTGACTTAGGAGGTTTTGTGAAGCACAGATATTGCTGGAAACATGCTAATTCTCTTTCTCTTATTAGCAGATTTTGACTGAAGTTTTCCAAGGTGGGGAGCACAGGACCATTCTCTTGGGTACCACAAAATATTAGAAAGTCTTTTTTATCTCACCCTTCTGATTATCTATTTTTATGTTTTATAATGTATATAATACAAGGGTACTCAAAATACATATAACGAAGCATTGCTGTACTATTTCAGCATCTAAAGAAACAGGATAAGGAAATATTAAGAGTGTGGGCTCTGAGACCAGACTGCCTACATTTGAATTTTAATTCTACTACTTGCTAGCTCAGTGACATCATCATTTGTGCCTCAACATTCTCATCTGCATAATGGAAATGAAAAAAAGTTAAAAAGGATGCCAATGCCCAGAGTTTCTCTGAAGATTAAAACAGTCAAGACAAGTAACATGTTGAGAAAGTGTGTGGCAGCCAGGAGACACCCAGCACGCGTGGTAGATGTCACTATCATAAAGATGTATCTGTAAAACAAGAGGGACTAACTTTCTTTGTCTTCTTTTCATATAAGAGCAATTCATGATTGTAAAAGTATGGCAAACACTGTTTGATTCCAGAGACATTTCCTAAATATTTGCTTTTAGAAGTATGTAGGCTAGAAGATGAGGGATATACAAACTGGGAGAGTCACTATCTCAAAGGGGCTAGTGGAAAAGGAGGGTGAGGGTCACAGGGAGGAACAGGAGCTAGTCCACTGCAATCGGAGACCAGGATAGGGCTCGTTACAACGGAAGGAGCTGAGAGCGATTTTCTGGAACCATAGAAGATTTCAATGGGAAGAGATAAAGAGAGGAAGGTGAGAGTATCCATGGCAGAGGGAGGCATGCTCTGGCCCAAAGCCCTCATCCTTCATCTGGTCTCCAGCCACCTGCCCATGCCCCATCCCCCTCCAATCTCATGTGTTACCATTCACTTCTCAGCAAATCTGTTAAGATTTGTTGAGACATGTTGGCCTGTTCTCGTTTTCAGAACTTACTGCTCTCACTTTTGTTTAAGTTGCACAACTTCAGGGCATCATTTGCATGGAATCTCTCTGAATGGCACCCGTGGAGCACAATTATAGTTTGCTTCTGAAGTTTTGCACATACTGATCCTTCTCTCTGAAACATTCTCTTTCCTCTTTTCTTCACCAGTACCTTATTCTGTGTCTCACTAACTCCCATTCAGTCTTAGGGCTTCACATTCTGGTCCCCTCCTCCAGGAAGACTTCCCTGATACTTCAAACCTTGTTTGGCACACCTCCCAAGCTTCCACAGCAACCCATACTTTCCTGATGGCAACACTGGTCACAATGCATTGCTTATTTGTGTGTGTCTGCCCACTAGCCTAGCTTATCCATTATCATATACCCTAGTGCCTAGCAGTGTCTGGAATATAGAAAGCACTAGTAAATACTTATATTTCTGAAATGAAGGAAGAAAGGAAGGCAAATACCTTGATTATGTTATGAAAGACCTATGTAAAGTTAGTATGAGAAATGTGTCTCTGAAGACTCTGTTTAGACTTTGAGCACTAGGAAAACTGGGGAGCCAGGGAAGTTCTCTGCAAGGTGATAAGATTAGGGCTGTGTTTTAGAAGAATCTGCTCTTCTCTTTAAAAAGGCTGAAGACATCTGCTCAGTCACCCACATCTCCTTTCTCATGGGCTCAGTTCAGTCAGGACAATGAATGCCCACATGATCTGGGCATGCCTTCTGGGCGGGGCTGAGATGCATGTTCATGAGGGCACAAAAGGATGTCTGATGGCATGGAACGGGGGTTGAGAGTTATCTTCCTCTTGTACCTTGGTCATCAGTTGAAGGGTACCCAGTGTGCTACAATTCTCTATTGTGTCTATCATAAAGCAGATGGGCTGGAACAAACCTCTCCATACCTTGCCTCAGCAACTACAGGGGCCAGTGAAGGGGGAAGCCATTCAAGACTCTTTAGAGTAGCCTAGCTTATCTAGTGTATAGTAGATAAGGATGGAGAAAGAAGGAAAGCAAGAGAATGCAGACATAGAGTTTGGGGGTATGGTCGGAGCAGGGACAGACATTTGCAGAGCTATGTCTGGAGCCCAGCAACCAGACCAGATGCTTTACAAGATCTTTCCCTCAGCACAACCCTAAGGGGAGGAAATTCATCCCTATTTTCAAGGTCAAGAAATGGATACTTAAGAGAAGTCACAGGACCTGGATGAGAATCTTTAACAGTAATGCTATTTCCATTGAGCAGTGAGAATTAATTGTATCAGCCCTGGTTTGGAGGTGGGGAAGGAGAGTCCCGACCATCACCTGAAACACATCCAAAGTGGGAGACTATGGGCTCCTACTTCCACAAATCCAGGATCAAAGCCCAGTATAACACAGGTGTCATCTGGGTAACCTTGGTGAGTCCCTTACTTGTTTCAATTTTCTTTGAAAAGCACAGTGCTAATACCCACAGCAGAGTTGTCAAATGAACTTATTAGCTTGTAAGGTTCCCAGCAAGCTCATGACAAGGGCTCAGCCAGTATTGATCCCCTCTACCACCCTTCTGGCTGGGGTCTTTCATAGTGAGAACAGGGTAGGCTTTGGAGGATGACCAATGACAGATATCCAAACCTGCCAGTGACCTCTCTATCAATATGCATTAATCGTTGGTGACATAAAAAGAGGAAGAGTGTTAGGGAGGTGACCACAATATATGAAAAGAACATCAGACAAGAGGATCCTGAGATCTGCAGAAAGAATTTCAGTTACTCAGACTTTTGTGTAAACCGGTGGTAGCTTGACTTAGCATTGGAAATGTAGAGTTAGGGCAAGTTAGTTCTCAAGGATAGGCCTTCTAGCATTCTGGAGTCTGAGTGTGTCTTCAGAATATACCATGAGACTAAAGGGTGAAAGGTTAGCTTTTGGGCAAGTTTACTACGATGTTAAAGAAAAAAAGACCATTCACAAAATGTATTTGTTTACATTTTTCTCAGCAGTACAGAGAAAGTCATCCAAACATGTAAACTAGATCGTAGTGAACTATATTAAACTCATATTTGGCTCCAGGAGGAGAAAAGTCCTGCTTACACAGTGGGGAGGTGTGAGGCTCCTCACCCGAACACCAGCTGTGTGCTGCAGGAGCAAACTTTCTCTCCAGGTGTTTCAGGGATTGTCAGAAGAGCCTCTTGATAACCTTTTACTTGGCAGCTCTGCACTTTAGGAGCTGTAGATAAAACGCTTAGCACAGTGCCCACTGCACAGCAATTAATCAACAGATGACACCTACGGAAAAACTATAACATGTCCTAGACCTGCACAGGTTTCTCATGTCACTGAAACCTGTGATGATGCATCCTGCCTGGGAGGGCTGGTGGCACTTCATCTCCTCAGTCTCCTTTCTAAAGTCCCTACACCAAATGCATTCCTCGTTTTCTCATGTGCCAGCCTTGTATCTATTTCCTCGTAACGGGGCAGCCAGTTGCTTCACCAAATAGGGAAAATCATCCTCAGTTCTGAGCAAAGGATGGGGCACTGAGGAAAACCGGATCCTCTGGTGTGGAACAGCAGGAATTCCACCTCCGGTTTTGAGTAAGCTATGTTCACAGCTCTGCTTGTATAGCCCAGCCTGCCCACAGAGACCACAAACTGTCCATCTCTGTGTCTTGGCCTGGCACAGACTCAACTCAGAAAAGGTTTGCCAAACTGGTTCCCATAGTAATTTGTAATGAACAGGAATTCCCTCCTGAAAAGCATCTCAAAGTGCTAGAACTCTGAAATTAGAGAGCTTAGGAGCACACATTCTGGTTTGTCACTTACAGTCCCCTTTTATGTTACCCTTCATACATAAGGATAAGCTCACTTTAACTCTAAAAATGTTCCAATTTGGACAATTTTATGGCCACTCTGTTTTAGGGAAGTTGTAAAGATTGGTTCCCCATCAGAAGTTGTGGCTTCTGTTCTAGACGAGGGGTCAAGAGTCTGGATGCAGGTCAACGACATGCTTGGGGTCATGGGCAAGTCCTTTGTCCTCTCTGGTCTTAGCAAGTCCATATGGGAGTTGGACAAGAACAGTTTAAGGTTCTACTGTGATCCAGCATTCAATAACATAGGGATTACAGTCCACAGCTCAAGGGGTTCTTCTGGGAATTAAAGGAGAATATGGGGGAAAAATGCAGGGTACAAATTATTTCAGTACAATGGAAAATCATGTTCCCTCAGCACGCTCATAAAACATTTATAGAATGAATGAACTTGTGTAAATCTAAAGGAAAAGGACTCATTGAAAGTAAGCCTGTAACAGTGCTTATCAATGATATAGACAGTTTTTAATTTTTTTAATGTAACGCTGTATCTTCAATAATTTTTATATGTTTAAAGTTATTTTTAAAACTTGAAGAGAAAATTAAACAATAAATGTAAAAACGATAAGCAAAATTAAATGATAAACGTGAAAATATCTGGCATCTGGTAGGTGCTAAAATAGATGTTGCTTGTAAATACAAATACCACTGTTATTGTTAGTATAAACTGACTTTTAAAATGTGAAATGAGCAATTCTACTTCTAGGAATTTACCCAAGAATATAATCATGACTTTTCAAAAGATTCACTCATAAAGCTATTCATCACAACAGCATTTGTAATAGCAAAAAGTAAAACATTTAAAAAGCGTTAAAAGGAGAAAACCTCCTTAAAGTGATAATGTAAGTGCCTATTATGTAAATTGAGGTACATCAGGACAATGCCAATATGAACATTACATAAGCCATGTTCATAAGAATGTTTAGAGAGGTGAGAAACAGGATATAAAAAAAGCATGATGGAAACTGTATAAAAATTCTGACAGTTGTTTAAATATGTGTGTGTGTAATCTGTTAGTACTTGTTACCTTAGGAGAGGAGATTTAAGACTGAATTGTACTTTTCCTTTATATTTCCCACATTTTCTGTTTTCCCAAGGAACAAATGTGATAATGAGATTTTTAAAAAACAATAAAAGCTATTCTAAAAAGACAACACATACACAGAAAGGCAGCAAATGGCTTCTGTTTGGGTCCCTAATGGGACATGCTCTGCAGAGCTGCACAATCCTGAGTCCCAACTTGCCTTCCTATCCAGCCCATTAAATGTGTTGGTCTTACTTGCACTCAGTCAAGTCTGCTCTCCTCGACAGTGGTTATTTTCAGAAGTAGGTCTGGGGCCATCTGTTTCTGTGACTTATGTTGGGAAAATGGTCTCTGGAAAACAGGACTCAGGAAATTTCTCAGGCTCAGCTCATTTGATCTCCTCCTTATAGGCTTCTCAGGGACTTACTTATTTTTAAAGCATCCACTGGGAAGGGGTTCTGCTTCCACCTGTCTGCCTAGGGTAATCTGGCTCCTGGTACCTTAAACTTCAACACCAAGAAGAGGATACCGAGGTCCCTCTAAACTTCACACCGGGTTGGCCTATCTACTAGCCTGCTTATTTGACACAGGAAATCAAAACAAGATATTCACCGGCTTTTATTGGTAATGATGGCATTATAAGTCACCGATCTAAAAGAGGACAAATCAATGGTTTTTAGTATAGTCACAGAATAGTGCAACCATGGGCACAACCAATTTTAGAATAATCCCAATACCCCAAAAGAAACCCCATAGTCATTAACCATCTTTCCTAGTTCCTTCTAATCCACTGCAGTCCTGGAAAATCACTAATCTATTTTTTTGCCTCTACAGACTTGCCTATTCTGGACATTTCAGATAAGTGGGATCATTTAGTAAGAGTCTTTGTGCCACTGGCTTATTTCATTCAACCTAAGATTTTAAAACTCCATCCATGTTATTTTGTTTTATCACTTCATGATATTGCACGGCACAGATATACATTTAGCTTATTCATCTATCAGCTGATGGAAATTTGGGCTGTTTCTATTTGTTTGGCGATTCTGAATAATTCTGCTATAAACATTTGTATACGAATCTTTGTGTAGATGGATGTTTTCATTTCTTTTGGGTACGAACACAGGGGTGGGAATTTCTGGATCATACAGTGACTCTGTTCAAGCTTTTGGGGGATTACTGTGTTGTTTCCATTTTATATTCCCACCAGCAGTGTTTACTAGTACCAATTATTCCATATCTTTGCCAACGCTTTTTACTATCTGACTTTTTGATTATAGCCATTTCAGTGGATGTGAAGTGGTATCTCATTGTGGTTTTGGTTTTGCATTTCCTGGTTGCTAATGATGTTGAACGTTTCATGTGCTTATTGGTCATTTGTGTATCTTCTATTCAGATCTCGTTTTAAAACTGAGTCATCTCTTTATTATTGAATGCTAAACATGAGTCTGCCATCAAATATCTGTTTTGTGTGTGGCACTGTTGTAAGCATCACTGACAGGCAAGGAAGACAAAGACTTGCCCTCAGAAGCTTACCTTCCAGGGGAGGAGAAAAATCAACAAACAACGAGCAAATGATTGTGCAGAACAAGATCAAGTGGTGATAGATGTTACAAAGAAAAGGTAAGTGCAAAAGAGACCAGAAGTGATGGGGTGGATGTGCTATTTAAAGTACAGTGGCCAGGGAAGGCCTTTTGGAGTAGGTGATATTTAAGCAGGGACTTGAAATAGTGAAGGAGTGAGTCACACAAATGACTGGAGGAGATCTTTTTAGACAGAGCCTGGCAACTGCAATGTCCCTGCAGAGGATCAAGTTCATTTGAGGGACAGCAAGGAAACTAGTATAGAAAGAAGGAGGGTGCTAGGAAATGAGCCTTGAGAGGTTTTCAGGGTCCAGGTTACAGCTGTGCAAATACTGCAAACTAAAGGTCACTATGCCTACGTGTTCTTATTAGTGAGTCCCTGAGGGCAGGGACTGGTCTTACTTATCTCCATATGTCCACAGCCCACACAGTGATTTCATATAGAGTGGGTACCCAATACATACTGGAGTTGGTTTTTAACTTGAGATGGCAATAAAACAATGCCTACATGTGATTAGGATTTACTTTGTTTACACGGGATTTTTACATCCATGATCTTACTTGTTTCTTGCCACATCCATGGGAGATAATGACCATCACACTCATTTTACAGATAGACAAACTGCAGTTAGGAGAGGTGTGTGACTTTGTTGGGACATTCAGCTGGTAAGGGGCTTAATGGGACCCCAACTCAGGAGAGGGGCAATAAGAAAGATCTGGATTTGAAACTAGTCATTGTGACTTCAAGCAGATTGCTTCATCTCTGAGAACCTCAGGGTCCCCAAGACCTGGGCCTCTCTTCCAAGGGTCCCAAGAAGAGTAAATAAGTAAAAGCAAGCATGCCTGGGGCCTACCGTGGGCCTGGCACATGCAGGTACTCAATAGTGATGATCTCCATCACGGGCCCTTTAATATCAACCCCAGTGGTGCACCAAGGCAGGCTCACTGTGGGAGAGGTTACTGGTGACCACAGCTAAGACCAGCCCTTACCCTGCAGGAGAACCCAGTCTCACAGGTGACAGAAGCAGAACACATTATTGAATTTCAGATGAAGGGGTGAAGAAGGTGTTGGGGGCAAGGGTGAATGGATGGGAGGCTCAGTAAGCTCCATTTATCAGCTGCAACCTGGTTTTACCCAGGCTTTTTAACCCTTTCCAGGAGCTGCCTCGACAAGGAATTGAGATGATCCATGTAGGCCTCCAGAGGCTCAAATCAGGCCTGAGAGAGAGGTCACTTTTCATGAGTGATGGGGGAGAGGGGAGGCACAAGGCTGAACTATCTGTCAAAATCTGCTGGTAAATGAGACCAAGAAGCCACTTTAAATTAGGGCAGGTCTTGAGCAATCTGTGGTTAAGAGTGCTTTGTTCAAAAGAAAGACTTACGTTTTCACATTTGCTCTGAGATTTGATTAAGAAAGTGCTTCCAAACAGCTGTGTTCAAAGCCGTTTATTATTTCCTGGGTTTAAAAAATTTTCATATGTACCTATATATACATACATATTTTCTTCCCCACTCAATTTACACAGCTGCAGAATTCAGGGCCCAAGACAAAGGAAGAACACAAATAACAGATGCAGAATTTGGGGCTCAAAGAGAGCCTGCTCAAGGTCACCCAGCTGGTGGGTGCAAGGTTAGGCTCTAGAATTGTTCTGCTGGACCCTAACTAAGCCCACACTCATCCCACTAAAATAATCCAATTGAAAAGTAGTAATAAACACAAGAATATTCATTTAACTCCTCATCTCATCAGCCATGGGAGGGTGGGAACTAATAAATTATTTTGTTTGGCACCACAGAGCTAGTCCAACACAGGTCACCTAACTCTATAACTAGAGTTCTGTCTAAAAATTTATTCTGTCTTTCATTGACTCTTGAAGGGGAAACAAGGTTTAGTATAATCAATGAACTGTGCAAAAGTTGACTAGGAAAAAAACAACCATACAAAGTCAAGTCAGACTTGCATATTTCTCATTTATGTTGTTTTCTGGGTATCTTTTATATTTCAAAAAAGAGTTTTTTAAAGTACCAGAAAGCCCTATGGCATGACTGTAAGCATGTGGTGAGAGGCATTTTCCTGGAATAGCTTCCCCTTATAAATGCGCCGATTCTAAACCGCTTTCCCTGTGCTTACTGAGTGCCAAGGCTTCTTGCTCCCCATAGATTTCTATAAAGCTTTGCCAGGATATGGAAACAACTTAAATGCCCCCAAACAGATGAGTGTACCAAGAAAATGTCACACACACACACACACACACACTGGAATACTACTCAATGATCAAAAATGAAATTCATGTCATTTGTGAAAGCATGGATGCAACTGGAAGGGATTCTCCTATGTGGAGAAAGCCAAAAGAGGAAAGAAAAATAAATACTGTATGGTTTTACTTATAGATGGAATATAGACAAACCAGACAAAGGATCAGAGAAAGGCAAACTTTAAAATCCTCTCAGTCCACAGATCTGAGGTATCCAGGAGAGGGAGGGCAGGGAGGAGAGAGAGGCGAAAACAGCGGGAGGAGAGCACAGGGGACTGTGGTGGAGGACTATGGATGCTTGGCAGTGGGAAAACTATGGTGACCACACCTGAGGGAAGAGATTCTATATTGTGAGAAAACAAACAAGAATGTAAAGCAATGATATAGCAATAATAATAAAAAAAAAAGAGCTTTGTGAAACTTTCCCTGAGGAAGCATAAGTAGCATAAGTAATAATGACTGAGCTTTCCAGAAATTCCTGCTCTCTCACACCCATGAATTTTGAAAGATCTGAGAGAGAAGTCAGGTGTGGAAATGTCTGCCCACATCTACTCCCAAGTGATTGGTGCTCCCTCAGGCCTTGATCTTTCCCAGAGGGAGGTTCTCAAAGCCAGAGGAGGATTTAGGCAAAAATTAGAAGAAAAATAGATTTGCCTTTTATCCTGAACCTACTCTGTATAGAAAAGAGTCTTTGAGAGGATAAGAGAATGGAAAGCAATAGACATTTGTCAAATATAATTGACCCTCCCACAATACCTGAGGCTGGGGGTGCTGACTCCCACAAAACTGAAAATCAGCATGTAACTTTTGACTCCCCAAAACATACTTATTAATGGCCTGCTGTTGACTGGAATCCTTACCGGTAACATAAACAGTAGATTGACACACATATTGCATATCGTGTTTTATATACTGCGTTCTGATGAAAGTCAAAGAAAATATTGAGAAAATCATAAGGAACAGAAAATACCTTTACAACACTGTATTATTACTCATTGGTATTATACGTTTATGCTGTTTACTAGACATTGTACTAGTGGCTCTGTACAGTTCAAATATGTGCTGTTTAAGAGTCAGCTGTGCCTTCTGCATGTCAAGTCTTGGGCCAAGCACTTAATACACATTTTCACACATTTCCTTCCCAGCAAAGAATCATTTGTTCGCACACATATATTAACTCAGGGGCCACCAGGTCTTGGGATTTCCACTGGTTTCTGGGGACACTGTGGGCAACAGAATCATGCAAATTTCCCATTTGTGTTGGTTTAGTTTCTTAGGGTTGCCCTAGCCAAGCACCACAAGCTGGATCTAAAACAACTGAAATGTATTGTCTATGGAGGCTAGACGTCCTTAGGATGATGACCACACTTACTTGGATTTCACACACGTGGGGAATTGAGGGGAGAGAATTTCACCTACAGGGTGGGAAACACGTTTGGGGTATTCCCACATGCCACAGTCACTAGGCCCAGGGGCCAGGGGTCTGTGAGGTTGGACCTAGTGACAGGTTCTGTGGAATTTGTCACAGGTCTCTGGGCTAGTCAGAGCAGGGCAGTGACACCCTCTTGGGGAAGAAGGTCAAGAATCTTTCTGGAGACACCTGCCAGCCAGATCTTGTTCATTGGCTGTCCCCACAGGGGACTCCAAGCAGCACCCTCGTGAAGTGATAGAGGACTGTGAGATTGTGTTAAGCCTGCATGTGAATAGGTCCCAGTAGCCTAGCAGACCCAGATTAGATGATTACCCACAGTGCTCTGAGAGTGGGAACACAAAGAGTAGACCTTAGTGCCTCTCAGCAGGAAGTAATGTTAAGGGAGAAAAGATACATGGGAGAGAGACAGGGTTCAGATCCCATAGAGGTCTTAGCCTGCCCCTCTATGCTGGATTCTTCCACCCAGGTGGGATGTGCCACCTGAATTAACTCACTGACTTTTTTCAGTTTCCATCTGGAAAAGAGAACCATGGTCATATGGGATGCCTTGAAAGTTCTCAGAGCTACAATAATAAAAACTAACAATACTAATTTATGCTATTCCATTGAATCTTCAGCTCAGTCCTCTGAATTTCTCTTGATTATCTTCATTGAGCAGATGAGAGAAGTCTGAAGAAATTTCAGTGACTATACTCTGTAGGCTACATTATGATTTTCCGAAAGAAACTGCCCTCAGGCTTTTTGCCAAAATAACTGTCTTTTGCTCTTATAGGAGTTTTGTGCAGGAGAGAGAAAGATGATTTATTAATAACAACAAAGATAATAATGGCTACCATTGACTGGGAACTTTGTCTTTGTCAAACACTGTACCAAGCTGTGCAAGGACACGCATTGATTTTGGTCCTCACAACAGTCTTATGAGATAGGGGTTTGTATTGCCCCCATTGGAGCAGAGGAAACTTGTCTTAGAGTGGGCAATCCACTAGGCTAAGGTCATGTGACCGGCTGGGAAAATGAGTGCCAAGAGGTGGCCACAGATGAACCACTCCTCAGACTGAGCCCCTAATTACTTTCCTATCGAGTTTACAAGCAGCCAAGTTCTTTAATCTCAACCTGCAGATTCACATGTGCGAAAACCGAGCCAGGGGAGGGTAGGATGAGCACAAAGGCCTACAAGAAAGCAGTGGCAGAGCTGGCAGAGCGCAGTGTGTCATGCATATCGTGGCACAAGCGGTTAGTCACTGCACTATAGAAGCATCTGCAGCCACTGCAGCATGAGTTCGATCCCTGGCCAAGGAGGGGACCCACATGACACAGCAGACCTCTCCTGACTCGCCTGCTGCTCCCCTCAGCAGTGGATTTCAGTTGATCTGCCTGTTCTGTTCCCCACTCTGTCTTGGTGACTCCTCTCACCTCCCACACCTCTGGCCTGTACCCCAGTCCTTGTACGCATAAAAAAGTAAATCTTTTAAAAAATGTTAGCAGTAATGACAGCCAGCAGATTGGTGCAATGTGCAGCCTGAACTTGCACCCCAGTTGTGTTACCAACGAGCTGTGCAGCCTTGGGCGTGATTCTCAGTCTTCTGGGCCTCGGCTTCTTTCCCTGTAGAATATGGATAATGATAATACCTTCTACCACCCAAGGTTGTGTGGGAAAGAAAGAGTTGGGTGTAAAAGTGCCTGGCACAACATGAGTTCATATTTTGCTGTCGTCACTGGTTTACTGCCTGCTCTGCGCTTCAGGCACTTACTCTCTACTTTTACCTGTGCAGAGGCAATATTGTCCCTATTTTATGGATAGACCAGAGAAATGAAATAATGTACTTAGAGTTACATAGCATAGGCCTAAATAAATGTACCTCAGGTTACATGGCATGACTCATAGAAGCTGCACTGGAACCACATCTGATGCCCGATGTATTTCCCAGAAAAGCCCCCTCCTGTGCATAGTGCTTTCTGGAAAGCTCTGACACTTATCTCATCATTATGAAGTATCTGGCTTAATTTATTTTATTTTTTTTAAAAGATTTTTTTAATTTATTTATGCGTACAAGCACTGGGGTACAGGCCAGAGGTGTGGGGTGGGGGGTGAGAGGATTCACCACAGAGAGCGGGAGCAGAACCGGCAGATCAACTGAAGTACACTGCTGAGGGGAGCAGCGGGCACAGCAGGAGAGGTCTGCTGCGCCATGCGGGTCCCCTCCCTGGCCGGCGGCAGGGCTCGAACTCGTGCTGCAGTGGCTGCGTTTTGCTTCATAATGTGTTGCTTAACCCACTGCGCCACCGGGGAGGCCCTCTGGCTTAATTTTAAATGATGGTAATTCTTATATCTCCATGATTGTGGCATGTGTGAGAGAGGGAGGGTTTGATGAACAAGAACATACAGCCACGAGCAGAATGGGTGATTGCATTCAAGTATCATCTATTATTCTATGATAGAATTATCATTATTCTATAAGGATAATAACAACCCATTCCTTGTGCAGAGTCTCGTATGGTTCAGAAAACCCTTTCACACCCATTATCTCATTGCATCCCCATAACAGCTCTGGAGGGAGGGGAGGGGAGCTAATTATATTATATTCCATTTGCAGCGTGCTTTTGGTTGCCTAACGACATCCACTGCCCTGGCTAATAGAATCCTGACTTGGTTCCGCTAGTCAAGCTTCACCCTGTGTCTCAGTAAGTGGATCATGATTTGGAAAGCACAATGGTCCTAATCCCCTTGGGGAAATATGAATTGCTGAGAGGAGAGGTCTGGGGTTCCCAGGACACCATATCATTTGGACACCATACCAATGACACACGACTGTCACTGAGGCTAAGGAGACGAATTTTTGCACTGATAAACACCTGGGGTTGTCACACCTGGCCTTCTTGTTAAGTGAGATGATAAATGTTGAAGTTACTAATAATTGTTGAAGCTAGTTTGAGCTGTGGTCTTGTATAAGGCATCCTTATTATAATATCACCATATTAATGAGACTTCATAAAAATCCACTCCTACTATTACTTTTCATTCTTGTTTCCCGGTCGCTATGCTAAGTTATTTATGAATTTCACTCAATCCTACAATAACCCTGAGTGGTAGGTACTATTGTTCCCACTTCACAGATGACTTTAGTCATGGCCCACAAGATGGTGTGGAGTCTCTCAAATACCAAAGCCCATACCCTTCCCAACATACCATTCTGTAGTTCTCATTCAATTACCAGCAAAGCAGAGCTCATTTTTTTAGTTTCCTCTCAACCAACGTGAGCAGTTCCTGTATTCCTGGCCTAATGTCCCAGGACATGTCAAAGGGAAGGCATGAAGGAACACCTCCCCCAAGAAGCTCTTCTTGATTCTGAGGCTGCTTCCTGGATTATTAAGTGGTATAACATTCTCCTTGCAGACAGTTTGTGGGGCAAGGAAGGGGCTGTGCCCTCAGTCTACCCCCAAGGACAAGACACTCTCTTAATGGACTCCCTGGATCTTCTGCTTGGTGAGTATCATGTGCCAGACCCTGGAGCCCACTGATGAGCAAACACAGACCCCCTGTTCCCATGGTTCTTCTAGCCTCCCAAGGCAGGCAGCCTGTAGCTTAGGCCCTCATTAGCCTGAGCCCTTAAAGGGCCATGGCCTGTTCTGAAAACCAGTGTCTGGGAATCTCCCTTTTCAGGGACAAGGCCAGAGTGGAAGGTCCCTCCCATGCCCTCTGGGGTCCAATTTCCTGTCCACTTCCATGATTGACAAGTGGATGGCACCCCGGCTGCAGGCATCGGTGTCCTCTCGGAGGGTCCCCGTAAGCAGTTAGGTGTGTCAGGAGTCCTCCAACTCCCCTCACACCAGCAGTGGGGCCCGGGGCCTTGGGACTGGGATGCTTTCACCCTAGGGACTTTAGTCTTCTTGCTGTCAATTTTCCATTTAGCTGCAAGAGCCAACAATGCAGTCAGGCCTGCTTTTTCCTTAGAGGTTTATCCAAAGGCCAACCGAAAGCGCTCTATGTCAGTAATTATTTCCGGCTGCCCAGCAGAGAAGTCTGAGGTCCTTCATCGCTCACTGGTAGAAAACCATCATTTCTCCAACTTTGGAATCTCTGCTAATGCATAGGTCAGCTAGACAGTACCTGCTCTGTGCTTTGATTTTGCTTGTTTACATCTGCCCAGCACATGACTGAGTGCCAGGCCCTGCCTTAGGCAGTGGGGACACGGTGGATGAATCGTGCTCTGCCCTTACTGGTCAACAGCCTGACTGGGTATCTGGATGAGGAAACTGATTTTAGCAGCCAAATATAAAAAGTGCTGGAGGCCAGGGACCTCCTGAAGGCAGGGAGAGGCCTAGCCTACTGCTCCAACCCGGCAGAGGGGAGACACTGTGCTTGGTTTACCAAACCAAGAAACATTTCAGAACAAAGGGCAACTTATGCTCAGTCTCTGGAGACCCCTTAACTAGAGATCTTGATGACCAGGCCTTTATTCTGGGGGATGGTGAGAAGAGGTAGAGAGATGGGGCCGGCACCTCAGGACTGGCAGTCAGGAGCCCTGGCTTTTAGCCTCAGTCTATCAAAAGTTTCTCTGTGACCTTAGTAAATCTCCAGCCGAATCAGGACTGTTTTCTGAGCTATGAAATGAGAAGTCTCAAGGCATGTTCCGGGGGAGCTGGATGGTCTTCTGTGTATCAAGGATAATGTAGAGAAGATTCTAGCAAAAGGAAGGAGAGAGAATGAACCAGGGTAAAGTCCTGGGGCCCTCCTGCTTCTGGCTTTCTCTGTACCACTCTGGGCCTTGGATTTCTCACCTGGAAAATGAGGGGATCAGGCTCTGGAGCCATATTTAAGTTCAAACCCCATCCTGCCTGTTATGTTGTGATCTCTAAAAAGTTATTTAATCTCTTTGAGCCTTAGTTTCCTCAAATGCAAAATGGGGATTTGCAACATCTGTCTTGTTCTATTAGTATAAGGCTTAGAATGCTGTAACGTCGTCAGGCATATTATTTGGCACAGAACAAATACCCAGTAAATGCTAATTCCACCTCCCCTGAGATGGCCCTGAGAGCATTTGCAAAGGGGAATTGTGACATGGTTTCTCATCTGAGATTAGTGGGATGAGGGGTGTGAACTTCATTGGCTTCTCATTGATAGAATCAGAGTCTCTGGGCTGGAATGGACCCTGAAAATCCACAACTGTCCAACCCCTTACTGTACTTGCCCTCCCAAATCCAATGCCTGAATCTCCTTTTTAACCTCTTAACTCCTGAATGCAGAGCTTCCTAAATCTAGCTGTTTGCCATAGCAGGAGAGTGAAATACTGCATTAAGATAAGCATTCTTAGGGCCTCCCTGGTGGTGCAGTGGGTTAAGCAACACACTATGAGGCAGACTGCAGTCACTGCAGCATGAGTTCGATCCCTGCTGCCGGCCGGGGAGGGGACCCACATGGCGCAGCAGACCTCGCCTGCCTCGCCCGCTGCTCCCCTCAGCAGTGTGTTTCAGTCTGTCTGCCTGTTCTGCTCCCCACTCTGTCTGGTGAATCCTCTCACCTCCCATGCATCTCTGGCCTGTACCCCAGCTCTTAAAAAAAAAAAAAAAAAAGATAAGCATTCTTAGTAAACAATGTATTTATTGAATTATTCATTGAATTTGATCTACTTTTTGTTGTAACTTGAAAACTTACTGTTGCTGCTAACACTGTTCCCATGACAAGGAACTCGATTCTCATCCCAGAGGCAGTCTTCTTCTGACTCAGTTCTGACTGCCAGAACAGGGAAACTGCCAGTTTTTCTTCTATTAGGGCAAAAGACTGCTGCTTCTGCTGCTGCTACACTATCAATCACAACTCACATGGAATAGGGATTAACAACACGGTAGACACTAGGGTTGTGCTGTCCAATAAGGTAGCCACTTCAAGTCTAAATGTCAATTAATTAAAATTAAATGAAAACTTTAGCTCGTTGGTAACATTAGTCACATTCTAAGTGTTTCATAGCGTTTCTAAGTTTGTCTTTTTTTTCCTAAGTATTTCACTAGCCACCCAAAGTGGCTAGTGGCTACCATACTGGACAGCACAGGTGATATAGCACATTTCCATTGGAGCAGAAAGCTCCAGTGGACAGAGTTTCTCTAGGGCCCAGCCAACATAGAAGGGATCCTGTATCTGTCACTCAACTGTGTGAGCTTACTCAAGTGACTTCTCATTTCTGCATGTGTAAGACAAGGAAAAATGGTATGAACACGGTGCCTGCCTCAGAGCATTTTGTGGGAATTAAATGAGCTACTACTGCAAGGTGTCTAGAAGCTGGATTACTGATCAAAACCTTCATGATTTGGAGCCATTCTGTCCCAAGCTTATCACAGGTATTTTGCACATGCCACATCCATAGTTTTTTTTCACACTTGAGTATTTTTGAAAGCCAAATGATCAATTCATGGGTCAAAGAACAAGAATACAAAATTAGCATTTTACAAAGATAATGCCAAATTGCTTTCCGAAAAATCGAGATTCATAGTCATGACAATATTTGTCTCCCCACAACCTGAGCAATCCTGGATAGTCTTAATAACCTTTTAAACCCCTTGCTTATCTGACAGATGTAAAATAAAAATATATCAAGACATTTTAATATTCATATGTCATGAGTGAGCTTGAGTATTTTTTTGTGTTTATCAGATATTTATATTTACATATCTGTGGATTGCTCTACATGCCTTTGCACATTTTTTCTTATTGGGTTATTCCCCCTATTTATTGATTGTAGGGCTTTCTGTATGTTAAAGAGATGAATATATAAGATATATTGCAAATATTTTTCCAGTTTCCTTTGACAATGCTTATATTCTTTATGTTGTTTTTTTCTAATCATGCAGAAATGTTTAACTTGAACTTCACAGTCTCTTTATGGGTCTGGATTCAGTGGAGATTTGCCAAACTCTTGGATTATCATGAGGTCTCCTGAGATTCCTATGGCTCTGAAGGCCAGCAAAGAAATAAAATAGAGGCACCAGCCCTGTCCTCCCGCCATCTGTAGTCAAGAAACCCTTCACATTTGACAGAGTCTTTTCATTCCTTTAAAGTCCCTAGTCTCTCTCTGGGGTGTATCAAGAGAAGGATACAATTCCTTTAGAAAATTGGATTTCATTTTAGATACACTAGGAGCAATTCCCCCTTTTCCTCTGGGTTCACCAGCCTCCCAGAATGGAGATGCAGGGACACTGGGGCAGACAAAAATGTGATAAAAATGTGACGTTTCCTGGGAAATTTTAGTTTGGGTTGTTGAGAGAATCAAATGAAATTTTTGGAAAGTTCTTTAAAACTCAAGGAAGTATTTCGAACACTAAAATTTTCAGAATATGATGAATATTAATCAAGCAGTTGTTGCATTCCAGCCACTTAGCAAGGTGATTTTATATCTTATTCTTATAAAAGTTTTATCCTGCTGTGGTCTAGTCATAAGCTCATCTGCATTTTCAGATGAGGGCTGAGATTTGGGGAGACCACATGGGAACCTGTCACACAATACAGGGGTAACCCAGAGAACTTGAGTCCAGGTCCTGACTGCTAGCTAGAGGCTAAGAGTTTTGGGGTCAGTGGGAAGAGATGAGCTCTGTTCTTGGGATTTTTGTCAATTTGATTTGAAACAAATCACTTAGGCAGGTGGGAACCACGTAGTTTCCTCAACTGACAAATGAAGTTTTATAGTGTTCAATAGGAGAAATACTACAAAACGCACAATCTAATATCTGGCCCACAGAAAAAGCCTAATACATTTGAGAAATAATAATAAAAAATAATAACAGCAATAACAATACTTCATTGTCCTCTCCCCAGCATATCATGTCTCTATCAATCACATTCTGTTGCAGGTGGGTACTTTCAGTTCTTAGTTAACTCTGTATGATGAGAATATAGTAACAGAGCTAGTCATAGCAACTTTATTCATAAGCGTTTGGAAGCAATCCAAATGCCCATCAACAGGTGAGCTGATAAATAAGTTGTTGTGTATTGATACAATGGGAAGCTCCACGGTAACTGTGGAGTTACAATTAGCCAACTAATTGTAAGCGTAACACCACTGGATGAATTTCACAGATTTTTCACTGATTCACTCATGTTCATTAAAAGAAGGCAGATATGAGAATATACCTACCTGTACAACTCTATTTTTGTAAAATTTAAAATCAGGCAAAATTAAACAATATTCCAGAAGTCACACCGGTAGTTCTCTTCGGGTGGGTGGGTGCATGAGGAAACTTTGGCGGTTTGTTGGAAATACTTTACATTTTGATATGGTTGATGGGTACAGGATGGCTATGTTATCCAGTGTCATTGAGTTGTACACTTAAGCCTGCTTAAACCCTTGAGTGTACCTGCATGGTATTATTCCAAACAATTCAAGGGGGGCAAACAAAAATGTAAATCTGAAAATAGGATACGTGTGGAAGCATTCTAAATAATAAGCAAGAGTTCCTATCACAGTCCTAGTCCTGTATTGGGAACACTGCACAAAGTGCTTTCATCGGAATTACAAAGCCCTGAGAAATGGGTGCTGTTATCAGAGAGAGGAGGCAGCTGATGGTAAGACAGGCTATGTTCTATGCCTCAGGTCACACACTTACACAGGGCCAGGGCTCAGGCTTAAATCTGTAAGGACTCACAAAGTCAACCATCGCTGCCCTACCTGAGGTTTCAGATCAGGTGGTTAAAGGCTTAGTTTTAGTTATTTCCTTTTCTTTTCATGATCTGTCCATGATTCCCCTTAGCTTTTTATTTGTGTGTCTTATCCACACAACTCAGGCCAAGAACCTCAGACACTGCATATTTTAGCTGTATCCTCTTAACCTTAAATCCTATTAAGGTTTGAATAATGTCAAATCATACCCCCCAAAAATGTACTACTTGTTCATTAATAAATTATCCCTATTGGACCCCATAGCAACGGTTGTGTTTGATACCAATTCCTCTTTATTAAATGCTATTAATTAGTGTCAAGGTTTGCATGATTCTGTTAAATATTAACCAAAGTTTATACTGCAAAAAAAAAAAAAGGTTTCTAATTGCACAAACAGTGGGTTTACAGCACTGAATATATTTTAGAAGTACAGATTCACACCTCCTGAAATGTACGTTATCAGCCTGCATTCACCACCAAAGTACCAATAACTCTCTGCCATAATCCAATGTGTTCCCTGCACCCCCTTGCTCTCACTTCCCTCCCCCTCTGGTAGCCCAAACTCTGCAGTTTGAATCCAAATAAAATCCAATTTTATTTTGATTCAGTTTTATCTCCTCTCTTGCTTTGTTTCTTTATACTCCATGTGAGTGAAATGATCTGAAATTTGTCTTTTCATTCTGACTTATTTCATTTAGCATAATCCTCTCCAGCTCCATTCATGTTGTCACAAATGGCAAGATTTCATCTTTTCTTTATAGCTGAGTAGTATTCGTTGTGTGTACACTGTATCTTCTCTATCTGCTCGACATTCTTGTGCACTCAGGTTGTTTCCAAAGCTTAACTACTAAGACTATACTTTCAGGGATCATTTCTATAGTTCGTTACCAAAGCTTAACTACTGTAACAAGTACTTCAATGAACATAGGAGAGCACCGATTTTTCCAAACGAATGTTTTTAAATTCTTTGGATAGATTCCCTAGGAATGGAATTGCTGGATCATAACCTACATATATCTTTAATATTTTGAGACATCTCCCTACTATTTTCCAGTTTCCACTAACTGTGTAAGGTTTTATTTTTTTGTTTCCCTACACATTCTCATCAATATGTGTTTCTGGTCTTTTTAATATGGGCCATTTTCACAAGTGTGAAGTGGTATCAAATTGTGATTTTGATTTACATTGCCCTGATAATAACTGAAGATGAGCAATCTTTCCATGTGCCTACTGGCTCTCTGTATGTCTTCTTTAGAAAAATGTCTATTCCAATTGCCTATTTTTTTAGTGGGTTATTTGTTTTGTTGTTGAGTTACATGAGTTCTTTATGTCTTGGATATTAACCCTTTGTCATGTACAATGTACAAATATATTTCTCCCATTCAGTAGGATGTCTTTTCATTTAAATGCTATGACATTATTTTGCTCTGCAGAAGCTTTTAATTTTGATGTAATCCTATTTATTTATTTTTGCATTTGTTTCCTTTGCTGTTGTAGTTGAATCCCCAAAGATATCACAGTGAATACTGTCATGGAGTGTACAGCCTATGATTTTGCCTCTGTATTTTATGGTTTCAGGTTTTACATGTAAATTTGTAATTCAATTTGGATTAATTTTTGTGTATGCTATGAGATGGTGATCCAGGTTCATAATTTTATATGCGGCTGTCCAGTTTTTTCAACACCACTTGTCGAAGGGACTTTCTAAAGACAACATTTTAATCAGAATTTAGGATTTTAAGACTGTTGAAGAATCAAAGAACATGGAAGGCACCAGAAATATTTTTGGCCCAATTCGTCTGTCTCCACACAGACGCTGGAAGTATGTTTGAATATATCCAGAGCTAGAAAGCCACATAATATACTCTGGTCCAACTTCTGCTTTCTATTTTCTGTTAAACCCTAACCATCAAATAAGCCCCTTTCTATCCCACATAAATTTCTACTGCTTTTATTTCAGTTCCTTTCCTTTGCTTCATTTTTGAAGACAAGAAGAATAAGTGCTAAGCACTTGCTTTAGAGAAACCATTCTTTATATTCAGAGAGTAATTAAATCACCATCAGTCTTCTTATCAGTAGGTTAGCCAGCTCCAGATCCTCTGCTCTATCCTCCCAGGGGCTTCTTCAAGTCGTCTGTGCCCTCTTTGAGTGACCCTCTCTTCTAAACTGCTTGGTGACTGCAGCATGGCCTAGTGTAGACTACTGCACTTCCATCTCCTTTATGGATCACAGAATCATCTAGAAGCTATGATCACTGTTTCAGACTCACAGATATGTTAGAGGTAAAAAAGTCATTTTGTGCCACCCAACCCTAATTTTATTTATTTATTTTTAAAGATTTATTTATTTATGCATACAAGAGCTGGGGTATAGGCCAGAGGTGTGGGCGGTGAGAGGATCCACCAGAGACAGAGTGGGGAGCAGAACAGGCAGATTGACCAAAACACATAGCCAAGGGAAGCAGCGGGCGAGGCAGGAGAGGTCTGCTGTGCCATGTGGGGCCCCTCTCCGGCTGGCCACTGGGATCTGACTGGTGCTGCAGTGGCTGCGGTTTGCCTCATAGTGCATTGCTTAACCCACTGAGCCACCAGGGAGACCCCCCAACCCTAATTTTATAGCCTAGGAAATTATGATCCACAGAGGCTTGCTCAAGGTCATCCAGTGACACAGTAGTTAAGCTGAGTCTGGAACCAGTATTCTGACATCACATCATGTGCCTTTCCAGTCTTTCCATTCAGGGCAAGGTCATTTGGGTGTATCTCCCACCTATGCTGAATATTTAACCTGGTTTTTAAAAAAAATTTTTAAAAAGATTTATTTATTTATGCATGCAAGAGCTAAGTACAGGCCAGAGGTACAGGGGGTGAGAGGATTCACCAGAGACAGAGTTGGGAGCAGAACAGGCACATGGACTGAAATACACTGCTGAGAGGAGCAGCCAGTGAGGCAGGAGAGGTCTACTGTGCCATGTGGGTTTCCTCCCTGGCTGGGGATCGAACTGGCGCTGCTGTGCCGTGGATGCTTCATGGTGCTGCGCTCAACCTGCTGCGCCACCAGGGAGGCCCTAACCTGACACCAGGAAGACCTCATAGCTGCTATGATGCAGTTTCTGCTGCAGCACTGTTTGCAACAGCAAAGACATAGAAACCAGGGCTCTAGGCCCCATGGAACATTCTGAAGCTGTTAAAAAGAATGAGAAAGATCTAAACATGACCCCAGGGGAGTGATCTACATGACATATTATTCAGTAAAAAAAAACAAAAACAAAAACAAACCTAACCAACAACTTGCAGAACAACAAGTAAAATATGTATGATTTTATTTGTGCGTAGAAAGGTTATATATGCATAAAAATCTATATAGAAATTTTTATGAAGATACATATAAAACTGTTAATAACAGGATGAGGTTTGATGATAAAGACT
The DNA here is from genome assembly GCA_019455555.1 of Galemys pyrenaicus. Classification (NCBI taxonomy): domain Eukaryota; kingdom Metazoa; phylum Chordata; class Mammalia; order Eulipotyphla; family Talpidae; genus Galemys; species Galemys pyrenaicus. The sequence goes on along the minus strand of JAGFMF010012144.1, from coordinate 2,901,977 downwards.
TTCACTTTTTATTGTATACCCTTTATGCACTGTTTGAATTTTTAACCATGTGGCTTTATTGCTTTTATAATAAAAAATAGTATAAATGTTTAAAATGCTAATGCTAAGAATTTTCACTTGTTTACTGTCACACTTCTCTGTTGTTTGACTTTTTCAACTACCCTGGATTATCTGTCATTAGAAAAAAGATTAAAAATAAAATCACATTAAAAGTAATGTCCCACATCTGAATAATGAGTCTACAGCAATGCTTTCAGGACACAGGGTACAGAGGTGATATGCTTTGAACCTGGGATAGCAGGTTTTCACATAATGTAATTTCTCAGGTGGAATATGTATATCTGCATTGGGTGTGCAGGTATGTGTGTGAGATGGGTGTGACTGCTGGAGTTGTGGGTTTTAGTCATCACCATGACTAAGGAGGCTGTTACTGGTACCCAAAGTCCTGGAGTCAGAGATGCTAATAATTTCTACCCAAAATGCCAATGGATTCCTTCTATGAAACACTGGTGAAATATTTAAATGTAGAGATTTTAAATGCCCTTAAACATACTTAAACTTATCCTCTCACTTAAACTTCACATTCCCTTTAATGTTCTAACAAAAAGTATTCATTATTACCTCCTGTTGACAGAGAGGAGACAGGATGGACTTGATGGTAAAGACTGTTACTTTCCAGATGCTTCCTTAGGTTAGACAAACACCTAAGAAAGGACAGAGTTCCCAGAGAAAGATACAGATGGTGACAGGATTGTACGTAGCAACCAAAAGCATCACTGATGCTTGTTCACAGACGCGCCAGGCCAGCCTGTTACATGTCTCACCATGGTTAATCGGGTGGTCTATTCCTATTTTACAGATGAGTAAACTGAAGCCCTGAGACTAGACCAAGTGCCCCAGGGTGTTTGGCTAGTACATGGTTCAGCTCAAACCTGATCTGTATGCTTCCAAAGTCCTAGTTCTTTGAATTTCCCCACGTGGCTTCTCTCATAGCCATGCAAGGAGACCAGGTGGCATCTGGAAGCAATTTCTCTTCTGGTTTCCCCTCAGGACCCATGCTACTTTGATAGGGAATTCACGGTGGGAAATTAACCTCTGTCTGCGAGGGCCAATTATACAGTCTAGAATAAAAAAGAGCAGTGTGGGCCTAAACCCAGGCAAAACACTGCCCCCTTCTCGCCTCCCATCACTGTCTGTGCAGGCAACTGGGAAGACAAGGGAGTGGGGAGGGGAAATCCTGTTCTAGTTTGAGAAAATAGTTGTGTTTGATTATCCAATAATACCAAGCTATAAAGCTGGGACAACTATGGATTTTCCCTAAATTTTAAAAATTGTGAGCCATTAACTTCTCACTCTGAAAATAGATCTATTTAAAAGGAGTTTAATTTCCTGTGCCTTTTGGTGAGCAGGAGTCAGAGTTACCGAATTCAGAGCTGCAAAAACCTACTGGAGAGAATAAGCAGCTTCTATGAGAATTTCTTTCCCACTGACTCTGGCTTCTCTGTCATTGTGTCCTCTAATATAGGCTCAATGAATTTTTCCTCACATTAGTACTTTATATTTTTACCAGTCTTCATATCCTTGAGACCCAGCTCAAGTAGCACCTCTTCCAGGAAGCCTTCCCTGACTACTCCAGAGTTCCCTTCTCTTCTTTACTAGTCTAACTTGTCACTGGACTATTTCTCTGATTGGACTATGTTTTCTAGGACAGAAAATATATCTCATATATCTTAGGAATCCCATGAAAATATGACAATATATGATTAAGAAATTAATTTTGAATGAGTGGAGAGCAAAGAAAACTTTTGAAATCAATCTTGAGAGGAAATTTTTGCAACATTACTCACTATCTGTGACCAAAAGGCAATTCACTGAATTGCTTGCCCCTTGGTTTTCTCTTTTTAAGAGTTTAATTAGGGGTGTGTGTGTATGTGTGTGTGAAGGACTTACTAGAGTGCTAGGCATTCAGTAAGCACTTAATAAATGATAGTATATTATTACTGTAATTATTATTATTCTGAAGGGAACCTATTAATTCCCTTGTGGGATGACTTGTTCCCTCTTCCTTTGAAATTATTTGCTTCTGTGAGCATGATATGAAAACCAGCCAGTGTTATTCTTATCTTACTCCCTCCTTTCATTCCCCTCTCCCTTCTAACAAACAATAGCTATGGTACCCTCAGAGCAACAAAGATATGGCAAGGAAGAGTCAAATGGGATCTGAAAATAAATAAGATAAAGGAACCTGGAGGAGAAGCAAGCACTAGAGATGGAGAAATCAATTCAAAGGAAAGGAGAAATTTGTGTTTTTCTCTATTTGCTTTTAAGATTTTTCTCATTACAGTTGATTTTCAGTAATTTCATTACTGTTTTGTTTGTATTTGTTCTTCTTTGGTTTTGTTGAAGTTTTTGGATCTGTGGATTTATAGTTCGTAGCAAATTTGGATGAAATTCTGTCATAGTTCTTCAAATATCCAACTATCTTTACTATATTCACCCTCTTTTATCTCTCATTTTTAACTATAAGCTAAGTGGACTACAATTACAAGCCAAGCCATTTGATGTTGCCGCGTTGATTACTGAAATTTTGTTAATTTTTTTTCTTGTCTCCCTCTATTTCAGTATAGATCACTTGTATTAACCTATATTTAAGTTCATGGTGCTTAGTCTGTGTAATTTTTAGTCCACCAGTGAACTTTCATTGCAGATATTATTTTTCAATTCAAGAACATTAATTTGATTCTATTTCACTATTGATATTCTGTATTTGCTCACTCATTATGTTCATATTTTTTTAAGTCAGATATATTCATAATCTCGAATGTTTTACAAAACTAGTCCATAATTTTCATTTCTGTTGACTGATTTTTCTCTTAGTTGTAGCTTCCATATCTACCTTCTTTGCATGGATAGTAATTTTTAATTGCACACTGCACATTATGGGTTCTAGGATGTTAGGGGTCTGGACTTTTGCTGTCATCCTTAAAAAAGTGTAGTATTTTTGTTTAGGAGCCAGTTAATTTACTTGCAAAGTAGCTTGGTCAATTTCATGGCTTATTTTAAACTTCATTAGAATAGTCCTAAGTGGGCCTCCCTGGTGGCGCAGTGGGTTAAGCAACGCACTATGAAGCAGACCGCAGCCACTACAGCACGAGTTCGATCCCTGTTGCCGGCCAGGGAGGGGACCCACATCGCGCAGCAGACCTCTCCTGCCTCGCCCGCTGCTCCCCTCAGCAGTGTGTTTCGTTCAGTCTGCCTGTTCTGCTCCCTACTCTGTCTGGTGAATCCTCTCACCTCCCTGGACTCTGGCCTCTACCTCAGCTCTTATATGTATAAATAAATAAATATTTAAAGAAAAAAAAAAAAGAATAGTCCTAAAGTAATCTCTACTCCATGACTAGATCAAACCTATTCTCAAAGCATGGCCTTGCTGGGATCTCTATGTAAGCCTGGGGTGTTCAACAAGGTCTTTTTACTCTGGACGGTTGAAACGTAAATGTTTCTCAGCTTTGTGTGAGCCTTGGCATTCTGCTGCTCAGTAGTTGTATTATTCCCTGGTAGCTGTTCTTTCCCCAGTAAATGTTTTATCCAGCCTCATAGAATCTTTCCAGGCACCTGTGAAGCCCAGGTCCTGACAAAAGAGAGCCTTTTCTAAGTGGTGCTGTCCCACAAATTCTAGACTTGTTGGTTGTCTGAAACTCTGTAAGAAGGTTGTGCTCTGTCTGACCTCTCTCCCCCTATAGTTTCACAAAGTTCTTTTTAGCTGAGAACTGGAACAATCACTGGTTCATAATGTTTTTTTCCTTTCTCTTGGAGATCATAATTTTGTGTTGCCTCATGACACACAAAAAATTGAATCTGAAAACAGTAATTTTGTACATTTCATCCATTTTCACAATTGCATATGGCAGGATGGTTAGTCCAGTTCCAGTTACTCAATCATGTCCAAAAGTGGAAATATAGAAAATGGAGAACTGGAATAGTTTCTTGAAGAATAGGTAGGATTTAGACAGGAGGCAATGAATGAGGAGGCTAATTTCAGGCAGAAGAAACAGCATGAGAAGCAAATATTTATTGGGCCCCTGCTGTGTGTTATGCACTGGGAATTTTGTGATGAACAAGACAAATGGAGACTTGTCCTAATGGCATTTACAGCTTCTTGTGATCTGTGTTTGTTTCAGCCATTCTCTGGGTACCTGCTTTGTGCAAGATACTGTGCTGGTACAGGAAACTGGTGTTACAAAGAAGAATAAAACACAAGTCCCATCTTTAGGAAGTTTGTAGGGAGATAAATAAAGAGCTACTTTCAACAAAAAGTAGTGAGTGAGATAACAAAGCTATGCCTAGGGTGTGGTGGGATAAGAGAGGGGGACTGTGAGTCCTCACTAATTTTATGACATCTGTACTGCCACTCCAAGAATGAGGGCATCAACAGGAGAGGACAGTGTGGCGGGGGGTTGGGGTGGGGCTTTTAGACAATGATAACAAGCTAACCAATGACACAAAGACACAAGATACCTAAAGGCTATACTCAGTATGGCGGTATTAAATGAGACTAGAGGGGCAGATCAGACTTTGAAGGGTCTTGTGTGACATGTTAACAGTTTAGATTTTATCCTAATGGAAATCAGGGAGCCAGGGAAGGATTTTAAGCAAGGTGGTAATAACTGAATAATCTATTTTTACCATCTCTGTCCTGGCGGGAAAACTAGTGAACTTTCAAAGGGGGTTTGTGGGACTGGGGGAGGGTTATTAAAAGTTAATTCTCTTCCACCAGGAATTTGAAGGTCCCTTTCCTAAGGCTTATTTGGATACCTTAAAAATAGTACCAGACACAAACAATTCCTATGGTGTTGAAATCTTGTCAGCAGCGATACAGAAAAATAGCAAATGCAGTAGGCAAAGATGTGCTTCTTCAGGAAGGTGGTAGATGGGGAAGAATTATAAAATTTTAGAGCTATAATGGCTCTTGAAAATATTTTTTTTTCCCGAACCTAATTTTCTAGTTACATTGGAGGTAACAGAGACCCAGAGAGGTTAAACAGAATGGGGGCAGCAAAAAGAACTTTGGGGTTTTGGAAATGGATCAACTCCTCAAATGTTCATTTGCTTAAGTAATTTACATGGAGAGAAAAGAGGCCACAGAAGGAACATTTTCTTGGAACAATTTTAAGAAATGTGTGTGTATTAAAGGAATAGATTAAAGATAACTGCAAATTCTTTGTGATTACCTTGTAAAAGAGACAAGTTGTCTCTTCCCTTGAATCTTACTTTAATCAATAGAATTAGCCATCACAGTGGATATGATTCCTTGCTAGTTCTGGGGCTAGAGTGTAAGAGAACCAGGAAGAGCTGCACTCTTCCTTCAATGCTTATTCTTGAATTCCAGCTAACATGGAAGGTGGTCTAAGCTACACAAGTGAAGAGGCAAAGGCACCAGGCATCTGAGGAAAGCCATCTTGCATATCCAGCCCCTAAAGCATCATGAGAGGCTCTGAGTAGGAGTCATAGAATTGCCTGAGCAATGCAGGGGGGGTGGATAAAATACATGGTTGTTATTTTAAACTACTGAGTTTGGGGGAGTGTGTTATATTAAAAAAATATACCCAGGAGAGATAGGGAGGTCAGCTCTCCTTCTTGAACCCAGGGGTCAGGTCTAAGTCTATTAGACTTATAAGTCTATTATAATAACATATTATAAGTAACATATTAGAGATTTATAAGCCTAATAGACTAAGGTCTAAATCTATTAAGCTGATAGCTGAAGGAGATATTAGATTCTGGACACATGTAGTAATGCTTTGGAACTTATGGACAAAGGGCAGATCATAGAGTGGGCAAGAGTCCTCCTTCTGTCTCTAGAGAACAGAATGTTTATGCATAGAGTAGACATTTGACAGTTTGGATTTTTACAGGGTTAGAAGTACTTAGTGCTAGTCCCTGGGACAAAAGAAGGGTTGTACTGTGGGATGATACTGCTTTCTCGGTAGCTTGTAGTCAGAGAGAATGTTACAAGGAGTGGTGTGAAGGAACTAGAGCAGACTTCTCAAGCATGCAGTAAGGACCCTTGAGATTTCCAGAAAGCTCTAAGCAGACTTTGAGTATGCTGGAAGTCCCATAGAAATTTTTAAAGAGGACAGCCAGAGAATTTGGATTATTATCATCAGTGAGACCATAGGTTGCTGAGGTTTTGCATGTTAAGATCCTCAGATTATGTTTGGGGTGTGGTAAATGCTCAATAGGTGACAGCTTGTCTCATTAGGGAAATGAGACTCACATCCACAGCCATACAGAACATTCACACCAGAGAAGTCCATACTTTCTTCCCATGAGACCCAGTCTGAGCTGACTGCTCTGGGATTATTTCAGAGGCAGAGCAGTCACCCCCCGGAAGGCAGATCTCAAATGCTCTTTGGAGAGTCAACAAACCTGTCAGCCTCCAAAGTTTACATATTTAAGTCCTTGCTTTGGCAAAGAAGAAAATATTCTGACTTTAGGGTCATGACTTCCTGGATCTTAAAACAGATGTCACCTTTGTTTGTTAAAGAGTTTAACAGCAGAAACTGGTTAAAGAAAATAACTGCTACAACTTCCATACTGGTCAAATGATGTGCCATAGCTATAATTCAGGGATTATCCAGAGATGAAGCACAGTGTCCTGCAGCAGGGGAAGGGAAGTTCTGCTACCAGCTCTCATCTTAGTGTTGAGAAGGTGAAAGCCCTGAGTTTCAGAATCCAACAGTTGGAATTTATCCTTTGTTTCTCCCTCCTTCCTCCAAAGTTTGACTTTTTTTTTTCTAAAAAGATTTATTTATATATGCATACAAGAGCAGGGGTACAGGCCAGAGGTGGGGGTGTGTGTGAGAGGATTCACCACACAGAGAGTGGGGAGCAGAACATTCTGTTCTTCTGAGGGGAGCAGCGGGCACAGCAGGAGAGGTCCGCTGTGCCATGTGGGTCCCCTCCCTGGCCGGCAGCAGGGATCGAACTCGTGCTGCAGTGGCTGCGATTTGATTCATAGTGTGTTGCTTAACCCACTGCGCCACCAGGGAGGCCCAAAGTTTGACTTTTGATGAATGTGAGGATCCAGTGAAACGCTCCAGGTTTCAAGGCAGCAGAGAGTGCGCTAGGTTATCATCTGTTATAAGCTGCACGGTTGCACCCTTCTTTCCCCCTACTTTCTCTGTTAAAGCTCTAACCTCCAATGTAATGGTATTCTGAGGCTGGGGCTAGGGGAGATAATTAGGTTTAGATTAAGCCATGAAGGTGGGAACCTCATGAAGGGTTTAATGACCTTTCAGGAGGAGCAAGATTTTAGCAGGATGTTGATACCATTTAAGATGAGAGCTAGTAGTGGAAATTCCTTTCTTCAGCTGCCTGGAGGAGTGGGTGGCACCTATGCCTGTGGCACTGACAGTAAAAGTGATTTTCCTTGGCCACAAGCAAGTAGCAGGCCTATGACTCCAGTAGCCTGAGGTTGTAATAGAGGTTAGCATATTGTTGACTGAGACGTGAGGGAAGCAGGGGTTCAATCTGTCCACATACTCTTGGCCAACCCTGCAGGTATGTACAGGCATAGAGTAGATACAAAAGGATACAATGGAAAGAGTTAGAATAGATTGGAAAATGACCTGAATTTTGAATGTGCTCCCTTCTGCCCCTTGCAGATCCATTGGCAGAATCCTGGCTTGAGGTGCTTGAGCACAACCTCTGTCTAATCATTGGTCAACTACTAAACTACACAAACAGAAGCTTAAAAGCAAGAACTGAACTAAAAAAATAGACAGGGATCCCAGCGGTCACCCTGGAGACAAAGATCTCACAGAGTTAACCCAGGCATGCTTCAAAGGAAGCAAAAAAGAACAGTAACAACAGTCTTCATGAAGGAAAATCAGAACCCAGCATTGTTTTAATATAGCGTATTGTACCTAATATATAATATAGTATTTAGTAATATATAGTAATTAAGAGGTCCAAGCATCCACAATAAAAATCATAGACAAACAAAGAAACAAAGAAGTGTGACCCATAGTCAGGAAAAGAAGCAGCAAACAGAAACTGAGCGTGTCCCTAAAGGTTGGAATTAACAGATTAATATTGCAAAGCAGTTCCTAAAACATGTTCAAAGATTTAAAGTAAATCATGTCTGAGCAATTAATGGAAAGCATGACAACAGTTAATCCACAATGAGATAAAAGCCCTAATAAAGAACCAAAAGAAGATTCTACATCAATAGAAATTATTCAATCTGAAATCCAGGAGCTAAAAGTTTGAAGAAAAATAAACAGTTTCAAGACATGTGGAAAAACATTAAGCCAACAAACAATAGAGGCCCCTGAAAGTACAAAGAGAGAAAAGGGCAGAAAAAACATTTGGAGAAATAATGACTAAAAATTTCCCAAATTGGATAAAAAACATTAATTTACATATACAAGAAACTCAGTAACCCCTGACAAGATAAATACAAAGAGATACATGTTAATACCAAAGACAAAGAGGAAATTTTGAAAACAATAAGGGAAAACTTATTCATTATTTGGAGGAGAGCATCCATATAACTAAAGGCTGACTTCTCATCTTAAATAATGGTGGCCAGAGGAGTTGAAAGAAAAAAACATATGTGAACCAAGAATGCCATATCCAGCCAAAAACTATCCTTAAAATGAAGATGAACTAGAGATATTCCCAGATAAACAAAGAAGGCAAACAAAAATATGCCTTATTTATTCTTTCAAGTTGAAAGGAAATGATATAATGAAGTACTCTAATCCATAAAAGAAATGAAGAGCATCAAAAATGAAAAATATGTGGGTTCATATATGAAATCAGTAAGTACATATTTCCACATTTCTTCTCTAAACTTCTTTCAAAGAGATTATATACAGGTGTAATTATAACACTGTATTTATGTAAGTGGTAGATTTTATATCTATCTCTATACATATTAATAATAGTATAAATGGGAGGAAGGAATGGAACCATTTGGAGCAAAGTTTCTAGGTCTTACTGTAATTAAATTAGCATTAATCTAAAGTGGATTATGATCATCTAAGATGCATCTCAAAATCCCTAGAGCAACCACTAAAAAAAAAAAACTAACAAAAAAAAAACCCTTTAAAATATGGCTAAAAATCAACAAAGAAGTGAAAATATTATACTAAAAATCTTTTTTTAACATTCACAGGTAGAGTAGAGATGAATAAAAATTGGACATACAGAAAACAAATACTATTTATAAATTTATATTTATAAAAAAGAATTTATTTATAAATTAAATAATACCAAATAATTTAAAATGCGAATGGTCTAAAGAACTCAATCAAAGAAAAGATATTGTCAGACCAGCATAAAAGCAAGATCCTATTAAATGCTGTGCACAGGAGGCATAACTTCAACTGAAATATACAAACAGGCTGAAAGCTAAAGAATGAAAAAACACTCCCTAAAAACAGAAATCATAAGGAAGCTGGAGTAGCTACTATAATATCAGATAAAATAGACCCAGGACAAGAAATATTCCTAGAAACAAAGGGGGACATTTTATAATAACAAAAGAGTCAATATATCTGGAATTGACACCTGCAATAAATAAGCATATGTCTAACAATAAAGCCTCAAAATTTATAAATCAAAAGTCAACAAAGAAAAAAATGGATGATTCAACAAGGATCACTGAACATTTGAACAACCATTCTCAAAAATTAAGATTAAAAACTAGACATAAATTCAGCAAGTATCTAGGAGACTTGAACAACCTTATGAATCCGACTAGAGAGAGCAGACATCTATGGAATACTTTACTCAAGGATGCAGAACACATATTCTTTTTTTTTCTTGTATTTATTTATTTGTATTTTACATCATCGTTCATTTTTAATGTTTGCTTTCTTTTCTCAAGTGTGGTCCCCATAGAATTTCCTCCACCAATTCACCCCTGTACCATTACCACAGTCCCCTGTGCTCTTTCCTCCCTCTTTCCAATCCCTCTCCCTCCTCCTCCCCCTCCTCTATAGGATGTCTCTGGTTTATAATTGTCTGTTTTTGCTCTGTTTTGTATTGTTATTATTTTTTCCCTAATGCCTTATTTAGTTCCCCTATATTCCTCCTATAAGTGAAACCATCTAATATTTTTCTTCTTTCCTCCCTCTTTCCAATCCCTCTCCCTCCTCCTCCCCCTCCTCTATAGGATGTCTCTGGTTTATAATTGTCTGTTTTTGCTCTGTTTTGTATTGTTATTATTTTTTCCCTAATGCCTTATTTAGTTCCCCTATATTCCTCCTATAAGTGAAACCATCTAATATTTTTCTTTTTCCTTTTGAGTTACTCTTCAAGAGAGTGGGGAACATTCTCCCAGAGAGATCATCTGCCAAGCCATAAGACACATATCAATAAATATAAAAGGACTGAACTCATACAAGGTTTACTTTCTCCCCACAATAAAGTTATATGAGAAATTAACAATAAAGGGAAATGTGGGGTTTCTTCATTCCTCTCCTGGTTTAACGGAGTATGCCCTGCAGTAACCAGATGATGGATAGCTGTGCTTCTCCTGGGAAGAAGGTAGTTTTTGAAGGTGTCAGAATGCTGTTCTCACTGATTCTTTTTCTCTTTCCAATCAAAATCTCTTTCTCTACATTCCATTTAGAAGTTGAAACCCTATAAATTAGATGACACTATACACACTAGGAAATTTTTCAGTTGATTGATGTTCAGTGCCAGAACCATAAAAATTGTGTTATTTGTTTATATTATCCTAAATACTTATAGAACAGCTACAATAGCCACAAGATATAAAAAGGTATTACTCTGAGCAATACTTAGACATCTAATTCACACTCAAGGAAGTATTGGGAGAGGGTCACGTACTGAATTCTTAAGTAGTGTCAGGTACTAAACAGGTGTTTTAATGTGTTAACCCCTGGAATCTTCACCAAAACTTTTTGAGGTAAGCACAATTCTCTTTTTACAAATGAGAAAACCCAGCCTCAAAGAGGTTAAGTCATCCAAAGTCATCCATGATGCTTAAGGCTTGGGAGATGAATTCACCAGATGTAGATAAAGGGTATTAGCTTTGAGACCCATCTATTAGAGAGAAACTGCTCTCTTTTGTTATAAAGAATAGAGTTGCAGAGAACGTTGACTACAAAGAAATACAAAGAATATTGATGATTTAAAGGAAACTTCAATATTTGAATGATTTTACTTATTTGGAGCATTATAATATTTTGTGATAATAGTTAATACAATGAGTAGACAAGATATGCCAGGATTAGCAGGGCAAATATATTACCCTCATTCTGGCCACAAGGAAACTGGAACTAAGAGACAGACCACTTGGGGCAAAACTAACTTGGGGTAAGGTAGGGTCTAGAATCTAGGTCTCTTGATGTCTTATGAATGTGGAAAGAAGCAGCTGGGTGGGCCACAAGGACCAAGTAAAGAAGAAATGTGTGAGGCATTGGGCTTCTGACCCAAACTCAGGTCCTGTAGCAACTGATGGCGGGGTCTTGAAACCTGCCCAGAAGCTAGGGAGAAAGGAAGGTCAGAGGACACTGAATAGGTTGTGTGACTCCCTCCTCCCATTTAGGGGCAAAAAGAAAAGAGGTAACCCTCCTCACACAGCTCATTCCTCTACCTCCGTGCCTTACAACCTTTTGCCCTTCTTAAAGAAGGGCCATTGTCCCTAAGTTGTCTCCTCTACTGGGCCAGATCCACTCACCCTGACTGAAAGAGCAGTGAGAAGGTGGCTCTTTGTCGTGAGTAGTCACTGCTCACACCGCATGCCCCATTTTCCCCTGTTTTTTCCTAGTTCTGCCCTAGATCCAGTCCTGACTTGTGTGGAGTTCTGCCAGGCGTCACTTAGCCATGCGCCATGCCACTGGGTTTAAAACAGCAGGGGATTTGAGAGTTTTAGACCTGCAGCTCTGTTCGGTGAATGGGATTTTTATGAGGCCGCCACAATCAGTCTTGCATACAGGGTGCTAAAAATTTTTATGGCTGGCTGGGATTCGTTGGAAGCGCCAAGCTGGAACGTGATGGAGTTCCCCATTAGAGAATGTCCCCAGGAAAGCAGGCTTGCATGGTTCCCTGGTACTCGGAGGTGTCAGAGAGCTGGTTTTATGGAAAGCAATTTCCTCAGTAAAGAAAAAATATGCTCCAGAGACGAAACGATTTCAGCACCAGGGCCCTGCCACCCTGGGTTTAACGGGCTTCCTTAGCAGGCGGTCCCCAGTGTTTGCTGAGACAAATGGGTCCTACCCATTCTGGCTGCCAGCAAACTTTTCTCCTCCATTCTCCTCCATTTTAAAAACAAAATAATAAAAAGTGTGACATAAAGAAAATCAGCTGTAATGACATCATCTACCCCATACTATTGCTAACATTGTTCTGTATACATGCATATTGGACATAGTTTGTATATAACTATGAGAGGGTTTTATAATTGTTGCTTAAAGTTTTATGATAAACATTTTGAAATCATGGAAATCACTTTATAGGTAATTTTATAATATTGCATTAGGTGGTTATATGAGTGAGAACACTGTGTTCCATATTGTTGGACGGTTTCTGATTTTTGAGCGTGATTATAAGTAATGACATCACGAGCACGTGGGAACATAAAGCTTTGCTCATATTTCCAATGAGTTCCAATGAGATGTCTCACGGCAGAATTACAGGATTCGTGTGTCCTGGCACCTACTGCCAACCTGCTTTCCATAAAGGTGCTATCAGTTTACACCTCCACTGAGCCGCCATGAAAACATGTCTGTTACCACACTCTTGCCAACAGAGATATTTGGTTTTTGACACGTCTATTGATTCGCAAAACACAAAATGCCATCTCATTGTGATTTAATTTGCAATTTTGGATTAATGGTAAGGCTGAACATTTTGCTCATTTATGTTTGCCTCTCTTTCATTCTATTGGAGTCTTAATGATGTCCTGTTTGCTGCAGAAAGGGCCATCTGCCATATTTGCTACAAAAGTATTTTTTTAACCAGTTTGTTATTACTGGCAGATTTTTCAAGCAAAACTGAACGGCAGGCACACATGGGTTTCTGTTTGCTCATGTTTAGCTGTATAGTGATCACACAAGGGTGTCCTAGACCCCAGCCTTTAGGAGCAGTGGTTTAGTGTTTAAGTTTTGGTAAGGTAGGTGGGGTTCCCAGGCCAGGCCCAAATTCAGCTGCAGGCTCCCAGGCAAGTTTTGGGTTATTCCTGTGATTCTGACTCTAGACTGAGATCTTGGTGATGTGCAGATAGGTAATGGAGAGCTCTGTAAAGAGTCTGAAGCCTATTTGGAATAAAACAAGTATACCCGTAGCTAGAGTCTAAGGCAGAAGGTGGGTAATAAATGCTATTTATTAGGGGTAGGGCTTCAGCATCTGGATTCAGTCTTCAAATTCTACAGAGTGCTGTGCTCAGTCCTTGAGTCCGAGAATTCTGACTCGTGCCATAGCATCACACAACATTATTGTTGAGGGAACCTTAAGTATCATTTAGTTGAGCACCTCTAATTTATAAAAAAATGAAGCCCACATTGGGAGTGACTGGGGGCAAATCTTGGGGCAAGTTAATCACAGGGCTGATGAATCCAGTCCTGTTTCTGGGTGACTGTTCATTGGTACCTTCCTAGATCAGTCCCATCTTGCTTCCTCAATGAGATCCTCTTCCAAGTCTGACTTCTTCCAAGTCTTATTGTCTTTTTAAAAAGCTCCAGTAGCTATCATTCTGACTCACAAAACTGAACTCCGATCAAAGTTCCTCCCTCAGTTATCTTCCTTTCAGTGAAACCCACTTCTTGGCCTACACGCTTAATTTCCAAGTGTGGAATCTGGAGCCAGGTTCTCTGCCTGCTCCTTCTCTGCCTCCCCTCCCCCAGGGGCCAGCTGCTGTCCAGAACGCCAGCTGGAGTCTGCATCTGCCTCACTTGTGGGCCCTGTCCAGCCTCAGAGTCAGTCTAGCTCCTGATACTATCCAATTCTCATTGCCAGACAGTTGAAAGAAACTTATGGCCAGACAAGAATAAAATTTAGAGGACTAGCACAACTAAAAATCACCCGCTCAGTCACTAAGTATGTAGAGTTGACAACTGCCTCAGAAAGGTCTTTGGCCATCTCTTTTTTCATTGTCTTTTCAAAAAATCCAGGGGCTATCATTCTGACTCACAGAACCAAACTCTGATCAAAGATTCCTCCTTCAATCATCTTCCTTTCAGGGAAACCCATTTCCCCTGAGAAGACCCCCCTCGATGATTCCCCCCCTCCATGCACCTTTGTATAAAAGTTGGTGGGTCAAGTGACCTGCTGGAGCCTTTCGACAAATAGTAATCAAAGCCACCAGGTGTGGAGGAGCAAGGAGCAAGAAGCCCACAGCAGATAAATCAAGTGAAATGGGATGGACTCTTCTGTCTAGGGAAGGTGAAACTGAATCCCACTGGCATAATTTGGACACAGAGAGACCCAGAAAAGTCACCACGAGGGTCACTTCTATCTTTAACCTTGAGGCATTCAGCTTCCTCCTGATGACCCGACCTCTGCACATAGACTATTTTCCCTGTCTGTATGTCTATAACCCTCAGCACTGCTCTTGGAGAAATTTCTACAAAAGGGACTGGGTGCTGATACAGGCTGCACCTACTGCATGCTAGCAATTCCTCAGGTAGACGTGGTGATAAACCTGACTCTAGGAGAGCATTTATTCATCGCCAGAGAGGAATTTATCTTTATTTCCAGAGTTTTCCTACTGTATGACACAAAGTAGATGATTAATAAAGGCTAATCAGCCTGAACTCATCCAAATTTTTGAAAAAAATGTGAATTCTAAGTCTTATTGTCCAAGTAGTTTGTTGTGCTGGATGAGACAGAGGCGATACAGGAGGGAGTTTACTGAGCTTTTGGCATTTCGATATAGGAGAGGTATGCTAACTTCCCCCATGTGGGTGATCTTGTCCAGAGTCTAGGACTGTGGCTGAAGTAGCTGCTAAACCAAGGACTACATTTCCCAGGTCCCTTTGCATCAAGGTGAGACCAAGGCAATGGGTCTTACTTATGGACTTGAACATCTTTTCAGTCTAGCTAGTTAAGAAGCAGGGCGTTCTCCTTTAGCCTCTCTCCTCTTTGTACATGACTCTGAAGCTCCAGGAGAATGGAAGAGCTATAGGACAGAAGGAGTCTGGGTCTCTAAATGCTCTGCAGCATCAAGAAATGTTGCCCGTCAATCAGGAACA
Source organism: Galemys pyrenaicus (assembly GCA_019455555.1). NCBI lineage: Eukaryota > Metazoa > Chordata > Mammalia > Eulipotyphla > Talpidae > Galemys > Galemys pyrenaicus. Next base: position 2,886,747 of record JAGFMF010012144.1, on the reverse strand, counting down.
CTGCAAACAAGGCAAGGTATATTTACTTCAATTTCTGAAATTGTGGGGCTTCTAATCATAACTGGGATTATCCTAATTAATACACTTGATGTGACTTATCTTCTCAGGGTACAGCAAACATTCAGAGCTCTGATTAACTGCTTCTTGTATTCCTTCCCACATACTTTTCACAGAGAGGCCCACACCATACTGCCTCCACCCCTTTCAGACCTCCCTGCATTCCTCATGATGGCTCCTCAGGCTACTATGCCTTTCACACTGATAATATCCTATCTCTCCTTCAAGATACCCTCAAATGTCAGTCCCTCAGGGAAGCTCTCCTGACTTCTCTTCCCAGGAAGAATTAATCATCCCCAGCCTCTATAGTGTTTATCAGTCTTGTCCTCTGCTATTTGTTGATGACTCCTTCCCCAACCCACCTCCTCCACAGCTTCTCTGGGACAGATGTCAGGCCCAATGCCTTCCTACCTGCCTAGTCTGAGCAGGCCTAGTGCAGGCAGGACAGAGAGGGCCTGGAATCCAGTGTTTCCTCTGCAGCGCTAACTTGGAAAGATTGGGGGAGCAACTGGGGGACTGGACAAGTGAGATTTGAGGCATGATCAGGCATTTCTGGGCTGTGGCTAATTAGCAATATCTGCCAAGGTGCAGGAGAGGAGTTGCTATATGCATGGCATGTGTCTGTCATTCCAGATTAAAGGCAGTGCAGGAAATACTCCCAAGTCTCCGTACCTCAGTCCCAGCCACAGTCCCAGTCCTGAGAGCAGCTTGAAGACCTCAGTGATCCCGTTAACCTGTGACTATTATGTTCCTGGTCTCTCACTATCTGCTCTCCCTGTTCTTCCTGAAGCTTACCAGACACTCTCCTGCTCAAAGGCTTTGTACTGGCATATTTTCTGCTGGGAAATTAATGTCACCTCCTCCATTGCTTCCCTAACGACTCTATTTTTTTTAACTGTTTTAAACTGTGACCTTCCTCCCCACTGACTTCCCTTCCTTACATTTCTGATTTCCCCCTTTTTCTTTTATGTTTCTCTATAATTCTTATTTTTCACCACCTAGCATGTTCTATGACAATCTTATTCATTTTATGTATCTGCCCATGAGGGGAGGGGCTTTGTTGTTCACATCCCCAGTGCCTAAGAACAGTCACTGGCCCACAGAAGATGGTCTATATTTGGTGATAGAATTGATACCAAAGAAGCGAGCAAGTCTAGGACTCATATTCTGTGTGATTTCCAATATAGTGGAAAGCTGCCCTTTACTTTAGCACCTAACTTAAATTTTACCTGCAGAACGCCCAAGCTAATTGAATCTTACAGGCCATGGCCCAGAATCAGGTCCCTGCCCCCTTCACTAGAAATGCTGGAGGAAGCTTCTATCTCTGTGCTGGAGTTGGCAAGGGGGTGGGGGAGACTGCAGCAACTTTGGAATCCATTTATCTATTAATTTATTAACTAATTAAGGCCCTCAATGACAGTGCTATTTGTTCCAAAATGCCCTCAAACTATACCAATATAGCATATGCGCATTCTAATCAATTAAAATGTTTCTCCTTAATGTCTGCATTCAGCAGCCAGTAACTGTTGCCCTCCAGGGTCCAGGGCAGGGAAATGCCTTTTCACTTCATTAGGCCCCAAACGGTCTAATTGCACAGTGGTGACCAGGTCCCTTCTTAGAGAGTAAGAGGCAGTTCCAGGGTTCTGGGTGATGAGTGAGGGAGAACTGTCTCTTGCTTGTCACTTGCAAATGGAGTCATAACCACAGGATAAGTAGGCTGTGGGGGATAAGAAGATGGACAAAGGCGGGCAAAGAGCCCCAATATAACCTTGGAAAGTGCCACAACTTATACATCCAGGAAGGCAGGGGATCTGTAGACCTCTCTGGATGGGTTAATGGCCCTTTGCTGAACTTGAAACATCCTCTGACTCACTCAGAGGTACCCTGACATACTCATACCCTGACATACCCAGACACACCTTGACATACTAATACACACGTTGACACACTAACACACACTCTGGCATACAGCCATATCGGCATGCTAGCACGTGCTGCACACACTCAGGCCTACTCTCACACCACACTTATTTCACTTTCACTCCCAAAGTTAGGAGTCCCTTTAGGACTGATTCATCCTTTTATCCCCAGGCCCTAGGAGAGGGACATGGGGCATTTTTGTTGAACTGAACTGAAATAAAAATACCTCATTAGGATGATGGGAGAAAATATATGTAAGCAGTGCAGTGCATGGTAATGAGGCTAGCGATCACTAATGCTTACTAAATACTGACGCCGTGAGGCACTAAGTACTTTACACAGATCGGCATATGGATCCCTCACAGCTTTCTTAGATGGTAGGGACTATTTTTATCATGAAGTTATAGAAATGAAGCATTGGGGCAGAACTCAGATTTGAACCCAGGCAGGCCGGCTTCTGAGTTCATGGTCTAAGCTACACACTTAGACACACTTTCACTGCATCGAGTGGGGCCAGGACCCGTTCCAATCGAAAGATCTCCGCTGCCCCTTCCAGCAGTGCTAGTGATCACTTCTTCCCATTTTATTTGTGGATCACCAAGATATGGGGAAAAGCTGCATTGCTCATTTAATAAGAAAAAGCCATTTTTCTAAGCGAGTATGTATATTCTAATAGACATCTTTATTGTTCAATCCTCCCATCATGCAAAAACCTATTCAATTAAAACAGCAGGTAATCAAAGTTATACTGCAGCTTTTTAGTAAGGTCTATTATGGGAAAGAGCTCTGAAATGAGGGGAAGGAACTCCATACTACTTGGATTCTGCTGTGTGTCTATCACTATGCTTACTCCTTTGTCTATCACTATGCTTACTCCTTGGAGATACCCAGGTGAGCAAGATGAGCAAAGGGGACATGGCTCCTGCCCTCACAGTACTTGCTATCTGGTGAGAAGCAACATGACAGAGAGCCAAAAGAAGCTAAGGCTTGGGTGAGTAGTGTAGGTGGGGCATTAGTCTCTACTTTCATGTCTCTGCTGGGCTTTTCCAGTGATAATGAGTTGCCTTTTTTGGTGTGATTCCAAAGAGGAGGATTAGTCAGGGCAACTACAGTGAAACAAACTATTACTGGATACCAGGGGGAATGTTCTTTTAGGGCAGGAGATTTGTCTAATTCAAGTTTGAAGTTTTAGGAAAGGGAGGAAGGTAAGACTGTATATTTTCATAAAGAATTCCTGGAAGGACATACAGAAACTAAAAAAAGTGGTTATCTATGAAAAAGTTTAAAGGGTTGCTGGGAATTGGGTGGGAAGTGTCAGGGAAGAGCTGCAAATAAAAGTTTGATCAGATATATTTTACAGTGTTGGCCTCCTGAGCCATGTGAATGTATCACATATTTAACAAATTAGAAATAACTGAAGCAAGCAGCCAGGAAGGGAATTGTAACCTGAATTAGGGCTCTTCAAACATGGAATAGGGGAATAAGGCTGTTTTGTGGGCTTGGAGCTTGTGTAGAAAGGGGTATAGGGGCTCAGTTTCAGGAAGTTCTACAGTTGATTTAGTGCTCTGTTGTCAACACTCTTTGAACACAGAGCCCCGCATTTTCATTTCACACTAGATTCCATAAGCCACATAGCAGGTCCTGCAGGGAGGGACCGTGGTCATCCTTGGCGGATTATGAACTGGGGCACAGAAACCACTTGGTCGTCAGGTGGCTTCAAGTCCCATGGGGGATGGACAGTAAAACCTCGAACCTGTGGCCTGACCGAATACTAGACCCTCCTAGCGCTAGGTAGGAATGGGGTTTGTGCCTGGTGTCCCACTGTAACTACTAACAGTGAGCCACTCACTCTGAGCAGTGTACCAGTTCAGAGAACAGATTGTATGGCCACCCTCGCCTAATGTCTCCTGCCAACAACTGGTGTGCCCAGTTGGTATCAAAGGTCAGGGGACAGCTCTTTTGTTTGGGTTGCCTGTGGATCAAGGCTGTGCTCATGGCTTTGTCCCCATCTGCTGCCCCCAGCACCACACAAATACACACACACACACAGAGCACGCACACACAGAGCATACACAACATGCGCGAACACATGCCTGGCCTAGCTCACCAATAAGCTGATTATTTATAATGTGGCAGAAGATAGTTTTAAGATAAGGAAACTGAATGCAGGCTTGATTGAAACAATGTGCTTATCTCTGTCTCCAGAGGAAAGAATGGCCAGAGAGAGATTACTGGGAAGGAGTTTACTAGCTTCCTGGAGACTGCCCTCCCTCCCCTTATTTTCAGAATGGGTTTAATATGTGAAATGTGATTTAAGCAGGCCAGGGAGTACAGAATAGAAAGGAGGTGATTCATTTCAACCCAGCTAATCCACATGTTATTCGTTGACTTTTTTAGCCAGACCTTCAAATCAACAGTCTTAGAATGACAGGGTTGGCAAGCTTTCAGAGAGGAGTGAGTGCAACTCCCTTATCTCAAGGAGGGGAAAGCTGAGACCCTGAGGGGAAAGAGGGTTTACCCAGGTTCTTACAGCCTGGAATCCCGACTCCCATTATCCCCCACATCTCTTGGATTTCTTCTGGGCAACTTCCTCTCCATTGGTAGTAGTTGGCAGGCAATTTATGGGGGAAACAAAGCAAAGGCTATAAAAAGTATCTGGAGGCATTCTTGGACCACCTACTTTCCTAGCACATTTTGTGTCTCTGTGAAAGCTCCTGCCTCTGCCTGCAATGCTGTCGCCTGCTTGTACTGAAGACTCTTACGAGGACTAGACCCAGCTCTAGGACCCAGCCTGGACCAGAGCCAGGCAAAGGGAGGCAGCAGGTGGATGGGAGAGAGAGCAAGAGTCTGGCCTAAGCATCGCACTGATACCTTCCTCCTCATACTCCTTTGGGGGTGGGGCAGTGATGAAGCCATCAGTGGAGGTCACTGAGCAGAATGGTTCGTCCCCTCTAAAGCCCATCTCTGGTACTTTATAACCACCTAGGATGACATTTCTCCTCCAACAGCCATAATAGCTTACTTCACTGGAAAAGGTAGAATCATTGTCCCTATATTTCAATGTCCTGTTCAAATGTCATCTCCTCTAGAAAGCCCACAAAGAAGAAGTTCTCACCTGATTTTGTTCATAAAACTCCTTTCCTTACATTCATTTTGTTACCGGGCTGCAACGGGCAGGAGGAGTGGTCTCTGGCTCCCCTGCAAGTCAGTGTGGCAGTCCTTCCTCAGAGACCTTTTATGTAGCAGTGTGCTGCCTGGATCGTGGAATGGACCAATCGGGTGTGAGCCTTGGGTTGATTGGCACCAGGACTCCGCCTCTCAGCACAAGTCAGTGGTAGCAGAGCCCCTCTGTAAACTACACTTCCTGAATTCTGGAACAGGCCAAAATGGACCAATCAGGTGCAGGACTGGAAAATGGACCAATCAGACTGTGTGTGGGGGTGCACCTTGAAAGTGAACATAAGGTAGGGTCGAAGGGAGCATTGGCATTGAATTGGAATTGGGATTCAGAGGTTGGAATTAGGATCGACCTGGAGGAGCAGACAGAGAAGCAGCAGCCTAGAGGAAGAAGGGGTCCAAAGAAGAAGCAGAGGAAGAAGAGCTCCTGCAGAGGAAGAGGAGAAGACAGTACTAGCCTTCAAAGAAAGGAGGGAAGCTTCCAGCAGCTGCCCTCTGAGGAGGGGAGAGAGACTGAAGGACTTTGTAGGGACTGGGACTCAGTCCTGTCTGTGACACTGACTGGAAGGAGCACCAAAGGCCCTGGGCCTGGTGTCTCAAAGAGGTGTTTGTTGATGGTATAAACCAACAACTCACAAGAGCTGGAACACTGGAACACCGCCTCTGCATGCCCATAGTGGTTATTGCTACTGGACTGTGCTGCTTAGAACTGTGACCGGTGACTGCCAACACTGATGCTATATGGATGAAGCAGCCAGCCCTTTGTGAATATGTAAGCATTCCTGTTTCCCCCATTTGTAAATAAACCCCATGGCTGTTGTTCCTGTAGCCTGAGGTCCCTTGCATTTGTGCGCACGGGTGAGAACCCATAGACAGTGACCTGTATTGAGCACTGTCCTCTGATAGGCTATAGCCTCTGTTGCTATAGCCCTGGATTCTGAGTTTTGGCCTTTTGGCCTTTAGGGGCTTTTGGGGGGCTCTCCGGCCTCAGGCCCTCCTCTGCACCTGATGCAGTCAGAGCTTCCTCTGTCCCCTGTTTCAATTTCTTTATGACTTCAGTGAGTACTTATTGGGCACCTCCAATACACTGTGTTCTGCACCACGTACACATTCTGTACCAGCAGCCAAGATTTACAAACATATCATCACTATACTTAAGTTCACATTGTCAGGAGAAGGGTTTTGAAAGAGGTGGAGAGAGAGTGCACCAATAAACATGGGGTTAAAAGGAAGTGCTGGCAGGTGAGGTACACCCTCCTCAAAACAGCCTCAAGGTTCAAAAATGAATTCTTAGAAAATGTGAGACATGAGTGACACCTTGAAAGGGGTATCCAAAGTGACTGGGGAGTAGAGCAGAGAATGAAATGAAAGGTAAAGACATGCACAAAGAGCTCCAGGCACCTGAACAACTGCTACTCTATTCCCACTGCTGATCCCAACACCACAGCAGGACCCACTCACCTTGTGACAGGGCCCCATCCCTTTCCTGCGACTCACTACTTTGTTAAACACAGCAGACCAACCATGGCCTCACATGGAGTAAAAAAGCTCCTTGCCTCCTAGAAACAGATACATCAGGCTACCTGGCTGATCCAGAAGATTCAAAGAGAACCCTCTTGCTAGAGAGCAGAGCGGCTGGGAGGCTCTCAGGGAACCTCAGCCATAATTGACTCTGCAGTAAGACTGACACAAACACCAATTCTGCAGGCATAAAAAGTGCTGTCAGAAATGTCTTTCCAAATGTTGAGCTCATGTTGCTAATTCTGCTTTCGTATTAACTGTAACATTTGGCGATCATATTTCAATAATGAAAAGGTTATCTCTACTGTAAGATAAATAATGAGGAAGACTCACTGGCTTCAGCTTGCTGGTTGGAATGTATGTGTCATTGGAGTTATAATCTCAATCACGACCCAACAAACTGATTAAATATTAGCCAAGCATGAACAGAGCTGGCAGCTCTGATTCTTCTTCCCCACTCCACCTCCAAGCTTTTAAATCTCTGAATAGAAATGTGAATTTTTGCTGGCATAAAAAGGACACAAAACTTGTATTTTTGACCCTGCAGTCTACCATGACTGACAATGTTCAAACCATTTGGACCTCAAGATCAATGAACTAAAGAGAAAGGCGGTTCTCACAGTTGGGAAAAGGAATCACGTAGTTCAAGGCCTTTTCCTCCTGCACTGAACTATTCAGTTCAATCCCACCAGCATCGATGGAGCAACTACTTCATGCCGGACCGGAGCTAGACCCAGGTCTGTAGTGATAATTCCACAGGGGAAGAAAGCAACTATCGCCCGACACGTCCCTTGCTCTTCTGAGTGCCCAAGACGTCCTCTGCAGCTGCGCACCTCCATCAATTATAGATCGGGCCGTGCTGAAATGACCTTTCCTGCTTCTATCTCCTCTAATACACGGAGATTGCTTCGAGGATAGAGGATGTATGTTATTCATCTTTTTGCCTCTTTGCTGGGCCAACCCAGAGACCAGCACACAACAGACACTCAGTAAATGCTGGTTGAATTTTAATGACTCACTTGAAAACTTATATGCAATATTGATTGATACTCCAGGCAACCTAAGAAGTAGTCCTTCTTTCTCCACAGCTCTCAACACACCGAACTTGAGTGTGCCCAAGTACATAAGTATCAGAAGGCAGACAAAGAATATAAGTATCAGAAGGCAGGGGCCATTTTGCAATTCACTCAAGAATATTCTGGAAACTTCTGTCGAGTGAATGGCTGTGCACCCTTCAGTGCTTCCTCTTGTGGCCAAGGCTAGTACCTAGTGTTTTAAGTCCTGTCACCTCTGTCCCCTTAGAGAAAACCCTGAAAAAAAGGATCCAAGTGCAAATAATAGCTGAGAGTAAAAGAAATATGGCTGAAAGAGTGGGGATGCGAGACAGGGAAGGGAAGGCAGCCAATAACAGGTGTGTTCTTGGAACTGTCCCACCTGTGGAGTGAGGGAATGAGGTATTTATACACTTACACCCATAACTCACTGGTGGAGGTTGTTGATTCCTCTCTCTTCTAACTAGTGCTGTGCATGAGCAAAGCTGGCTTTAAAGGCCAGAGAAAGCCTCAAGGAAAAAAAAAAGGTACAGTTGGTACCTGTGCTGCTGCACTATAATGGTGAGAGGGTAGGGATGGGGTGCCTAGCATAGTACTGCAGGTGATTATGATCCTGTGATGGTATCAGGACCTCGGTGTACCCAAGGGGAAGCGTGCAGTTTGGACATTCACTGTGTGTCTGGAGGGTGGAAACAGACGGCACCCTCCTGAGGCTCTCTGTGTAGTGACATTCCAGAATGTCAGCACTCCACTTGGCTTTTCAAATACAAACCATCTTGAGAAGACAAAACTTTTACCTTTGGATTGAATGGATACAAGACAGGAAGGAAGTGGGGATCCCTAGGGAGGGTGGCTCATCGTTATATGAACTAGGGTGAGAGAGGCCCAGCGAGGTCCAGCAGTAAATGTAAAACCAAGGTGGGAAAGTTCGTCCCTAATTCCATGACTCCATGACTCCATGGCACCCTTCTCTACAGCTGTTCATCCAGACCTCAAAGGATGTGCCACCGGCTCAACTGTGTAGTAAACAGCATCAGTAAAGGATCGTTGTGCTGATTTGTGTTTAAAGGCAACCAAGATAATCAGTCCCAGGGTCTGGGGTTCGGGGTGGGGAGGAGGTGTGGGTGGTGGGTGGAGAGCAGTCCTCACTCTCACACATTCCTCCATTCCCACGGCCCTGGAAACCTTTCAACGTGGCAGTGGCTGCAGCAGTTATGCCACAGACTGCAGAATTAAGGGTTCTGTCTGGAAATGCAATTATTTCAAAATAGAAGGTTTCTCAAAGACACACAAAAAGATCGTTTTTGTTTTTCTGAAACTAATATTCTCAAGAGGGACAAAGATGAATTTTGATCAAAGTCTATAAAGCTTGGTAAAAAATGATGAAGACAACAAAGAGGGTGGTGATGATGATGGATGAAGATGATGGTGATAATGATGATTAATACATTCAGATGGTGATTATAATGAAGGTAATGAGAACGATGATGGTGACGATGATGACAGCAGCAACTGTTTGAGTCAGTTACTGTGTCAGGCACTTCACAGATCTCTGGTTATCAGACTAACCCTGTAAAGTGAGAATTAGCATCCTCATTTCATACATGAGAAACTGGGGCCCACCCTAGTGGTGCAGTGGGTTAAGTAACGCACTATGAAGCAAACTGCAGCCACTGCAGCACAAGTTCGATCCCTGCCGCTGGCCAGGGAGGGGACCCACATGGCGTAGCAGACCTCACCTGCCTCGCCTGCTGCTCCCCTCAGCAGTGTGTTTCTGTCAATCTGCCTGTTCTGCATCCTTCTCTGTCTGGTGGATTCTCTCATCACCCCCACAACTCTGGCCTGTACCCCAGTGCTTATATTCATAAATAAATAAATTAAAAAAAAAAAAGAAACTGAAGTTTGGAGAAGTGAAATAACCTGCCTGGGCTTACAACCTAGGTATGGAAAGGGATCAATAGAGGTTAGGGCTTAACTTATTACTCCCAAACCCTGTGCCCACAAGTAAAGTTTCATTCATTCATTTCTCCATTTGTTTATTTTTAAAATTATCTATCTAGTCAGTATATATTTGCCCAGTCCCAGGGATATCTAAGATAGCTTCTAGAACCTTCTAATCTCCATTCGTCAAGAAAATACTTCTATCCTCACATTAGGGATAAATGAAAATGCTGGTGAATTACACTCAAATCAAATTTATCACAATGAATGCTCCCAAAACTAGTGTGAAAAGAACTATTAATGATTTTTCAGCTCCTATAAGCTAATGTCAATGATCTGCTTCACTCTTAATTAATATGGCAGTAGCAAGCTGAGCAGTAACTGGTTGATAAAGAGAGGGACTGTCTTACATTTCAGTGAAGCTGTGCTCCAGGCAAAGAGCCCAGTGGACTAGGATGGGTGGTTACCGGGAACAGCTCTTTAAGGCTTAGGGTGCTGACCAATATTTAAGGGACAAACAGGGTGGGAGATTTGGGCAGTACTTACTGTACCCCTACTCTCTATGGTGTCCTGATGGACAATGGTGGGGTTCATTCCCTCATATTTACTGTATGCCACTGCCAGATACTTAATCTGCACTTTGATACCATGAAAGTAACATTAGGCACTATTATAATAAGATTACAGCTTAGAGAAGTTAAATGACTTCTCTCGGTCACTCAGTAGGTAGGGAGATTAAGACTTGACTGCCTCTATCTATGAGGTTTATAAATTTACGTAAGAGTTGTCAGAGACACCCTTTCCATCTCTTGCTGTGAGAAGAACACAAGTAATGAAAGACTTGGAGAAGGCCCAGGAAGAATCTGGCAGCCAGGGCATCTGGGTTCTAGGGCCCATTCCAGCATGGACTTCAGACATGTAACTCAGTTCTCTGTGTTGCAGGGTCTTTCTCTATAAAGAAAAGTGGCTGGTATGTAGAGCTTCTCAGCCCTTTTCCTTCCCCAGACTTTGAAAACTCTGGTTTATACATCTGTCCAACTAGTTCTTAACTCATCTGATTCCATGAACAACCCCAGCAGAGAGAGGCAGGCGATGGTGGTAGAGGTGGTATGTTCACATCCAAGAATCACCTCTCTGGAGTTCATAGGAAACTCAGATTTAATGTCTAGAAAACCATCCCTATTCTAAGTCCAGATATATTTCCTGGTATTTTTTCAGTCTTCCCTAGATCATCTGGGTAAAGTTTTCTCCCCTGTAGGAAGGCGAGCAGTTTGAGGACAGGGATTGTGCCGTTTGCTGCTTTTACATCTGCCACAGACCCTAGCTTAGGCCTGGGCATGGAAAGATACTGTTTCCATCTGACTGACAGATACAGTTGTTTGAATTATTACAAAAAAATAGTGATTCAGCACATGTGCATGGCCCCTTTATGGGGTACCTCAGAAATCACCTTGAGCGATAATTTTGATGCTAAGTATCATTTCTACAGATGGAAACCAGGGTCCAAAGAAGCCAGCTCAATCAGCAAAGAGGCACACAGCCAGGAAGCAGAGGAGGTGTGGCTGGCATTCGTCTTCTCCCGGCCTTGGCTTGCCACTAGTTCTTGAGAGAAGGACCAATTTTTCCCTAAGGAGAAGTACGAGGATGTTAGGAACAGCTTCTTCTGGAGACAGAAGCACCTGGAAATCCCTGTTAGAGGCATCATTTAGAGAACTCTCACGGATCCTTTGAAGGGTCCAGGGTAAGGACAAGAAAGAAGATATAATCCTTGACATTCGCCAGTTTACAGAACTGTGATTCTTGTCATAGAGCTTGGTTCTTTAAATACCTCTGTGCCCCTCGCTGAGGGTTCCTTGGACCAGGTCTGGATCATCTTCAACGTACATTTCTCCTACCACCAACACCTAGGAAGATCTGGCACAATTCTGGAACGAGTAGGGCAACAGATGAAAGGAAGATTTGGACAATACAATGAGGGCAGCTATAGGCTTTCTTTTTTTAATAGCAGATGTGATCTCACAGACCCTAATAATGGTTCTGTGCTTTTTAATAGATAGTGATAACAATAATCAACACTGCCTGAGCGCTACTAAATTTTTAAAAGACTTTTGAGGGAGCAAAGATTGTTATCTGTTTGGAAGATATGACCAAAATCACAGAGATCATATTTTAGCTGCCATTTAATGAGCTGGTGTCAAGCCAAGAGCTCTTTGTTGGCAATAGCTCATTTAATGTTTGGCAACAATCCTCTGTGACAGGGGTAACCCCATTCTTCATATGAGAAAACTGAGGGCCCACAAGGTAACCTGCCTAATGTCACATGGTTTCTTTCCCTGCGAAGCCAGTAGAAATCCAAAATGATCTGACTCCCAAGCCTGTGCATTTTCTGTTTAGGACTAAGCTGCCTGGATCGATATTCCCGAAACCTGAAGTTGGATGCCCTAATGAGACTCTGTCAGGCTGACAACCCTCTCAGCTGAATGCAGGCTAATTGGGAATTTTACAAGAATAACAGAAACAAACCCGATCTCTTCATTACATGGAATGGGAGTCTGCATGTAAGCTTGTGGCTGGCTCTGGGTCATGTGCAGCTGCCTGCGAGTATATGTGTGGGAGTGTGCGTGTGCACGTACTTGTCTTTCCTCAGGCAGGAAGACAATGCACTGTTCAGGTCTCTTTCTCCTAAATATTCCTAGATGCTGCATGCCTGCCACTCCCTATGCGAGACCAGCACAACGTAATGGTGTCTGCCATTATAGCATGTGCAAGCAGAATTCAGGGCCGGGCCTGGCCAGGTGTGCCTAGTGCTGAGAAGAATTCCAGGCAGTGTATTTATTTTCATTTGTAATGAAGACTGTATATATTTAAGGTGTATAACATGACTCTTTATGATGATTGCTCTAGTCAAGCTAGTGAGCAGATCATCTCTTCACACAGTTACCATTTTTGCGATGCACAATGATGGCCACTGAAATCTCTCTTGATTTTTATGTTGCTTAACTTCATTAAGGGTACTCTACCAGACCTACGTGATCCTGGGTGTGAAGCCAGAGAAGGCCGAAATTTACAAGTGACTGTATTAAAACTGACCTAAAGACGTGCTCCCACCAACAGGGCCTTGTTATCTCAGGGGAGGAACAAGAACAAATATTTGCAGGTTGGATTCAAGACAGTTAATCAGGCAACAGGGGATGAACGATCACGACCCAAGCAAGTGAGTGGAAGGAAGGTTTATAAAGAGTACCACAGACGTAGTGCATAGAGTTGTTGCCTACCAAAGACAGAATTGAGCAGGAATTGAGCAATCAGATACCTCCCAACTTTCTAAGATGGAATGCTCTCAGTACGGGATCCTGAGCAATATGTTAAAAGCAATTCTCCAGTGTTCTCAGCATGCCTACCTGAGATGGGCACTAATGGGCACTTAACTTTCTCTCATCTGATCCTCACAATAATCCAGAAATGTGAGGCTACTCTTCCAGCTCCACAGAAATGAGAACTCGATGACTCACTGGTAGGTTGGTCCCTGAGTCCTACAGAGTGGCTGTGGCCTTCCCTCACTACATGGATTAAGACAAGTATATGGGTGAGGAGACAGAGCTTCTTGGACTTGGATAAAAAAGCAACACAGATGGAATTTCTTGGGAATCTCTCATTCAAACAACCTTGTGTAGCAAGGTGGCCACTCTGTAAAGAGTCTGTGTGTGTGTGTGGGGAGAGAGAGAGAGAGAGAGAGAGAGAGAGAGAGAGAGAGAGAGAGAGATAAGACAAGCACTAGTTCCAGCACAAGCATGAGAGAGAAAGAGAGGAAGGGGAGGGAGAGAGGTGAGAGGGAGGGACTGAGGGAAGGAGAGAAGGGACAGATGGAGGGAAGGAATACGATGGGGTGGCACTGAGATCTGTAAACTGTAATTGTGAGTGTTCTCATTGGATTTTGATCCTGAGGTTTCCTCCCTCTACTAGTTTCTTTGTTTTTAATTTGGCATGGAAATAAGGAGGAAGGATTAAGACAGGAATTAGTTGTTCTCAAAGATGCTCAAAGACAACACTCCTGTGTGTAATACAAGAAGGCAAATGGTGAATGAGGAGGCAAAAGAGTAAATGTGGTCTGAACAAGGTATTGAACTTGAAATTATCCAGATATAAAAGTTCTAAAGGGCAACCTTGGGCAATTCAGGGGGAGCAGTTAAGGTAGTAGGTCTCTGGCTTCCTTCTGCAAACCACAGAGACATGTGTAGTCACTGAGGTTCTGGGCTAATGGCTTGGAGACCATGAGTCCTGATTTTCACCTCCATTTCCAAGTGAGGCCAAGCTCAGGAAAACTTGACTATATTGGGGTCACATAGCTATTTTGTGAAAGAGCCAGGAAAAGACACTTCAAAGCAAAATCTAAAAGTTTTGGTTCAGGATTTCAGGGGGTACATTTTCCTGTGCCTGGATCCTACCAGAACACGCTGAACCTTCCATGCCACTGTGTTCCTGTCAAGGAAACACAGTCGTTGGACCAATCATTCACCTGATCTGCAGGGCCCCAGGTATCTATTAGGTACATTATACAGTCTCAATTCAGCTCCACAGTAGTGTGCAATTTAGGTGCTATCACCCCCAATCTACAGATTAGGAAACTGAAGCTCAGTTGGGTTCATGTGCAAGAAGAGCATTTAATTAGCAGACTGAGGAACTGTGATAAGACCCCTAAGAGGTAGACTGTGGATTTCAATCCCAGCCCCACTACTTAGTAGCTCTGTGACCCTGGGCAAGTTGCTTAACTTCCTACACCTCATTGTGAAAGGGAGAAAGCAATCGGGTTGTCAAGATTTAGAGAAAAAAAATTCAGGACATACTAGCAGCCCAAATATGTTGTTATTATCATTATTATTATTATTATCATGTCATCCAGTTCTCAAAACTCCGCACTTTCCACTGAAGTTTCTCAAACTTGTCTGGGGTTTGCCTCTCTGGAGTCAGATTTCCTGATAAACAGGCTCTGAGGGGAGGCTCTGCTGGCAGGAGGTTTCTTGCTCCCATAATTTCCCAGGTAAGGGAGTGAGGGAAGCATAACTAAGAGAGCCGGAGCTGCAAAGCAGCTGCAATTGCAGATCTGGACCCATCTCATTCAGAGCTCAGGAGCTCAGCTGGCCTTTAGAACTGCTTCAGATCAGCCAAGGAAACTGGATCTTTCTATAATCCTCACTCCCCTCCTTCCCCATAGAAGGGTCATCAGATGCAGGCTGCCTGCAGGGCTAACCTGAGCTGGGCAAGGCCACTAGCTCCTTTGCAAGAAAATGATTCCCTGAGAAAACAGCAGCTTGAGTAATGAGCCGCTGACACTCCCTAGTACTTAGGGAAACCAGTGGCTCACTGTATGGGTGGGGCATCTCAGTGGGACACTCCAGCATCCCTGAATCCCAAAGAGCATTCATGGCCCTCCCCGAGGCAGGAACTGTGTCAGTTCACTTGCATCACCACCGCCTGGGGCACTGGGAACAGAGTAGCCTTCTTCCTCGGAGTCCCACCTTAGTACTACTGTCAGTCAGGCACTGTGTGTGCACCTTAAAACAGCCCCAAACTGTGCCAAAGCTGGCTCCGGGATCTGGTTTCACCCTGAGAACCAAAGTCCTTAAGTCTTGAGAAGTTGGCCCGAGGCGGTCAACTGCTTGTTTGACATTTCATTAACTTCTCGTGTTGCCACTTAAGAATTTCAATTTTGCTCCAATTTT
Organism: Galemys pyrenaicus; assembly: GCA_019455555.1. NCBI lineage: Eukaryota > Metazoa > Chordata > Mammalia > Eulipotyphla > Talpidae > Galemys > Galemys pyrenaicus. The sequence continues at coordinate 2,871,359 of JAGFMF010012144.1, read as the reverse complement.
GCATTCTCTTTCATAATACACTCATGTTTGTTTTCACACAAAAACATATTTGCCTCTTATCTTCAAAAAGGCAAGAAGACAGTCATCATTATTTTCCCTGACAACCTCCCTCAGGCTCAAGGATGCTGACACCCCAGTCAGAACCCTCTCTTAGCTCTTTCTCACCTGCTGGGGAATAAGAACTTCTGGAGAGCCAACCTCTACCTCCAGGAGCTTGACGTCTTGCAAGAAGCTAACACACTAGGCACCTCCCAGAGCTGCACTCTTTCCCCTGGCCTCCTCTCCCCACTGGACTCACTGCCATAAAATTTGTTTTCTGGAATCTCATAGCCAATGTTCTTATGACGCTCTCAAGCTCATTTCACCCGGGACTGCTATCTCCCCTAACTTCAATAAATTTCTTCCTCTCCCAGGGCAGCGGATGGCTGGTTTCCTTTCTCCTTGCTTCTTGTTCTCTACTTTCTGGGTCTTTAAATATTCTTGCTCAAATATAGCAATCAATTTCATGTTAGATGTTTGATACTCTTGGAAAACCAAGAGCCCGTGGGAGTGGGAGGCCAGAGAGAGCTGAGTGATCCAGAACTTCTCAACACCAGGTTTCAGCATTTCTCAGCCCCATTCCCAGAGGGGCCTTCACAGTTGGGGTCTTAATTCAGAAAGTACTGCCAAAGCTGGAGGGCAAAGGAAAGGGGGAGGGTGTAAAATGAGATAAGGGGGACTGTATTTGTGAAAGAGTAGCTTTCTCTATCCAGGTGGGCTCTTTTCCAAGAAGTCCTATTAAAAAAACCATTCACTTTGGTAACAGCTTTCATTTGGAGAAATCCCCACGTCCTTGTAGGGAGGAATCATATACCCAACAATGAACTTGATCTCCTGAACAGAGTACAGTTAACAGCTGTTCAACAGCTGCATTACTCTAGCCAAAGAAAGGATGGGTTAGGGACTTGAAAGACTTTAGGCGGAGGAAATAAGCAGAGCTCCACCTCCTTGAAGGGGAGGCAGTGAGGGTTAAAGCAAGATTTCTGCCTCCTTTTGAATTCAGCAATCAGGGATGTAATCAGAGGAAGAAAGTGAGAAGCTTCAAGAGTTACCAGGGGCCAGAGCTGGAGAACTTTGTGTGCCAGGCTCTGTGCTAAGCCTACAAGTAGCATTTAAGTAACGCCCCATGCCTGCCAGATGACGTGGTTCTTAATATTATTACCATTTTGCATGAGCAGAAATGGGCCTCAAAGAAGTGAAGACACCTTCTCAGGTTTACATGGTGGTACATGGAGCCGACACTGGATCCCCAAGTCATTCTAAATCACTCACTCTGAATCAGGGAGACTCAGAAACCCTCCCTTGGCTGAGAAGTTGAGTGGGATCACCATGGGCTGAGGGTGGGAAGGTTGTGCCTCTTTCAAAAAGGTAATGAGCCCTTCCCACTGGATCCATCACCGAGCAAACACTGGCAATTATGCCCCTCAGGCAGGTAGGGGAGAGGACCCCACTCATGAGTATCAGCAGCCTGACTTCTCAGAGTGCTGGTCAACCCGTTCCAAGTCTAGGGATGTTCCTCAGCCGCGTGGAGCCTTGTGCTGCCCATGGCTCAGGAGCCCAGCACTCAGCGGATGATTTATGAGTCTCATATTCTTCTTCTATCCCCAGGAAGAGTGATTCTTCTTACTCTGGGCCCAGCCCAACAGACTCCTGTCAAATAGTCTTGGCAGACCCCCTTAAAAGACAGTAATTCTCCCACAAGGACAAAGTTGGGATGGCAGGTATCTGAATGAGAGCCAGCACCCCCAAGAAGCCTCTCCACTGCCGCAGCAAAGGACACTGCTGCATGTGGATGCGGATGAAGGAGCGTCACAGAGACACAGGAGACGGTAAAAAGGGAGTAAGGCAAAGAGAAAAATGAGAAGACAAAGATAGAAAAAGAACATATAAACATACATGCAGAAGTAATTTGGAGGGGAGGGAAGGTATCCAGTACATCTACCAAGGGACGAGAGCACTGAGAGCTGAGAGCTAAGGATTAAGGGCTGTGTGCCACCAGAGGAGCCCAGGCTCAGACCTAAGTCTAGGTTTAGAGAAAAGAGCCCCTGACAGAGACCAGACACCAGCAGCAGGCACTCAATCTCTGGGGTCGGGGTGGAGCAGGGAGTCAGTGGTTGGATCAGGAACTTAGCACTGCTTTCTCAGAATCTTGCAGGAAAGAACTGCGTGCAATGAATACTCAGACTTTTGGATGGGAATGAATGAATGAGTGAGAACAAAATTTGGGGATAAGAAGTTCAAGGAGAAGGTTTCAGGATTGTGAAAGGTCAGTGTGCGATACGGCACAAGGACTTAAAGGGGCATGTGGGCTGGCAGGGCATGCGCCATCTTAAGACTTGGCAATTCTGTGCAAATGTTACTTCTGCATTCATTCTAGAGCAATGGTTCTTAACAGGGGTGATGGATGCTGATCCCCCCCTCCCCCCAGGACATCTGGCAAGATCTGGAGATATTTTTGGCTATCAGGAGTGAAAAAGGCTGCTACTGGCACCTAGTGGGTAGAGTCAGGGATTCCTGTAAACATTCTACAACGAACAAGACAGACTCCACAGCAAAGAATGGTCTGGCCTAAAACAGGATGGTTGAGAAACTCTGCTCTATAGCTCTGTGGGAATACCTCTGCCCCCTCACCCCCTTCAATTCTGAATTTAAGGTCTCATCATGAGCGCTTCAGTGGCCATTATTAAGATCACTACCATTAATACAGACTTAATGAGCCCTGGCATGCAAAAGCAGGTATCTGTCAACTTGATTTTTTTCCCCTTAAAACAGATGACAGCGATTCAGGATTCAGGAAGACCAATGTAAACACAGCCCACTACAAGACCCAGCTACATACTCGAAGGTCACGCCGGTTACCTCATGGTATAAATGTGTCCTTCAAAATTTAGAAACTCAGACCTTAGGACAGGAAGGGGTCACACGAACATCTGGTCTTGCCCCTACCCATTCACAAATAAAGAAGTCAAAGTCCCAAACAGGGAAAAATCTAATGATTTGCTCTGGTTTACCGAACGAGTGAGTCACAGAAGCAGGGCTGGAACCCAGTTCTCCAGGCTGCCAGCCTAGTGGTCTTTCTGTGAGAAAGAGCCTCCGAGAGTTTCCGATAGGATCCTATGGTTTATGGTAAGAAAATTATATGGTATATGGAAGTGGCCTTTTGAAATTGAAAGCCTTTCAAATGTTCAGGTAATCAGGTACAAGTCAACTTAGGTTGTTCAGGGAGTAAGAGCCTAAGAGGGGGTTCTGGTGGGAGACTTGGCTTTGATGAGTAAGTCACCTTTAATAGAAAGCTGATTGCTTGAAGATTTCCTACAGCTTTCATGGGGGACCCCAGGGTTTCCAAAGAGGAAGATGATTTGATAAATAATTAGGATATTTCCCCACTATCATTCCGAGGAAAGACGGGATTAGGAAATAAAAAGATTAGCACTAAAAAACAGGCATTAATATTTCTTTTCAACACCCTGGGCCTTGAAATGTATTTTCATGACAAAAAGCTGCTACTCATTTGTCCAGGAAGAACATGCCGGTGGTTAGCTCATTTGGATTGAAAAATAAAGAGCACGCACAGGCCCAACCAGAGAGATGGGGTACTTTAAAAGTATCAGAGCAGCAAAATCCCTCTGCCCTCAATCCTCCCTCTACCTCCTCTTCTCTGAAGACCCTATTCCTGCCTCACATACCCTCCAAAGCATTTCCAGCACCCGAGAAAGCATTAAATCTGGCATCACTGGATGACCCACTGACCCAACACACACCAGTTCCAGCACACGGTATGTAAGGGACCTGTCTGTCTCCTCTGCTAGACTGAGATCTGGCCCACGTCCCAGTCACGGGGGGAGGCAGACAGCAGGTGCCAATTACTATTTGGTGACATACAGATGGGAGAAGTGAAATCCCAGCAAAGAAGGTGCATCTCAGAGGAGGAATGGGGATGTCCGTGTATGGGGAGCAAGGGACTAAATGCTGTTCTGATGCTTGGAGTCTACCATTTGACGTTCGAATGGTTGGTCTCTTACTAAGTACAAGGCACGCAAGGTCACAGGTGTAGTCCCCCTAGCAAGCCTGTGAGTAAAGCATTATTGTTCCCAGTTCACTGATGAGGAAGTGGACACTCCGAGCCAGACAGCAAGTCACCAAATCACCAGCTAGCCGGTCCACCAGGACACTGCTGTGTATCACCTGCAAAGAGCCTGCCTGCGCTTTAGTCCAAACCCTGATGATGCCTACTTGAACAGGCAGGGTCTGCCACATCTGAGCACCAGTTCTAACACAGATGTTAGTAAAATATCTACTTGTTCTCTCTGAGTGCCAGAAGCTTATTCCGAAGCCTAAATAAATAAATATACAAATAAACTGATTTGATTTGTGAAGTTAATGATATATGAAGTTACTTGTTCAAAAAGTTCTACAAAGACTTTTAACACTTTAGTTCTAAAAGCCTCTCAAGTCAGGTCTGCCCCCAGGAAATCTATAGTTTTGCCATAATCATGAACAATAGGAGGTGACTTTGCGGAGTGGAAATCATAGCAAACGGACAGAGGGTGAAAAGAGCAGGATGGGGTCAAAACACAGCCACTCACTAGTGGATTTTCAGTTTTCCTATCTGCAAAATGAGGATTAAAAACACACAGGTCTATCAAGCCAGTTTTGAGGAGGATAGGACTTGTTTTGTAAACCGTAGAGCGATGGAAGCCTTAGCTATCAGAGTTGTAGAAATGCTGATATTTTATGTCCACTTGTGAGTGCTTGATTTCAAGGAAGCTTTCATTATGTACATGGGAAAAAATTAAAAATAAAAGCCACCAGCATGAACAGAGTATAATGGTAAAACTACTGCTGAGTGTCAATTTTCTTTGAGCTCATCCTCTTTCCTTTCCCACTGGCCAGCAGTGCTGAGAGGACCTTGTAATTGGGAGCGTGTAATCCCAGTTGCTATTCTGGTGCCTCATGACGGCGTCACCCTTGTTAGCCTCCAGCCCTCAGAGGCACGTGCTGGAGATCCTGCTCTTGTTGTGGGTATAATTAGAGACACTTTTAGCTCTATTGAAAATTCTTCAAAGGACAAAATGTTCTTAAGAAATCCTAAACCACCATGTAGAAAAGATTGTGGAAGTTTAATTTAAAAAAAAAAAGTTTGGTCTTTATGGGACCTAAAAAAAGCATTCCAAATCAGTTAATCAGAACACTAGTTCTGTAAGATGTTAAGGGGCATTGTATAGTCTTCTGTGGCCAAGCCAACCCGGATAAAGCCTGATGAAGAGGCTCACACATGACATGGGACATACTGGGATGGGTCTGGCTGGTACGCACACCAATTCTAAGGGTTGAGGTTTCTGCATATTACTTGGGAACTTTTATTCCTTAGAGCAACTGAGGAACAAAGTTTTCACAGAACAAGGTTTCAGAAACCTCTTCTCTAAAGCTGGTTGCACACTGTCCTCAGTAGAATCCCAAAAGTTCAGGAGGAGGGGTGACTTGGAAGTCACAGAGAGCTGGAGCACAGGCGCGATCCGAACGCTTGTACCCACTTCACTGAATTCATATATGGAAATCCTAATGCCCCATGTGATGGTATTAAGGAGTACTGGGTAATGGGGATGGAGCCTTTATGAATGGGATTAGCGCGCTCTTATCCCTTTTGCCATGTGAGGACAGAGTTAGAAGGTGCCAGCTATTAACCAGCAAGAGAGGTCTTACCAGAACTTGACTCTACTGGTGCTTTGATCTTGGACTTCTAGCCTCTAGAGCTGTAATACATTTCTACTGTTTATAAGGCACCGATCTGTGGCACTTTGTTGTAGCAGCCCAAGTAGATGAAGAGCAGCGCATGCACACCAGCTACCTGAAAACTTGGAAAATCACTACTATAGACTCATACCAGAGACAAGTTTACCTTTGCCTTGCGTGTTAGTATTTAGGCTACAATATTGACTTCACTGTTCTAAACCAAGGGGTCCAGAATAAAGTGACAAGATGAGGTCTGAACGCCAGTTCATTCCCTCCTTGACCTTAGACAAGGTATTTGCCCTCGCCCAGCCTCTGTCTACTCGCTGCAGAATGGCAGCAGCATTTACCTGTCGTCTGTACTGGCATGTGGCTGGCACACAGTGGAAACGAGTTAGGATATTTGAAACATTCTTCTGTTGCTTTGATCTTTTATATTGAAAGGCAGATTTTTACCTCACCGTCAGTTACAGCCACTTGCATCCCAGAGCTCTGTGTCACTCTACTGTAACCACATTAGCTGTACGTCTCTCTACATTGCTTTTGTGATCACTCCTTCTAATATTTTGGGGCAGTTTTAATTACATAGGGATATGCATTCAAGGTTGAAGATCTAAAAAACTCAAACCAGAAGACAAAAAAGAGAAGGAAAAAAAAATCACCAGTAATTCATCAGAACTATGCTGTTCATGTGTTCCTTTTCAATTTGAACTTCACCTGAGAAAAGCTGGTGTGGCTTCCTGGGATTTTTCCTTGTTGTGTTGTCAAATTTACAATTTCTAAAACAACCATCCTTTTCCTCTCTTTTTTTTTAGCATTAGTTATTTTGCATGCTTTTTATCTCAAAAATAATACTAACATGTAGTCATGTATTTGAATTAAAGCATAACAGAAACAAGCTGAATATAAATGCGAGTATTCTTCACTCCTTCCCCGCCCACCTCACTTGCCATCTGGGAAAATCACTGTTAAATGTATTTACAGACATTTTCCTATTTTTTCCATATTATAAACACTGACTTTAAAAACATAAAAGGTAGTCTTATGCCTACTGTTTTATTTCTCTACTCTCTTGAATCATCTCTTCAAAGAGTCTGGCCTTAAGACTAAACCTTCTATTTTCTGTGAAGTGTTTGAAATCAACTTTCTTAAAAGTCAAGGGCAGTGCTTCTCAACTTTAGTGTGTATAACCACCTGGGGATCTTGTTAAAAAGCCGATTCTGATTCCCTATGTCTGGAATGGAGCTCAAATTATGATTTCTAACCAGCTCAGCTACAGGTCTGCTGGGGCACTTGGGGGGTCAGGCTCCAGGGCACGTCTGCCCAAGTCTGACATTCTCTTTGCTCATATGAACTCCAAGATAGCTGTTCTCATCCATGTACCCTATACTCCTGCACCATCACCCTTCTGTCATTGTACAGAGTAGTTTAAGTTCAAATCCTTTTCTAATGGCCACCACATCTCAAGTTTTCTTTGCTGATATGGGACACTTTAATAATTTATACTGAGATATCATTCCTCCCAGATGACTAAGGACTGCCCGTGAAAGGCAGTTTTCATTCAAATTCATCAGGATGTTTGAAGAAAAGCAGGCAAAGGGCAACAGAAAGAAATAGATGCTTGTAATACCTTTCATGATTTTGAGCTACATGAGAATCACGAGATTTAGTTCCTTTCTAATGAAATCAGAACAACAGAAAGTAATTCCACAACAAAAGGACTTGGACTTAGAACCAGTGCTTGAGAGTTGGCCTCAACTCTAAACACTGTCTTTTATACGGTATCGCTAAGGAAAATAGAATAAGGATATACAGTCAGACCATCACAACTAGAGGTCCTGCAAGGCCCAAAACTGGGCACAGGAAGTTAAGAACCATGATCAAATGGGCCATCTGTTTTGCTCATCATTATATTCCCAGCATCTGGCGTAGAGCCTGCTGAGAGCAGGACTGCAAACATTTCCTTTGATTGAGTGGATGAATAGATACATGGATGAGAGAATGAATGATTATTTCTAAATAAGTACCTCTAGAGCCCTTTATTCAGACCTAGGTGGTTAGCAATTGCCGCTACTTAGCTCTCACCTAGGTGCTTCACATTTGTCACGTCTAAAATTCCAACTCAACAAGCACCACCCCTCAACCCTGCCTGTCCCTTTGGGCTCTGGAATTCTGATGCCATGTTTGTCCCAACTAGCCTTTCTCACCCTCTTCATCTACTAAACTGCCAGTAGAAATATTACCTCCTCTCCAATGCTTTCCCTGGACACTCCCCCTCCCCTGCCCTTTCTTATTCAAATACTGATTAGAGTACGAGGTGACCTTTGTCAAAGACAGTGTGAACCAAGAAGAGGAGGCTAAGTCAAGTACACTCAGTTGAAAAAAAACCTGTTTTTACTATTCTATCTCATTTTCCTTTCTTTCCCTTTCTAGTTGCCATAAAACAGAACTCTATTTGGGGGAATCAGAGAAGTCCCAGAGCTCTGGTCACTAACTACACATGTCAATGTTCAAATTCTGACTTGGGAAGAGCTGCTTTATACTTGTGCAGGAGTTGCCACTCAGCAGTCAGGCTGCAGGAAGCCCAGCCTCACAGGAAGAGAATGAGCCAGGGGAGGGGAGGAACTTTCTGGTATCACATGGGAAAGCAGGTTTGAAACCTGTGATGAGGTCCACTGACTCTCCAGAGGCTACAACTGTGACAGCAGTCATCATAACACAGGTGTATTTAGCTTGCTGGAACGAGGAAGACTGCATGAGGCCTGCTCAGGCTTGGAGGGGTCTCTTATGAAACCTGGGCTATAAAATGATAAGCCTTTAGATGATTTTAAGGATGACTCAGGAGACATGGGCTGGTTCTGAAGTGGATGCACTAAGAAGTGGGGACAATAAATGGTTATTTTTATCCAGAGGGGGAGGATTCAAGTTGGCAATAGAGGAATCAGCAGCCATCATTCCCAGGAGAAGATGGGGTGTCTGGTGGCTGCTGTGTTTACCTACTGGCCATATTTATGCCCCAAACATGATCACAGGGAGCTTTTGCTATGTCTAATTCTGAGCATTGTTCCTGTCTGTTGGGAATATCATAGTCTGGTTGTGAGCTAGGTTATTTTTCATTTTTCGCCTTTGCTACGAAGCTACTATTTATCAAGGGGTTTATTTAATGCCAGGCACTGCATTAATCACTCTGTATATGTCAACTCATTTATTTTTCATAACAGCTTTATGAGAGAGGTAGGCATTGTAACTATTTCACAGATGAGAAAGGCAAAAAGATGCTGGGAATATTTCCATTGTCACAGAGATAAGTAAATATCAGACCCAGATTTTGAATTTAGGTAGGTCTTATTAACACTAAACCCTGTGATCTTACCTTTTACATTATACTATCTCCATTTCTCGACACCATTGTCTGTTCCATGTAGTCATTCAGATATTATTGAGCCCATGATAGTCAAATCCTTTGCCCTTAGAGAGCTGAAAATAGATTCTTGATTCTAAAGATGGGTGGTCTAATATGGAAGCCATTGCCAACATGATTATTTAAAGGTATTTGAAATTGAATCAATTAAATGTAAATTAAAATGTATTTCCTCAGTTGCTCTGGCTACATTTCAGGTGCTTGATAAATACTCGCAGATAATGACCATTGCCTAGGGCAGTGAGGTACAGAACCTTTTCGTTACTGCAGAACATTCTCTGGGATAGTGAAGTTCTAGAGGAAAATGAGTGCCCTTCCCTGTCCTCGAGTCCACCGTACATATTTCGACCTACTTCTTAAGTCCTATCCCCTTTGTTTTATTTTTGAGCTGGCAAAGAAAAAAACCACCACACCTTATCAACATGACAGTATTTCCTGATTTCCAGTGTCTGTCTCTGTGCTGAGTCATGCCCCTTGCCTTCCAGCTCCAAGACGGTTTTGGAGCCGTGATGAGAGTGAATGTCATGGAACAGAGGACAAATCCCAGGCTCTCTGTTTCCTACCCATCAACAGAACTGTCAGCTTGGCTCAGTTTTCAGAATTTTTACTGCTCAGGAAAGTGTGAGGAACAAAGAGAAGCCAGCTTGATATTCAGGCTCTGGAGGCAAGACAAGAAAACATCTTTGACTTGTAAACTGAACAAATTTGGACGAGGATGTCCCAGGGAATAAGTGTCAGCTCCCTTACACAGCATCTTCACAGAAAACTCATTTATGTGCAATGGGCAGGACTCTGAGAAGGTGCTGTGAGGACCCATCTTCTAGTTAAGCCACTTCTTTTAAAAATTCATGGTCTGGTAGAACAAACAACACCTCTATGCATCTTTACTTCCTTTGTTCTTTCTCCTAACCCTGAAATCTTTTCCTGAGGGCTGAGTGCAGGCCCCATGCAAAGGATACAGAAAGACAGAGTGGAGAAGACAAAAATCTTTCTTTCCGAGGTCTGAACAGCACCAACTTAGGCAAAGAGATCATCTGTACGTGCTGGCCAAGGCCTCTGCGGAAGCCAGCTGCATGCCCAGGTTGTGCAGAGGCACAGGCCTAGGTAGGCAAGTCCTACATCCTGTGACTCTGCCCATTCAACTCCACCCACACATCTTTAACCTATGGTTTGACATGTAAAAATGGGCTCGGCCAATCAGGTCTTCGCTCTCAGAAACTGAAACCAGAAGTATGACACGTCCCACCAAGAAGCAAGAAGTACCCTTATACAGAGTACCCTTGGCCTTTTTGGGGGCAAGCTAGTCAATTAAGACTTATTATCTCCAGCCTGGAATTCAGATCCTCCAAATAGCTCCAGTGAAGTTCAAACTAGGCTGGTGTGGCACTTGTTCTTGACTGCCATGCCAGCTGCCTTATCACTCCACATATTAACCTTTCTATAAATTCCATTCCTTGCACCAGCTGGAGTACCTCCCTGTTCCCTGTGTAATCCAGTGATGTGTTACCTCTGAAAGACTCATTCCATGATAGGAAATGGCTTAGGTAAGTACTGTGGAGTAAAGGTGACTAATGTTCCACATTCCTGCTAGGTACCAGACAGTATCTGAAAGGCTCCCATGCAAGACAGCAGATCTGGGGCTCAATAGCCTTGCCACTGAGGTACAGTCATATCCCAGGTGCCCTCAACTCTCACTGTCTCCTGACTGACCTCAGGTTGCTTGTTTGTAAGAAACTCTCCTGAGAAAGGAAAGATCACAGTAGGCAAGGAGGAAATAAGACTTCCTGGAAAAGCTGGATGTTGGGAAGTAACTTTGTCTCTGTACTACAGTGTCCTTTTCTCTGAAGTGGAAAAAATAATATTGACCAAAAGAGAAGCGTGGCATTGGTGAGATAAAGAATGCAAAACATTGAGCTGTATGCTGAAAATACATAAAAGGTGCTCACTCTCAACCAGCAGCCCCCCTCCTCCTTCTTCATCTATCACCTCTGTCCAGCCTCCAGGAGCTGCCAGCCTCTGGCCCCCTGCCTCCTTCCTGCTCAGCCCAGCAACCTTAGTCATGCTCTGGATCCAGTCCCAGTCTACTTGGCTGAGGCCTGGTGTTCACGGCACTTATTATTCCAGGCACCCTGTGATTTACTTTTCTAGTGAGTTAATTGCAAAATCCATATGGAGTGGAGAGAAAACATCAACCCAAGCTTGCCATGAAAAGCAGGGGAACAGAGGAAGCTTTCCATCGCAGCCAACGCAGCCGGCAGAGGCAGGGAGGGAGCGAGAGGCTGCCGCGCTCAGTGTGCACAAGGCCAGGCCTGCCAAGCTCATGGAGACGCATGGTGTTCAGGCTCTACACAGCCCTCCTTTGTTTTCTTTCTTACCCCTTTAGACAAAAATCACTTAGTGATTTTTAAAATCACTACATTTTGGAAATCCACTATGGTTAGGCTAGGTTATCAAACATCAGTGTGATAAGCAGTATTGGAATTTTATTTAAAATGCAGATTCCTAAGCATTTCTCTTGAGAATTTCAGTTGATGAGTCTGGGATGGAATCCCAGAATTTATACCCTTCATGAGCTGAATGTAGGTGCTGAGACCAAAGTCAAGCAAAAGCAATGCAAAAAGGGAAGGTCGTGGCTCTGGAGTTCAGAGGATGTAAGATGGGCTCTTGCTTCTCCCTCTCACCAGCAAAGCAAATAATTGTATCTCCTTTGCCTTAGTTTTCTTATCTCTATGGTAGGAAAGTGAATACCATTGACAGACTAAGGTAGTAGTTACTGAAGACCCTCAACACTACTCTTCGCACCTTGAAGATAGTCAAAAAAATCAAAGAAACAAATTGCTTTTCTTTCCTGGGGAAGGTTCTCTTTAAAATTGGCCCAAAGCATCATCCCTTCTGAATGTTAATACATTTCTGTATCTGTTTACAATCCACAACTTCCAAAGAGGGGCCTTTGGGGGAAAGCAGGCTCTTGTTTTGAAAGCACTTTGAAGATGAAAAGGTGTCAAACCCTCCAGAGACTTGGTTGGTAGAAGTTAAAACTAATGTTTATTTTAATCTGGTGAGTTATAATTTATTAAAGGCTTTTGGAAAGTGGAAGTATTATTTATGTTCTCACAGGGGACCCAACAGTTTTGAATAGTTCATAGTTAATTCATTCACTTGTTCAAGAAACATTTACTGAGCACCTGGGTACCAGGCCAGACAAACGAGTGCCAGTCTCCAGGAACTCAGGGGCAGAACAGTGACAGCCTCTTAGAAGCGCCACAACGGGGACAGTGAAAGCCCAAAGGACGGTGACTGCCCTCAGCTTAAGGAACTGGGCCGCGGGAAGCTGATCAGCAGGAAACGACTCTATTCTGAAAACACCCAGATTGAAACAATTTAAAAAGCAATTCTGGTACCAATAGCAGTGTAATTTGAGATCTCTGGAAGAAAGAGCTATTCTAGGCTGAGGTTACCCCATACCTTTAATAGCCTTAGGTCCTCCAGAGGAGTAGACGGATTCTTCTAGGCTTCAGGCCCAAATGTTCAAGTGTTTCACCAACATCTTAATTTGGCGGTTCCACAGGCACTTCACATTCAACATTTCTAACACGCAGCTTACCATCTTTCTCCATAAACATGCTCCAGCATTTCATTTCTGTATCCCAATCAAGACCAGGGTCAAAACACATGTCATTTGTTTTTCTATGGCTACCTTTATTTGGTTGCCAAATGTGATCAGTTCGTCACTTCTCAAATCTGTGACGACAACGGATTTTGGGTGCCCTGTCTCTTACTCTTCCACACGTGTGAAGTTAATATGCAGCAACCATATTTAAATGAGGTCAGGCGAGCAGAAGAGAGTTTCCATGCATGTGTACTCAGTAAAATGGAGTAAACCTCCAGGACCCTACATGACTTACATCCAACAGCCAGTGATACTGCTTCTCTACCCCAGTGGAGGAAGGAAGAGTGGATGTGGGCCCAGGAAAGTCCCTTCTAAAGGCTGGAAGGGAATGCTGACTTTTATTCTAGGAAGTACATGTCACCACGAGATTGCACTTTCCAAATGGCCTTTCTGTGGTTGTTCCTGAGTAAACCCATTATGTGAACTTCACCGTAATAAACCCATCATGTTGGTGCAATAACTGGATGCTTTTAGTGTGAGTTTAACAGACAGAATTCAGTGTGACCTTTACAAAAACAAATAGAGGCAGAACATGTCCTTTCTAGTTAAAGCCCTTCATAGCTTTCCCTCCCTTACAGAGTAATGGTGAACACCTCCAGATGCTATCCGAGGCCCTACTTAATCTAGACCCACCTCTTGTCACACAAACCAACCCCATATGCCCAAATGACCATATGGTCATTTACACGTATGCGAACTTGCCATGGTATTTCCTGGCTAGACTGTCAGCACCACCCATTGAGCCACAGCAGACCCCAGTGAATGGCTCTGACCTGCAGATCTTATAGGTCTTTTCCTCTCCAATGCACTCTTTATTATTCATAGTTGTTAGGTTTGTCGACTTGTTTCTTCAGCTGGATAGAAACATTTCAGGGGGCAGGTATCCAATTGTCATGTCCTAAGCCTTTTTATGCTAACTTATCTACAGGCTTTTGGTGCTTAACATGACTGGTCCTCTCCTGTATCTGGGCATATGGAAGGATCATGCCTCCCTGCTCTCTCTTACAGTGAAGTGGGGTCATACCTGTGACTAAATCAGGTCAATAGGCTGTGAGAAACAGCCAAAAAGGCTATTTGTTCCAGCAAGAAGTGTAGCTACAAGATGGTCCTTGGTCCTTGAGAGACTGTGTAGAGAATCCCCTGCTCCTACACTCCAAAAGTCTGTTGAATATATAACATGATAAATAGACTTTGTTAAGCTATTGAGATCTGAGGTTTGTTACTACAGCATAAATCAACCTAAACTGACTAATACAGAAATTTTATTTCTGTCTATAGTAACTAAAACGGAGTCTGGAAACATCAGGCTCTCCATAAACATTTGATGAATGAGTGAATGCAGGAATGGATGAATGAACAAATAGGCCTGGGAAAAGAACCTGGAGTCAAAAGAAAACAGTCTATAATAGACAACCTCACATCACCCTTATCCCCACACCAGTAGAACGTTCCTATCTCCGTTTAACTCCAGAGGCGGGATTAACCTTTGGATTCCTGTCTCTCAGGTATCTTGGTACTAGTGCCAGCAAAACCACATGCCAACCCTGGGTTATGCATCAGCGTCTGGAGAAAGGGTACCAGTGACATATTTTTGCCAATTTTCTTTCAATCCATAATCCTGCCATCTTTGAATTTTACACTCCCAAGATACATCTGGGTTTGGCCCCAAAGAAGGGGATTCCTGAGCCCCCTAAACCAAAGGCTTCTAATTCTAAAACTGCTCTCACCCCATCTACTCACCCCAGTTGGGTCAAAGAGTGGCCTCACGAGACCTTTTTACACATGGGGAACATATTCAGTATCGCCCTTAAATCTTGAAATACATTCCAGTTAAGCAGAGAAACAAAGGCTGAGTATGGATGGATTCTATACATTTTCAAGAATAAACCCAAATATAAAGAATGTCACTCCAAGGTCACAGATTCCTGAAATCACTGCCGAGCAAGAAGGTCTGGGCAGTACCACAAACATCTAGCAGGGAGCATATAGTCATGTGATTAGGAAGAGGAGTGCACTGGCAGTGCTGGGGATGGAGGGGCAGATGCCTAGAAGGCACGCAGCCTGAAGAGGAGGTGTGGTACTTTAACCAAAGGAGGTGGAGGAACTGTCCCATCTACTTGGGCTATCCAGTTCCTAGTTATGTTAGTCTTAAGTCAGCTTGCGAACACCAGTTCTGAAACTCAGAATAAGCACAGGGTATTGGGAAAAGGATGGGCTTACAGCTCATGGAGTTCATATACTATTTTATCACTTAAGCACTCTGTGACTTTGTGATTCTTAGCATGCTCACATATAAAGTGGGAGCAAATATAGCAACCTCCCAGTGTTTTCTTTTACAGATTACTGTATTAAAATAGGAAGTATCTATCTGCAGCATATTAGTATTCCTAACCCCAATTACTTTTGGATTGTACAGATATACTCAAGGAATGGATGAATAAGATTCTCTAGATTGTTGTTGTCATCATTTTAAAAGTATAGTTTCATTATAGAAAAGTAAAGATTAAATTTACTATTTTAACCATTTCAAAGTATACGACTCAGTAGCAATTAATATATTTGCAGTGTTGTTCAAACATTCCCAGTATCTAGTTCTAGAACACTTTCATCATCTCACCACCCCAAAAAACCCACACACCTTAAACAGTTACTCCCTTTTCTACCTTCCCCAAGTCTCTGATGATTTTAAGTTTGAAACATTGCTGGTGGCCACTGTTGTGATGAGAAAGTTGGCAGGGAGGGCCTCCCTGGTGGCACAGTGGATTAAGTAACACACTATGAAGCAAACCTCAGTCACAGCAGTACAAGTTCGATCCCTGCCTCGGCCAGGGAGGGGACCCACATGGCACAGCAGACCTCTCCTGTCTTGTCTGCTGCTCCCCTGAGCAGTGTGTTTCAGTTGATCTGCCTGTTCTGTTCCCCACTCTGTCTCTGGTGAATCCTCTCACCACCCCCCTCTCCACGCTTCTGACCTATACCCCCGTTCTTCTATGCATAAATAAAATAAATCTTTAAAAAAAAAGTTGGCAGGGGCTGATCAAACAAGACATGCCTCCTGAGTGCCCAGCACGTGGGCCGCTGAGAAGGTCTAGCAAGAAGGTCTATAGTAACAGTTATGTGCAAAGCAGTGCATGCAAAGCTGCCAACAGGGAACTTAAAGGTGCACACTTGCATTGGAACCTCTCAATGCAGAGCAGTGGGAGATGAGGTCAGTGAAGCATGACTGTGGGGTGCAGATGCCCAGAAACTTGTACTTGGGTTCATGAGCCAATGAATAGAGGCTGAGAACTCTCCTCTCTTATCTAGTGCAACCTGGGGATATTCTTAGAAGGAGGGAGACTAAAAGATATGGACCCCCCCACTGTCAAGTCCACTGTGGGGAGCCCCAGCCTGGCTGCTGCTGGAGCGCTTACTGGTGCAGGAAAGCCCAACTTGGAGGCAGGCAGCCATGGACAGTTAATGAGTGATTTATTGGTGCTGCTGCAGAGGCGGCTTCCCTGGGACCTGTTCTAATTAGCAATCACTAACTGGTTGCTGGTTTCTTGTTTTGTTTTTTTTTTTAAGTAAAAAGAGGCCCCTAAAGCTTTTCCATCTTACTGGATAGAAAAATTTCACCTTTGCCTGCTGCTTGATTCTAAACCATAACAGGTAGGTGGAAATCCCCACCTGCTCCCTCATGTCCGTGCAGACACACACAAACACATGCTCATGTACAGTCAAATCTATGCTCTCTTGTTCTTATGTTCCCCACACTATCCACATTTATTCCTGTTAGTCTAATGACACTGACATTGTCACATTCTCGTGCTCAAGCACAGCTTACCTTTCACTTATCCTCACGTGCACATGCATTCCTACACTCAGTGTACCAAGCCATGTGGCTGTGCACAGCCACACACACATTCTCACACTCTCACACCTACATCTACAGATGAGGCCAGAGTCAGGAATCGTTTCCGTGGCACCCTCCTCTTCAATGATGGGGCTTACTTACTTAGATGAGGCCTAAGATTTGGTGTCCGGGTCCAGCCCACTGGGCTGTGAGGTGCTGTGAGTCAGGGAGAGGGAGAGGAAGATGGAGCTGCAGCTAGATCTCAGAGGCCCTCAAGGCATAGCATCTGCCTTTGTATTCAGACTTGTAAATGGTTTCTGCTGCCCATAGCTCCCAGGGCACAACAAGGTTAGTGCCTGACTTACTTAGCCAGGCTGCTGACTGGTGGTGGGTTAAAGTGTCTGGCATCTAATAGGCATCTGTTATGACTGGAATTGCTTTTCCTTCAAACAAGATATATTGAAGCATACTATAAACTTAATGCTTGAATCCCCCCACATTCATATGTTAAAAACTTAACTCCCAGTATGATGCTCTTAGGTGGGACCTCTGGGAAGTAATGAGGTCATATGGGTAGACTGCTCATGAATGGGATTAGTGACCTTATAAAAAAGACTCCAGAGAACTTCTTCATCTCTTCTGCTGTGTGAGGACACAGTGAGAAGAAGCAGGAAGCTGGCCTCACTGTACACTGAGTCTGCTGGCACCAGGACCTTGGACTTCCAGCCCCCAGAACTGTGATAGTTAAGTGTCTGTTGTTAAGTTCCCCGGTTTGTGGTATTTTTGCTACAGCAGCCCTCATGGACTAAGACAAAGTTCTAACCCACAGTACCTCAGAACATGACCTTAATGGGAAATAGGGTCATTACCAATGTAATGAGTTCAAGATGAAGTGCAGCTGGAGTTGGATGGGCCCCTAACCCAATATGGCCGGTGTCCTTCTAAAGAAGGCAGCCACATGGAGATGGAGCACATGTAGAGGGAGAAGGCGTGTGACAGGAAGGCAGAGAAGAGTGACGCAGCTCCAAGTCAAGGAATGTCAATGATGGCCAGCCACTGGCAGAAGCTAGGCGCAGACACTGGAGGACTCCTCTTCAATGAGAACATGGCCCTGCTGATAACTTGACTTTGGACTTCTAGCCTCTGTAACTGTGAGGCAATACATCTTTAATTTCTAGAGTCCCTGGCTGGGGGTACCTTTGTTTTTTTTTAAATTTATTTATTTAATTATATCTGACATCATTTGTATTCCCCAAGGAGTTCCCACCACCATTCCATCCATGCACTAGACAGGGATGAGGGCAGGAAGAGCACAAGGGGCTGTGGTGGTACTTTTGTAACAGCAGTTTGAAGAAGCTAAACTGCAGCATGCCATGAGAGTTGGTGCCATTTCCTGTTTGCTCTTTCTGGGCTTCAGGACTCTGAAGCATGAACATGACAGATCATTGGGGGGGGGGGGTCTAGGAATGCTTCTAAACTATACATATTTACAGAATCCCACGGTCAGGTCTTAATTTTACTGAGGCAAATAGCCATGGTTTGCCCAGAGCTACAGCAGATCTGTGAAAGGGTTTTTACGTAAATACAAAAATGAAAGAACAAGAATGCCTCTGTCGCAGGGGCCAACTTAAACAGGTCTTCCGATCCCCTCTCCTCTTCACCAGTGCTGAGCCTCTGAAGGGGAGGACAAGGTTCACCATCGCTTCTACTTCAAAGTTCCACCCCAGCTTTCGAACTGTGGATATTGAGTTTCATTAAGACATTGTCGTGGTGGGACACAAAGTTAATCAATAATGGGCAGCTCTTTTTCACATTAATTAGTGAACTGTGAAGGAATAAAAAAATAGATGAAGCTCACCCTCCCTGTCTAGGGACCTCAGGAGGGGCTTGCTTTGCTGGAGCGATGGCAGTGACTCCCTGGAACCACCACACATTGCCAGGCTCTAGGCTTTGGCATTTCGCGGTCCTGAAAACGCCCTGTCTGTGAACACTTTTGGTTTGTCTCAGAGCTGTCATGCTCTTTGGACTAATTCCAGTCCCAGTCACAGCTTGGCAGGCGTTCCGTCGGTGCCCATATGCATGGATGCGTCACCAAGGCCCAGGGCAGGGGAAAGAGCACAGGTTTTGGAGTCAGGCACATCCGCCTTGGAATTCAGCCCCACACACTTATTGGACAGATGGTCTTAGGGAAGTCACTTAACCTGTCTGAGCCTCTATTTCCTTATCTTCAATAAAATAAAATATCCATCTTGTCGCTAGACTAAGAGGAAGAAATGAAATGATGCATTTAAGAAGACTCATGATATTTGACCTATAATATTCAAGTAGTAACTTTCAATTAAATATATAATTATTAAAAGACTTTATTAATAAATAGTAATTATCATTAAGCAAGCAATTATTATTTTTTACTGCAGGTACAGGTTCTTGAAGGCCCTTGAAGCAATCTGTCACACCTGGCAGAGTCGGTGTTTTCCTTTCCCTTTTGTTTGGGATGAAAAGCAAAGAGCAGTCCCTGACAGTCAGGTGTTGCCAGTACTCACAGAGCTACATGGGCTCTCTCCTGTTGAATATAAATAATTTCATGCACAATTGCAGATAGGCGACTCTGTGGCCATAAAGGATTGAGACAAAGGTAAGGCCACTATGCAATGGTCAGAATTTAGAAAAAAAAAAAAAAAAAAAAAAAAAAAGAGCATTTCCAAAATCACAAAATGACCAAANTAAAAATTAAAAAAAAAAAAAAAAAAAAAAAAAAAAAAGAGCATTTCCAAAATCACAAAATGACCAAATATTCTTCTACCTGCTAATATGGATGATCATTGCTTCTTTTCTAGTGACAACCACAATCTCATTTCACTTTTCTTCCCTTTACTTAGGATTTATAAGAGACATAGAATCACCTCTACTGCCTGCTAGTATCCAATCCAGAGTAAAGCTCCACTTCCTTGAACCGATCATCCCCAAATCACCCAACACAAGCAAGGTCACATCCCCAAGTCCCTTCTAACACTACACACCGAAATACCAGCTGACTTCCCCATGATGCTGTGCTTCCCCATTGTGATGGGTAGTAAACCCATCTTTGCCTAACTATAAGGGGGTTTCTGGTGGTCCCTGACTGGATGGCACTGAGGGATTTTGATATCCCTCTGCCCAAACAGAGAGGCTGACAGAGGGTGCAGGGTACATGGGTCTTTCCCAATCTGACTGCCAGGAGCAGCTTTCTCCCCTAGTCAACTCTGTCCCAAGCAGATATTCGGGCCCCACAACATCCAAGCTTTCTCTTTTGCCATTAGAACTCCAGGAAACCATGTTCCAGGACTGGGGGTGGCCGAGAGGCCATGGTAATGGGCCTTAGTCACAAGTTTCATTGGACGGATGCTCAGAACCACAGGGGTCTTAGAAATCATTTTCTTCAGTCCCAAAGCATGATTCTTCTGCTGCTTCTCTCACTGCTGGCACCCGAGGTGGCTCACAGTGCTCACGCAACACCCTGTAGGATACTGCAGACATATCTGTCTATCTTCTTTTCACACAAGCCCTGGGGCCAGAGACCATGCCTGCCCCCTGCAGCGTTCCTACAGCCAGAGCACACAGACTGGCACACGCTACTGAATGAATGGTGCGTGCACACGGGGCTTGCCTGCCGTTCAGCTTCGTGACTTCCTGCTCCAACCCCAGCCCCCCACTCAATGCCACAGAAGGTCCAGGTCCCACTGTGTGAGTCACTGAAACATGTTTTTCTTTGTCCTGAATGTGAGCGCCATCGTTTCATTTTCTCTTCTCTTTCATTACCAGCACTCGTAGTTTAGTTTATCAAACAATTTCCTCTAACATTTATAACCACTCTATAAGAGTCATTATGTGCAATACGACGCACAGAGAAGCTGCTACAGAGCTTTTCTGGGAAGTGCAGTGCACTGACTGATGTAGGCTTCCTCGCTAGTTTAGCCAGAGAGGGAGAAGAGGCTCTGCGCGTCTGCATGACCCCAGCAGGCCTCAGGCCTGTGACAGCTACATCAGACAGCAAGGTGGCTGAAATCTAGGAACATGGATGATAAACAGCTCCACACCTGATGTAAAGCCTTCCCTAAGTGGGCCTCCCTGCTGGCTCAGGGGTTAAAGTCTCAGCACTATCAAGCTCTTGGCAGCCACTGCAGCACAAGCTCGATCCCCAGCCAGGAGGATGGGCAGCAGACCTCTCCTGTCTTGCCCGCTGCTCCCCTCAGCAATGTATCTCGGTAGATTTGTCTGTTCTGCTCCCCACTCTGTCTCTGGTGAGTCTTCTCACTCCTTCCCACAACCCCACACCTCTGGCCTATACCCCAGTTCTTGTATGCATAAATAAAAAATCTTTAAAAAACACGACTTTGCCTACGTGATAAAGATGGCTTAGACTGCACAGACAGATGATGAGATTTATGCAAAATCCCCGCCTTCCCTCTGAGAGTCTGGAATTTGGGCATGTGCTAGGCATGTGTCAATGCCTGAGAAAGACCTGGGGCTCTGGGGCTCTCTTGAGCTTCCTCGGTAGACTGCACCTGGCACGTGCCATCCCTGCTCCTTGCTGGAGGACTAGCAGTCCCCTCAGGGAATCTGCGAGGAGATGCATAAACCTGGTTCCCTCAGAATGGTCTAGTGCTCCTTCTCCATTGCTGATTTGTTCTGTGCCCATCTGCTGTGGTAGATCTTAGCTGTGTTCCTACACGATGCTGACTCCTATGAGTCCTTCACCAACACTGAGCCCTGGGCACCTCCAACAGTGGCTCCAAGTTCAAGGTCTACTGTCAGGGTTCAAAGTCAGTGTGTGGGCTCAGGAGCTTTTGACAAGGGAGATGAGGTGATGATTTATGAAATACTGAGTATTAAAGGGCATAGTGAGCTATTTATTACTCACTCCCTAATTGTGAATAATCATGGCCCAGGGCCAGAACAGACCCTTACATAGCTCTTAAAATCTAGCTGGGGAAAAAAGTGACACATTTTCTTTGAATAAAATGCATCTTTAGTACCACTGACTCTGGTGCTGAGGTAATAAATTACTGAGTTTGGGTGCAGGTAGAGTAAAAGGTAAATTCTTTGGGCTTAAGCAGTTTCTCTTTTTCACTACGGAGTGAGGCCGCAGGGAGGGAGAGATGCCTGAGGTGCTTCACTTTAATGCTGTCTAATTTTGACTTAGTCTATTTGGTTCCTATTTGAAGAGCCTTTTCTGCATTTTCACAGTCCACTTCACACCCATGACAGCTCCTCTCTCCTCCCTCTTCCATCCTTACAAGCAGCTGGAATGGCAAACAATTTCCCTTTGTTTATACCACACTTCGAACCTGATTTGTTCTATATGATTATTTCTTTCTTGGAGGCACATTCAGGAAAGCAATTTGTTTTGTAGTTAAGGTCCTACAAAGCTAAGCGTAGCAAACTCATTTAGGAGCCAGGCTGCTAAGCAGGAGTGGAAAGGAAAACCCTTTTTAGTGTTTGGAACACAAAGGGTTTGGATCTTTATTTGAAGGGGAGTTTCTTCCAGAACAGATAGCCTGGGATGGAATCCTTCTCGTGAAGCAGACTGGGGATATTAGGCCCACTGGAGTCTTTTTGCACTTGGCCTGGGAGCTAGGGAATTAATTATATTTGGTAGAAAGAGCCCTGATGGCCAGATGTCAGTTATAGTCCTGGACAGCGGTGTGGGGGTGCAGGGTCAGAGGGGCCTGGGTTGAATCCTATAGCCTCAACTTTCCAGCTATGGGATCTCAAAGCACATCCGAACAATAACGAGACTTATAGCTACCCTCAAGGTTGCTGCAAATGTTAAACAAAATGTGAAAATTCTTTGTAAAGCATAAAGTTGTACAATTAATACTAACAGCATATGTTTATATAGAAGTTTCTATGTGCCAGGCACTGCTCAAGTGCTTTCATTCTGAGCTCGTTAAACTTTTATAATCACAGGAGGAGGCAGACAGCAGAATTATCCCCATATTATAGATGAGGAAACAGAGGCCAGGGACCACTAAGAAACTGACGTTACATAATACCAGGTAATACAGTTAACAAGTGAAAGTTCTGGAGTTCAAATCCAGGCATTTTGGCTTCAGTGTTTGTGTTTATAAATGTGAGGTGCTACTTTTTTTTTTTTTTTTGAGATAGTGACTTGGTATACTGACATCTTTTTAAACCATAGACACACTGGCAGTCATTCATTCACACAGTCTTGCATTCCTGCCTCCATGAGGCAATGTGGCCATCTCTTCTTAATGCCCATCAGTGCCCTGTATTCAGTATCAATTAGTGACTTCCTGGATGGCAAGTTATTTAAGTTTTTGTGGCATGTTGTATGCAGCGTGGGTTGCATATCAAAATACCACATATCTAAGGTGACTTAGATAACAGGCCTGCAGGCTTTCTAGGAAGTCACATCTGCTGAGAGACCAGGTGTCCCTTTGCAGCTTGTTGTGAAATACTGACCAGCACAGAGGCCCACCACTGCCCTGAAATTGTACTCCCCAAATGTAGTCATGTACACTTAATAATAGAGATACGTTCAAAGAAATGTTCCCTAAGTGATTTCATCATTGTGTCATAGAGTGTACTTACACAAACCTAGATGGAATAGCCTTCTCCAAACCGAGGTTATATGGTATATTCCAACACTGATGGAAATGTTAGGTGATACATGGCTGTAAAACATCAGCACTTAATACTTGCCTCAATCTCTGTTTTCTAGGAAACCCAGACAAAGTCAAGTTTATCGAGACAAGAAGGCAGGAGTGAGTGTGTGTGTATGCCCAAAATGTTTAATACCACAGATTTTGATAATTAATCGAGTTTCCTCTAATAGATGCTTTCAGTCAAAATTTAGCAGAGGTAGGAACTGAAATCACTGGTAATTCTAGTTCATGACCAACTGTCCAGAGCAAACACATTATGAATGTAGCTCGCAGCCAGAAGTACAGCCTTCTTATGTTGAATTGCTTACAATTAAAAACTCAAGACAATTCTAGTCTTTATAAGAATGAGAATCCTACTGGTCTGTCCTCACCAGAGTCAGAGATAGTATTTGCTACCTTTCACCTCTCCCTGTTTAAAACTTTTCTGTGGTTCCTATGACCTTCAGCAGAAAGGCTGGATTTTTGAGTCAACAGTTCAGAACCATCCTCTGCTATAACGGAGCCCAGCTGTCCTGTCTGGCCTCATCTCTTCTTAATGCCATCAGTTCAGCCATAACAAACCTCTTGATATTTCTTCAGCAGTCTACACAGCCAGAGTCAGACCCCAGGCTCTGACTGCTAGTTGAAGACAGTTTCCCTTACCATTGCAGCTCCCTACCCCCAGAGGAAGTGGGGCTTCTCACCTTGGAAAGAAGTTTGGGAGGGTCTTATCTTCTCCAAGGCCTCATCATTAAAGAGGTTTTGTAGGGTTTACGCTAAATCTGCTTCCCTGGACCCTATGGGTAATCACTGCCACCCTCTGCACTGTTTCATGTATCAAACCCATATGAACTCCCTGGAGCCCTTCCTTACATTCTGCTCCACATGCTTCCCTATAACGCCAACTCAAAGGAAAGAAAGTCATTTCTAGATTGTGGTCAATATTCCGAGGTTGATTAGTGTGAAATTAAATTTGTGGTAAGGATTCATGGGTTGGGGGAAGCCAAATTTCTCTTGACATGCTAGTTGAATATTGTGCTCATGTGCCTTGGTTCCTCTCTAGTTGCCTTAGTGCCGAATAGGGAGATTCGGTTGGTGATGTAAAACCACTTATGACTCTCCCCACTCTTTTTATCCTCCTGAGTCAGCTCTTCCTATTTGGGGGTGCTTTTTCTATTGTCCCCATAGCCCATAGCTACCGCAGGGCTTATCAACCCAATAGCCATTTACATGGGAAAGAAGAAGGGAATGACCAGTTCCTAGAAACCAGGGATTCTACTTTTGCCATTATGGACATTGGGTAAGCCTGTCTGATCCCAGAGCCCAGTTTCTTTTAACTCAATTACATACTCATTTTCAGTAAAAGGACTCTAGAAATATTAGGCCACCCAGTTTTGGCATAGAATCATGGGATCTCCAAACTGAGGGGCCTTTGAAGAGAGGGAATTAACATTTACAAGGTCCTGCTATGAGCCAGGTCTTTTAAACTTTTGTTTAACTAAAGTGCTTAGCAAGAAACACATTGTACATGATGACCCCGTATGTACCAAGCGAAAAGTACAACTAAATAAAAGAAAAATCACAAAATACACATCTTAATATTCTACTCTGATTCTCCGTGTTCTAGTTATTATCAGTATTACTATTTTTACTATTTTAAATAATGGTGCTGAGTCACAGCATTTATTTCAGGATCAGTTACCACCCACAGTTTTGAAAACCATCGTTCTAGTTCTGTCATGGCCTTTCACACTTAGTACAACTTCAGAAGGTAGGCTTGTAATCATTCCTGCTACAGATACAGAAACCAAATGGTAGTGAGATTCAGTGACTTGTACAAATCACACAGTTCTTGAGTGCTGAGCTGAGACTCCCAGTTTGATTCCAAAGTCCATTTTCCTTCCAAACTATCTTGCTGCTTGAGATTCCAGTGGCCCCATTTAGCATATGGGGAAACTAAAGCCAAAAGAAAAGCGACTTGCTCAGGGTCACACTGGCACTGGAAGCAGAAGCAAAGCTGAGATGAGCTCTAGACAAGCAGCACTGGGACTGGGCTTCTGTGGGCGGAAAGAACTTTTCCCACCATCTGTTAGTCCCTTTGCTCCCCAAAGTCATCCTGGGTTGGATGCAGCTGAAATAGGCCCAAGAGTCACTTATCCTGGACAAAACTGAGCTTACTGATGGGGAAAAAATGCCTCGCAAAGGTCTTTTGGTAGGAAGTTTGTCACTGTGCACATCTGGCTTCCACTGGAATTGAAAGTCGTGTTGGCTCAAATTAAAAGCAAAACTCCAGTTTGCTCTACCTCTCTGCACACACAGCAGGTCCTAACCTAGTTTCAGAAATGCAGTCTATCTTAATTTAGCGTAGCTTTGAATCTCCTCCCTTCTCTCTTCATCCTCCCAGTGCAGAAGCAGGGTGCTCTTGTATTAGTAAGTTCTGCCCACGAGGGAGACTAACAGCTCACCAGGAGAGGATGGACTTGGGGTACACCTAAATGGGGCCAGGACTTCATAAGGCCCCTTGAGAAGGAACTTACAGAACAACAATGTTAGTGGCTACCAAACGTCAGCTCCTAGATCAAAGACAATTCTAGCAGAAGTGATATTATGGAAAGGTCAACTTCACCAAGGTACTTTGAGGCAACTGAGCAGAAGAAAAGACTGCAATTAGCGCTTAAAGAGAGCCAAGCTTGTAAAAAAAAAAAAAAAAAAGAGGGTGCTAATAAGAGTCACCTCTGGGAGGTGAGGCAAGGCTGGGAGTGGGAGTCAAGCATCCAGGTGAGAAACTATGATGGTAGGTGGCAGAATCGAGCATGGTCTGAGGAATACACAAGGGGTATGGCTCATGACCAAGACCATGGACTATGAGGGAGAGCATGAGTGTGGCATGGGACAGCCAGTGGCAAAAGTACATGGAACTGGGTTGAAGCAACAGAGAGGCCAGAAAAAGGATCACAGGTGAGTCCTCTCCTCCCAGAGTACCTGGGAGCCCATTTTAATCTCAGAATCATAGCGTCCTGAGGTCCTGGGTGGATGTAAAAAGAAGCATTTTGCTCCCTTCACCAGGTCCAGATCCCACCCCCACTGCCTCCATGCCTCCTCCTGACTGCCCCTCGTTTCTCTCCTGGCTACACAGCCCACTAGAGCTCAGCGCAGCTTCCAGAGTGATCCTATTCAGGCAGTAGTCAAATCTTGTCACTCCTCAGCTCAGAAGCCTCCCATGCAAGCCTGTATTCACCCCCACCCCACGTCGCCTTTTTGGCCTCCTCTCCTATTTATTCTGGTCTCTTTGCTGCCTTGGAAAGAGGCCAGGTCATGGCACTTGAACCTGTCCTTCCTTCTGCCAGGATTGCTTTTCTACCAGACATTCTTCAGTCCCTCACCTACTGCAAAGCTCTGTTCCAATGTCACCTTTTCAGTAAAGTCTTCTCTGACCAGCACACTTAGAACTATGCCTCTTCTCCCAACTCAGCCATTCCCTACCCTCTTGGACTAGCACTTATCATTTTGAAACACCCTATATAATTTCATTTTTATACTTGTTTACTCTGTCTCCTTATTAGAATGTAATTACTGTGAGGGTGGGAAGTTTTCTGATTTGATAGCTACTAAAACTCTAGTATCTAAAACAGTACTGAGCACATGGTACTCAACAAATAGTTGTTCAATTACAGAAGATGCACTTAAACCTCCACTCTTTCCAGGTTCCCAACCTTCCCAATGAACCGGCACTGTCTGCCTCCATATTTCCAGTTAAAAAGCTACATCCAGCACTATGGGACACACCCGATAGCTGCTCACTTCCATGCCTTTGTTCACATTGAAGGCTTTTTCTTCCCTGTCTTTACCTACTGAATTATTTCTCATCCCGCAAAGCCCAGGGACCAGTCCATTTTCCATAAGGCCTTCTCAGAGATCTTCTGAGGGGAATTTTTTCGTAAGCCTCTATAATCACCATTTAAATATCCTTTCTCCAGCAGGTCATAATTTGAGAATGGACTGCTATAATCTCCAGGTCCTGAGCAGTTATAATAGATTGTAGATTCTGATCTTTTCCTGGAAGTCTCTAACATTGACACAGAAATTTATGGTCTAGATAGCTAGAGTCACCTTCCAGACTGTTTGTTATATCTTATGTATGAAGTTAAAAGCATATATAAAAGTGAGCAAATGGAGGTGCCATGGCTAAGAAAGGTAACAGGCACTGGAGTGGGGCCGATCTGGACCCAAGTGCTGACTCTGTCATTTATTAGCTATGGGACAAACATACCTGCGAGTCCCCTAACATTTCTGAATCTGTTTCCTTCTCTGAAGTTGAGCAAATAGGTCTATTGTTTCTGAGGTCACTTCTTGCTTCCAGATTCCCAGATGCTGCGGCTTCCCAAAGAAGACCCTTCCCAAGTCTCTTTGTCATGCTAAGCCTTACAGCATGTGCAGTGTGGCTATGGGACTCTGGCTCCCTGAAAATATTCCTGGGAGGGTATGTGGCCGCCTCATAAGGCAGACCGACAGTCAAATGTGGGAGTTCAAGTCTACCCCAGCTGAGAGAGTCTCACTTCCTCTCCTGTGGGACGGAGCCTTGCGTATGGTAGCTGGGCGGCTGCAGTGCTCTAGTCACTGAAGGAATTAATGATAGATATTCTTATAGATTTTTAAAACCAAGTCTCATGAGTATGAGGCCAGGGAGCTAGAGGATAAATTGAGTTAAATTGGTAATGAGCTTCTTTCTTTCTGTGCTTTGGAGATGCTCACCTAATCTACTGCCTCTGAATAAGCAATTTGGCTGCCTAATTAGGTTAACCAATAATTTCCCTTTTGACACCCAGGCTGCTTGATAATTTGGGGTAACTGTGATTCTGTTTCATTGTTTCTTTTCTAAGTGAATTTTTCGATTTGCCTGTGGGATTAAAGCATGAAGTAAACGCTCACTATTCCCCAGGCCCTCCACGCCTCTTCATGCCTCCCAGCCTTGTCTCGCAGCTGCTTCTACTGGGGATGCTCTTCTCAAGTCCCTTCTGCTCACCAAAATCCTATGTGGCCTTCAAGTCCAGGTGCAGAATGTGCATAGAATAAAGGAATGAGCCCTCGTGCCCCCAGGGCAAAATGAATGGCTCCTTTGACTGTCACCCTGTAGGTCCTGACAAAATTAACATGAATAACTAGCATGAATTAAGAACCAAGACAGACCATGCACTTCCCAAATGTTGTTGTGCAACACCTCAAAGGAAGAAAATGACATGTTGTTTTGTACAATTTTTAATGCTTGTGGTAAAACATACCTCTAAGCCTTTCATTTCAAACTGAACCCTCGCCTTCATTAGACACTGACTTCCCTTTCCCCTCCTTGCGCCTGCTAACCACTGGCATGTTGTTTTAGAAATGAGGAAGCTGTCTCAGGAAGTTGTCCTTGATTTGACACATCCAAGGCTTCAGAGCTGGGGCAGGACTTGGGAATCACTGTTCTATCCATTCTGCACCATGCCTGCTCTGTCTCCATCATAGAGGACCACGAAGATGTTAGCACGCCACCTCCCTCATCGTTCATCTGGATTCCACCCCACAGTTATGCCCTAGCATGACAATCACGTGTCGCTTGACATTCTAGCCAACTTCAGGTCACCCGTGCACTGGTGGTCCCCACAGGCCGGGCCATCTAGTCCAGGTGTGCAGCAGAGGAGGCATCTAGGTCACTGTGGTCACACGCCATGACGTTTGCATGCTGACTGCCTACAGCATACTTCTCGGAGCATATCCCGGCGGGAAGTGCTGCGTGGCGGTAATGCCCAGCACACTATAGCATCGCTATAGAAGATGTTACAGTATGGGTCTGCAAAAGGGACACTGATGAACCGACCTGTATTTGGGGAGGGAGTTCAAATTGCAACCTTTGCTTCCTAAAAAAATATTAATTGAATGCCAACAGTTGCCTGGCAGAATGCCAGCACTGCCTGGGTTTGCTGCCCGCCCTGCTTGCTGGCCCCACTCAGCAGGAAAGCCTGAGGGCTGGCTCTGCCAGAGGGCCCTGGAAGGAAGATTTGTGTTTACATTACCCAGTCAATTCTGTATTTATTTTGGATATTAAGCAGTGACATAAAAGCTGCTGACATTAACCTTCAGGGGCAGAAATTGGCTTTAATGGACCCCATAAAAGTTATTATTGATGGCAGCCACATGCAGCACCACCGTGACCTCAGCAAAAGCCTCCACCGCTATCAATACTGTTGACAATTACTATTGACTAATGCAAGGCTGGGTGTGGAGGCAGAGTAGATGTTTCTGTGGCTGGAAGTTGCTGGGGGTTACATGCGCATGTCACATCTGGTAAGGAGCTCTGAAAACTCAGTGGCCCATTTTTAATGGCCTCAATTCAGAGTCTAATGCTCAAGCTGACTCCAAGGAGGTGGACAAAAGGCTCAGACTATAGCACCAGGGAGCTGCATGTTTAAATTCTAGTTTCCCCACTTTCTGACTTTCCAGCTGTCTAATGGCTGGCATGTCAGTTGATCTTTCGGGAACCTCAGTTTTCCCATCTGGGAAAAGGAAATGCCATGCTGGTGTGAGGACTAATCATGAGGATCAAAAGCACTTGAGCACGTGCAGTGGTTGGATGCATGGCAGCCTCTCAGTAGGGCTTGCCTCTCCTCCCGCAAGTGGCCACCTGTTGGCTAATTTCCCCAACAGCGCTGACACCTACTCTGATGGTAAGATCTGAGTTCTTATCAAAGAAAAAAGTGAGATTACTGGGGCCAAGGGGATGAATGCCAGGGAAGAAGAGGGCGGTGTGGGGTGGGATGTGCAGGGAGAAGAGAGCGAGAGGGTAAGAACCAAGACTGCTGTGGGGAGCCTGGCTCCACCTCAACTAGACGTGCAGCCTGAACATGCTCCCCACCCCTCGGTGCCTCAGCCATTAAGTTAAGGACAGAATGGTGTGAACAAAAGTGCTGTCAGCCTCATCAGTGGATCAAAGGGAGCCATTCACTCACAGTAAGACTCACTGTCATTTTTCAGACCCAGTATAACAAAGCCATGAATGTAAGTTTCCAACTGGGAGCAAGCAGACGAGCGGGTGGGCAGCTGTGGGGTGTCTGGGATCAGGGAGTCTAGGCCTAAAGGGGATGCAGAAGTCAGGAGCTCGTTGTCAGATTCACCCCAGCCTCCTCTGCCTGTCGTTCTTCCCACAGCGAGGCTCATGGTGCCATGGTCAGGGTGGAAACCGACGATCAGAAGGCTAGAGTGACATGGCCAGGACCTTTTCCCGTCCCTGTTGCTAAAGGCTGAAGCTCTTTAGGCTGTCGACTATGTCATTATCACCCGACAGAGGCTTAATTCAACTGTAATTCAGCTCTCAGGGAATATACAATAATGTGGGCGGTGTGTGCCTCTCTCTGTCATGACTTTATGGAAAAATGATCATTTGTCACCATAGCAAGAAGTCTTCAAAGAACAAACAACCCAAGCATTTTGCTGCAGAGGAAATTCAATATAACCAGGGCTCTAAGAGTAAACGTTCTAGTTACACAGGCTTGAATTCAAGTTCTAGCTTGCCCACTGTGTGTCCTATGTAGTTATCTTAAGATCTCTGGGCTGCAGTTTGCTTATTCTTTAAAGATACCTGGAAGGCCAGAGAGGGAGAAAATAGGATCACAGAACTAAAGCGCTTAGCACTGTGCCAAGGGTGGAGAACCAGCAGCAGCAATGCTGTCACTATCATTTTCCTCTTGCCCACTTTCATCTTAATAGAAACACTTAGAATTAGGGACCCTAGGTGGAGAAGGGCCTGCAGCTCATGTAGCTCATTTACTCCCAGAAAGCCTCGCTTAGAGACCTGGTACCATCAGATGCTCTGGGAACAAAGGGTTCTGTGGTCAGGTCAATATGGGAAATGCTGTATATATCCTTCCCTGGAATTTCTCATTATTATGCGCATTAACATATTAAAGGTCCTAACAAGTCCTGTATCAAAGAAACCAGTTTAATTTATTTAATCCACTGTTTCTTCAGAGCACCTCACTCCTCCTCCCATCTAAGAACTATTAAAATTCTCAGAACACAAAAAAATGCTGATTTCCTTATCTAATGTTATACTCCAGGTCAGTGATGGAACTGCTCCCTGCCTCTACTTAGACCCTGTTCCCCCCATACCGGCATCACCTATGCACCTGTGACAGGTATTCTGGTTCAGTGCACAGTGGGCAAAGGAGAGACAGAAGAGGCTGCGGACTTGGAAGGAGAATAAGGTGTAAGTGGCTCCCCATGCAGAGATGGGGAGCTTCTTCCAGGTACTCAGGTCACTGGTGCCCTCACAGGGCTGGCTGGGGTCTGGGGAGGATGACACTACCCAGTTAAAATTCAGGACCTCTGCTCCCCGCCCCTTCACAAAGGATCTATGACAATGACCTGAGCTTGGAGCTTCCCCGGTGGTGCAATGGGTTAAGCAACACACCATGAAGCAAACTACAGCCACATGGCGTGCAGACCTCTCCTGCCTTGCCTCTGCTCCCCTCAGCAGTGTATTTCACTTAATCTGCTTGTTCTGATCCCTGCTCTGTCTCTGGTGGATCCTCTCACCCCCACACTTCTGGCCTGTACCCCAATTCTTGTATGCATAGATAAATAAATCTAAAAAAAAAAAAAAGAAGGAAAATGACCTGAGCTCTCCAGGAGGGGTGGTGGAGTGGGCAATGGAATTTTGCTGCCCTCTCTCTTTAAGAAGACATATTTCCTCACCTGACCCTGACCTTACCTGATCTCCTGCCTGATTCCAAATCAATGGTTGTGTCCTGCATGGCCCACCTGGAGTGTCCTTTTCAGACTAAGCTGCCTAACTGGGACCTGGCCCTGCTCTGCCCCTGGGTCAGGGAATCCAGCTCAGGAAACATTAGGATCCTGCATTTGGAGCTGGAATTCAGTAGGGGCACTGGTACCTGTGTGGCTCTTCAGTTCTCATTCAGGCCGTGTTCCCTACACCCCTCCAGCCACCTCTGATGTGGAAGTGCCAGGAGACCCCCTCATGGGGGTTCTGAGAAACAAAAGCCCTTTTCCAGGCAGAAGGGCGGTGTCTGGTCTCTGACACCCTCCTTATACATCTCTGCTGGGGGCACATGCACACGAAGAGGAGATTCTTCTGAGTAGCCCACTTAGGGCTGCATCTAACTCAGAGCTTCTTGGAGATCTACCATCAAGGTCTCTAGTAAGGGGGGTAATTCTGAAACCCAGCTCCTTTCCTCCACCATAACAAGAAGAAAGTCGTCACCTTTCTCCCCCACAGCATCGCTGAGGCTTAGATGAAGTTGTCGCCTCAGAGATGAGAATGGGATAGAGAGTCCAGAGTCAGCACTTGCCCAAATGTGCATGTGAGACCATGGGAAAGCTGGAGCAACACTTGAAATGTTGAATCACCCAACACAACAGCTTTTGGAGCTTCTGGCCATCCTCTGAACAGCATAAGGTATGGTGGTGGGACAGTACTGCGGTGACTGCCCAGGAATTCTGAGCTCCGGAGGCCTGTGCTTGTGAGCAAGCCCAGGCAGGACTGGGCACGGCCGATGGAGAGCACAGCTACAGGGGTCGGTCCCTATAGCCCCTTGCCCTTCTGTTCCCCAACACAGAGCGCCCTTGCAAACAATAACCCCGCCCCTTCGGCACCTCCCTAGTCTGGAAGGAAAGAGCAGCAACTCAGTCTGAGCTGGGAATTTCATGTTTCTGTGCAAGAGGCTCTAACTTTTGACCACTGAGAGCAAAGCAATTTTTCACCCTCTTCACCAGAGACCCCAGGGAATGGAGCAGAAAATCAATATTGTAATCAAAACA
The DNA here is from genome assembly GCA_019455555.1 of Galemys pyrenaicus. Lineage (NCBI taxonomy): Eukaryota > Metazoa > Chordata > Mammalia > Eulipotyphla > Talpidae > Galemys > Galemys pyrenaicus. The sequence continues at coordinate 2,838,210 of JAGFMF010012144.1, read as the reverse complement.
CCAGCTCTGCTACCAAAGTGCCTGGCACAGGCCGGGAAGGCCACTCACCAGTCTCGGTGTTCTCGTGCTCCGTGTCGGTGAGCGTGAGGTTGGAGTTGGCCCGGCTGGACAGGCAGGAGCTGCGCCCCGATCGAGTGCTCCGGGCCCATAGGCGCACAGGGTGCTCTGGGGACAGCACGGTGTCGACTTCCATGTCAGCATCAGAGCTGGCCCCCATGGAGTAGCCGCAGTGGGGGAGGCCAATGTCTGTCCTGTACAGAGTCCCATGAGGAGGTGTCACCTCTCCTAACCCCAGTTCACGTAGGGCGAAGTTGGTACCTAGGAGGAAACACAGGTGAATTGGTTAGAGTACTGGGGAAGGGTCTCCCCATCAGAAGCTTGGCTCCTGACCCTAGGACTGATTTCTTCTTGCTCTTTGAGCTCTCTGTGGCCTTCATGTCCATGCCTTTTCTCTATCTGAACAACTCCTGCTGCCTCTTCCGCGCCAGGCCACACTCTCCATAGCCTTTAAGGCCCAACTCAAAACAACTCTTCTGTGAAGTCTCTTCCAGTTCCTACACACCTTGCAGAAGTCACTGCTTTTAACTCTGTGCTCCCTGGGAGTCCTGGGTCTCTGTCACTCTGCACGGTAGAGCTGGTTAAGGGCCTGCCTCTACTGGAGATGACCTCAACAAGAGCAGGGGCCAGGCCATGCTAATACTAAATCCCTGTGTCTATAGAAAAGCTGGTATTCAGTAGGGACTCAACACGTCTCTATTGGACTTAGGGCCTCTGCCCACCTCTGCCAGGAGTTGCTAGCAAGGGGCACTCCTGAGCAGGACAGATGCCGCTTGATGAGATGAGACTCCCGACAGCCCAGAAGCCTCTTTCTGGTCATGTCAAAGTTCAGAACAGGAAGAAGATGGGAAGTGACAGAGAACAGTCAGTCTCGTAAAACCAAGCAGACTCTGTCTTCTTCTTCCTCATGCTGGCAGGAGTACTGAGGGGACCAGATACTTGTGTAACCCAGGAGCTAAGCTCATATGTGTGGAGGGCCTGGAAGGCTGGCCCATGCCCAGGATGGAGGACATGCAGGATGGAGACTGCCATGGGTAGCACAGCCTTCACATCACTCCTGAATGTTAATCCAAGGTCTATTCAGGGCAACTTCTCCCATGTCTCTAATAATCCCGGGAGAGTTTCAGAGGATGGGGAAGTGGAGGTAGATGAAGGCAGAAGGGTCATATTATATTAAACCACTGATCTGGGAAACAAACTCAGAATCAGATGGCACCCACACTTAAGCCAATTCAGTTGGTCCCAGGTCTCTACTAAGACCCAGCAAGAGTGGGATGTGGTATCTGGCTTCACAGAGCTCACAACATGGTGTATGTATGAGCTCATAACCAGAGCGTATAATCAGGTGGAGAGGGCTATGGCCACAAGTAGGATTAAGGGCTAAAAAAGTGGATCTTCAGTAGGAAGATCCATGAATGTCCTGTGAGCACAGACACAGAAAGCTCAGGAGAGAGGTTTATGGATAAGGGAGAATGGAGAATGGAGTAAGAGGAGAGAAGAGGTAGATGCCCAAGTTTTGGAGGATTCCTGAAACCTGAGCAAGAACTCAATAGGCCAAGCTTATTGAGCAAAGGAAAGTGAGGAGGAACAGCCAGAGAGGTAGAAGGAAGGCCAGCAGAAACGGGCAGCTATTATAATCATGTGCCCTGGGCTCCTGAGTGCGCAAGTCACTTGTGCCTAGCATCTCTGTACTGGCACAGAGTAGGTGCTCAGTAAAGGTGAGATAAACAGACATTTCCTGGGGGGTGGGTAAAGGGAACAGGAAACAGGAAGGTTGGAGGAGAAATCAGCTGGGCCCTGCTGGAATGAAAGCTGGAGGCAGAAGGGTACCCCAAGTCTGAAGCTCAGTCGTTCATACTGGCACTGCCTGAATTTGAGCTGAAACTCCTGAAATCCTGTGATGCCAGATTAGTAAATAACAAATGCCTGAGCCTCCTCACACCCAGTGCCACCTAGTTTCTGTTGTCCTGCCTTGCTCCTTCCCAGCACACCCTCCTCCCTGCTCCCCTGACTCAGTTACCAGTCAGCCGACCCAGTAGAGCAGGCACCTCTGGGTCCTGCTCAACGGTCAGAAAGACTTTCGTGTTGACCAAGACATGGGCAAGACCAGGGCTAAATATTTTTAACATCATCACCCCTATGTGTCATTCTCCAATCTGCCTTCCTCTTTTGCTCTCCCTCTAAGTAGAAAAAAATGACAAATTGGAGCCTAAATCCTCTCAGTTTGCTTCCCACCTCTGTACCCCACACTCCAAGTGTGCCCCATTTGCCCCCTTCTGGTCTCCTTTCCCCATCCCTGGTCTCCCCTATCCTTTCCCCCTGTCTCGTCCCTGCCCTATGAACTGGCCCTCTCAGGGGTGGTCAGTCACACATTATGAAGAATGACAACTACATTAAGTGAAAAATCAAACTTATTTGCAATAGCCACCCTGGGCTGCATTGATTTCCATACAATTTGCTCTGAACACCCTTGTAAGCAGCCAGTCTCAGCATCCATATGAGCGAGCTGAGTCATCTCAGGACTGGAGAAATGCAAGGTGAGGGCTGGCTCTAAGGGCTCAGTGGTCCCACTGAGCCAGCCCAGGCTCATCTGATATGTGTGTTTAGATTATTTCACCAAACACGAGAAGTCCTTGTGTTCCGCTTGCTTTTGGTTTCTCTCCTAACGATCCCAGGACATGGGTTGACATTTCACCTCAACATCATGTCATGCAGTCTTGGGCTAGTGAACATCACCTGAGACTGCGTTATCTTTAACATGGGGTGATAGGGGCCTCCCTGGTGGTGCAAGGAGTTGAGCACTGCACTGTGGGGCTTCCACAGCCACTGAAGTGCAAATTTGATCCCCAGCCAGGGAGGGGACCCACATGGTGCAGCACACCTCTCCTGTCTCATCCACTGCTCCACTCAGCAGTGTATTTCAGTCCATCTGCCTGTTCTGCTCCCCACTCTGTCTCTGGTAAATCCTCTCAACCCCCGCACCTCTGGCCTGTACTCCAGCTCTTATATGCATAAATAAATAAAATACTTTAAATAAATAAAATAAAATGGGGTGATAATCTACCTCTATCTTCACAAGAATTTTGAGGCTGTAAATTTGCTCAAGAGAAGTTAATGGAGTGCTTTGTCAACAGCAACACTCAGGCCCGCCTGTGAGATGAGGACACTTCTTTGCCGTTTATAAAGACAACAAGGGCCTATTCTCTGTAGCCTCTGGGTGGCCCAGGCCAAGCTGGGCCAGGAAGGGCTCTCTGGGCCCTATAATCTCGCGCAAATGATTCATCTTGGGGTTCTTACAAGGATGAATAAGAAAGTGTAAAGTATATAAACCACACAGCGCAGTGGCCAGCTAACCTCGGAAGGGGAGAGAGCAGGGCAGAATCAGAGAGAACTGCAAGAATTGTCAGGGGCCCATCGGGCTTCGGAGAGCTCAGGGATCTGCAGGCAGAAACGGAAGAATCACAGATGCACAGGGATAGGGAACAAGTATTGTGGAAAGTGTGGGGATAATGAGCTGTCCAGTAGGGCTGAGCATGGGTAAAGCAGTGTGGAGTGGCAGGGGGCACAACAGTGCAGGAAGAAAAACCTGGTGTTAGGTTCAGGAAAACAGGGCGTCATTCCTTAGCTTCACTTTAGCTGCAGTGCAGCGAATGGCCCAGAGGGGGCAGCACTGGGTGAAAGGAACTGTGGTCAGTCTTCCCGGAGCCACAACAGTGGCCTGAACTGGGACAGCTACAGAGAGGATGGAGAAGAGGAATGGGTCTGACAGACATTCTGGAGTAGTACAGACAGGCTTTGGTGACCGTTCTTGTGTAGGAAGTGAAGGAAAAAGAGTAAGGTGCCAGAATATCCCCCAAATTACTAAGATTTTAGATCTGCCCACCTCAAGAGCGGCTTCCTCTCAAGGTCAGGCTGTGTTTGCCATGAAGAAGGCGCTACAGTATGTTTGTTGACTGAATACCTGGACGAGTAAATAACAAAACTAGTATATACCTACTCGGCATTAGTATGTTTACCCCTTCAAGGCGTCATTTCACTAGTCCGGACAATGAAGTAAGGACACCACATATCCGCCAACAGATGAAGACTGACGCTGAGCGGACTGGTGGCGGCGGCGGCCAGAGCCCTGCTCGCAGTCACCTTCTGAGGCAACGAAGTGTGAGTATGAGCTGGAATGAACCAGAAGGCCGGCTCTGCCCAGTCCTGGCCGCCCACCGCATGAGGTCCGCCCCAGGTCCCTGTGTGCCCGCACCCGGCCCACCTCACCTGCGCGGCAGAACTCCTCGGCCTCCTGCGGCACCATGTCCTTGACGCGGCTGCCGTAGGCGAGGCGGGCGTCCTGGTCGTAGGCCTTCAGGGTCTCGCTGGAGCTGTAGGATTTCTGCGGGGCCTTGCCCTCCTCGCTGTCCGCGGACGAGCTGGTGTAGCGGCGCTCGGCGTCACGGCGCCGGGTCAGGGAGCGGTAAGGCTTCCTCTCCTTCACGTCCATGGCCTCCGGCCCGCGCTTCTCCACATCCACGAATGGGGTTCTCGCCGCACTCAGGGCCGAGTGGTCTGGAACCCGAGAAACCAAAGACAGGGCGTGAGCTCTGGCTTCAGGGGTCAAAGGCCAACCGAGTCCACCCCGGTCCTTGATTCACCCTGCTGTCTGCAGAGGCGCGCCCGCAGGCTCTGCAGGCCAGGGCACCGCTCCGCGGCTGTGCAACCAGGGGGCGCAGAGAAACTTACACCGGGGACCCAAGGGTGCCTGCTGTCTTGCTGCTGCTCAGCCTTTCCAACGCCACCACCCCGTCTCCAGGGATAGGTATCGAGGCAGTTGACCCAAAGGAAACAAGGATACCTGTTTCAGGAATCCCTCTAGATGTAAACCAGATGGTCGTTTCATCTGGACATGTAGGAAAGGGCCTACATGTCACCAGTGCTTCTTAAGAATTTGTGAACTGGGCCTTCCTGGTGGCGCAGTGGGTTAAGCAACGCACTATGAAGCAAACCGCAGCCACTGCAGCAAGAGTTCGATCCCTGCTGCCGGCCAGGGAGGGGACCCACAT
>JAGFMF010012144.1:2707096-2833055 GCA_019455555.1 Galemys pyrenaicus | reverse complement strand
CTGTGCCCGCTGCTCCCCTCAGCAGTGTACTTCTGTTGATCTGCCTGTTCTGCTCCCCACTCTCTGTGGTGAATCCTCTCACCGCCCCCCACACCTCTGACCTGTACCCCAGCGCTTGTATGCATAAATAAATAAATCTTTAAAAAAAAAAAAGAATTTGTGAACTAAGAATCTGTGGCCACCACTTTGCATGGCCACCACTCATTCAGTCGTTCTGTGGCTCACCTTTTATGGAAATGAGCCAAGGTGTAAATAGCCAACCCGCACTCACCACCACCACCAGATAATTAAATTACTTACTATCTTTGGCTGATATGTAAGCTCCCTGACACCAGAGGCTTCACTGATTTTGCTCACTCCTGATCTGGCTGGCCACCTAATAGACATTTGGTTAATTAACTAGCTAGCCAACTCCCCTTTGACTGATGAGATAACCGAGGCTTTGGACTTCTTTTAAGGTCCCTTAGGTAGTAACAAAGAAAGGCTCTAAACCCATTTCTGTTTGGCTCTAAGCATGAGTTTCCTATTCTGCCCCCTGAAGTATCCTCCTTTCCTTTCTCACTATACAAGAGTATCCTTCCAGACAGGCTGGCCTGAGTACAGGGCTGATCAGGGGACCTCACCTCTCATCACAGGCCCTATGGGTACTTGGTATTCTGCCTGGCTCCTCTGAGTGTTGCCAGGTCTCTGATTAGTGGGAAGCTCTTTCCCTTTCTCCTCTTTTCCCCATCTTGATGATTTTGCCCTCGACTGACACCCCGGAATTTTTTAAGGCTGCAGGATTACCCTCTTTTTCCTTCCAGATGTCTTCCTTTAGCTCTGTAGTAGCAAACACAGGCCCCTACAAGCGAGGAGTTAAGCAAAGGAAGCAAGTAGAATATCCTCCATAGCATATTGTAAGAATTGTTTTTTGCTTGACATGTATACCTTCTCAGTACTTTCTTTCAAAATTCCAATTTTCAGAATAATGTGGGTATGCAGAACACTGCACTGTGTAACTGTCCTACCAGAGAAACAACAAAGCAAGGCCTGTGATCAATGGTGTTGATCAATGGATCTCAGTGTTGGAGTGGACAGGGAGGGTGGATCTGTCCATGAGGGCAGTGGGCACCCAGTGCCTGCCAGTGCATCAGTGAAGCAGTGCAGGGCATCTAGTGAATATCTAAGGCAAGCTGGAAATTTAGACAAAGCCAGAAAATATGTGATTTTTAAATATTGTCCATTATTTAAAAAAAAATTCAAAATACTATGCAAGTCAAACAAAACATACCGACGGGGCAATTTTTGTGCAAGTGCTAGTGGTTGTCAAGTTCTGCCATTGAACTTCAATGCACATCTGAGTAATGGCCTGAAAGTATCCCCTTCCCTCCCAAGGCCACAAAGACCTTCCTGAGGGCAGGTCTTAAGTTGGCTGCAATGTAGACTTTGTTGGTCTTGCTAAGGAGTTGTCTAGATACATTCAAACAGGTCCATATGTCCTAATCTAGAAACCTGCATCTCTTTGCTTTACAAGGGAATGGTCTGAGGTTATCACTCATTATCTTTGAGATTTATCATGAATCCGAAAGTCTAGTGTACACTTCTCTGTCCTCTGTGACAGCCTGTCCAGTGTAGACATTTCTGGTTTTATTGGTACCTCATAATTATCATGAGCATATAAGACATCTCTTTTCACCTCCATTTTATAGCTAGGACAACAATGACCCAAAGCTGCACTGGCTCCTGGTGGAAGCCTTATGGTGAGCTAGTGGCAAAGCCAGCATTACTGCAGAGAGATAAAACTACTGTGATGTCCCTAAAGTCAGTCACAATGGGTAAAAAGCCCTGAAAAATAATGCTGAGACAAAGGGTATGACCTAGATACAGATAAATCATCTTTTTGAGGGCCCCAAATCAGGGCTCTCAGCTCTGTCCTGACACTCAGGGCCTGACGCTGGCTGCCAGGCGATGGCTCTCAGTGCCTGAGGGGCAGGACCACAGGATGGCTGGTCATAATACTTCTACTCTGGAAAATCTTTTTTGACTGCAATTCTGAATGCAAAAACCATCGTGACCTGACACACACATTTATGCACGTGAGTGTGTTTATATGTATAAAATGGAAACAAGAGTCACAAAACCAAAGTTACTGTGTGATGAACAATGCACTGTGCTAGTTCCTATTTTGATCTTTCTTACTTTCAAATAAGATTGATTATAAATTGATTGGTTAACTAAGGTTGATTATAAATCCCTAAATTGACATTATGACCCAGGACTGGTTTTTGTTACCAAGCTCTTTTCTAATCTAATTTGGATGAAGATTTATGGTGACTGCTGTCTTGCCTCTGTGACCTCTGGCCTTTCACCGCCAAGCCATCCCCTGAGGGTCCCTAGAAGAAGCATTTATTATTGATATCATTGATAGCCTTTATTAATCTAGTCACTAACATTCATAATAATGGTGCTTATTAATCAATAAACTGTTGTTATTAGTAGCTAATACTTATTTTGTGCTTTTACTATTATTACATTTGATGACATTTTAATCCTTGCTTTAATCCTGTGATATAGGTAGCAATGATTATCTGCAAATTGTAGGTGAGAAATTGCAAGGTTAAGTATCCTGTTCAAGGTTACCTAACTCTTGAGTGGTGGAGCTGTTTTTCTGACCCAGTGGTTGACCGTGGCACATGATTTAACTTCTAGATGGTATTGACATTACAGGTTGAGCAGACAGGTGTCCTAAGCCGGATCATGCCACTGTGCTGCTTATGCCCTGCTAGCAGCTCTGTGCTGACTTCAGGCTGATTTCCAGTTTCTTGAGCAAAACAGAAGGTTGTTCTTTGTCAGGTCCATCTCATTTCCACCTCACTGAGTCACTCACACATCTTTGGTACTAACTGTGGCCTCTCCACCTTTGTGGATGCCACTCCATCCTGTTATATTCAGCTAACTAGATGGTCTAGCTTCACATCTGTTTCTTGCCTTGACTGCAATACCTTGAGGACAACCATAGAGTCCACAGGATCTCTATTGGGTAAATTAATGGTGAATAAAATTATTTGGCAGCTACTTCATTCCTTCTCAGTTATATTACTTACCAATCTCAAGTAACATAAAATATTAATAATTCGATGTAGGTGACATGTACTAAGTACATCTAAGATTGAATTAATGACATTGTTTGGATGTATTCTTTATCAGTTTCAAAGGCAGCCTGGGTGTGCCCTCTACTTAGCAGGTCAGTGATCTTGGACAAGTTATTTAACTTCAATTATGAAACAATAACAACCGCTCAGGGTCATTCTGAGGTTTGAAAGAATTAACACGTATCACTGGTATATATGGTCTCTGATATATCATAGATGTTCACTATATGTTAGTTATTATTATAGCTATTATGTTACTTTTAAAGGCACATTTTAGAAGCTTCTAGCTAATGGTCAGTTATTGCTAGAAAAGGTACATCCCCCTCAAAATATAATTAATAAGGTGGAGACACATTTTAGGTTGTCCAATTGGTGGATGACTGTCTTATCACTGTGAACCTAGTAATCAAATACACTGGCTTCAGGGAAAAAACTCAGTAACTGCAAATTTTTAAGAACACAGTCCCCAAACCAGTGGTTTTCCTGTCACAAAGCAGAAGCAAGGAGAACATTTGCCTGGTTCCCATTTCATTTTGACTTTTTTCCATTTTAGGCTTAATATAGTAATTTAGTAAATATTTACTATTTTTTGAACAGATGGGAAGTCGATCAGGATTCACACTCAAATTGTCATTTAATAGAGAGAAGGAAAAGGCTGGAATGACAGAAGTGACAGTGAAGAAAAGTTCCCTTGCAGTGAGGTGCCACAATACAGTGACTCAGATGCTGGCAGGAGGATGGGGTAGGGCACATATCTCAGACTGTGTCCCCAACCACGTACATACATGCTTCCACAGGTTAGCCTCCACTGTCCCTGAAACCCACAGATTTGACCATAACTCTCCCTCTACTTCCTCACTGCCTGTAGAACAACCTGCCCCCCCCACAACTTGTCCCTCCCATACATAAATCCTCTGTTTCTGTCCCAAGAGCTGCCTACCATTTCTTAGCCATCCTGAATCTTTATTATCACTGAGCCCCTGCATGTACTGTTTGGTGAGTTCACATAAAAGAGATACCTGAAGGAGGTGGGGAGGGCATTAGGGTGTAAGGGAGAGGTGAGAGTGCTTCAGTAGAGGAAACTTCAGCTTTCTGGGCTTTGTTATCCTTTCCAACTCCACCTCCCCTTTTCCCAGCCTCCAGCACTTACTGGGGCTCTGCTAAGACCTTTCCCTCCCTTCATCTGTCTAGACACAGAGGTGCGCAACTTCCTGCTGTTGCTAGCCCCTGGATGTCATCCTCCTGGTGGGGTCCTGAGCCAGCCTCATGCCTGTCTCGTCATTAAAGTCTGTTCCTTGAAACAGGATCCAGGTGACTCCTACCTCCTGTGGGGATCCTGACTCAAGACGGGGCTTCATGCCTTGCTATCTAGTTGCCTTTCAGGAATCATCATCACTATCATCAGACTAATAACACCAACAGCTACCACTTACTCGGGGGTATGCTACAGGCAAGGCAGGGGCAAAGTGTTTTAGGGGGATGGCCTCATTTAGTCCTCACCATCCCCAGGCTGTGTATTGGTCCCATTTTATTGACAAAGAACCTGAGACTCAGCTAGCTTAAAACCACAGTATCAGGAATCAAGAGGTCTCCATTTCCAGATCTTCCTTTCTGCAACCTTCTACCAGGCACAATGAGCTGCAGGTTAGGGGTGGGTTCTGCTCTGGCCACCACCTGTTAGTGTGGCCCTGGGACGGCCCCTTAGCCCAGGAGCTTGGGTATGTTATTGCTATGTAATCTGTAATGTACCTCATTCTTATAGACATAAGAAGTTGGGAAATCATTTCCTCCATCATCATCATCATCATCATCATCATCAACATCAACATCATCATCATTATCATCATCATCATCATCTTGTTATTTCTAAGCCACAAATCATGTAACTTCCTTAAACAGACTAAATCAAACAGTTGAGAATATTCTGGGAAGACAAGTAGTAAACACGTAAATAAAGAACAGACAGAACTAACTGCCCAGTCACTGCTAGCTGGTGGCTAAGCGTGGAGGGGCTGCCTGATGCTCCAGGTGAGTTTTCTAGCGAAAGTGTAGGCCATGTGGTCCCCATGTGAGGATGCTGGACTGACCTTTTATGTGAGACCCACAAGACTCTGGCCTGCTCCCGAGGTGATGAAACTCTTCTCCAAGGGAAACCCATGCACCATACGTGACTTCAGAGAGGAGTCTGAGTGACAGACTAACCATCCTTCTGCTGGGCCCTGGACACTGGGCCCAGATTCAAGCAACTCACCATCTTACCAGGCTGTTGGCCATACTGGCCACCAAAGATGAGTGCCTTACATGAGCTGAAGCTTTGTGAGTTTCTCCTTACGTTGCTACAGGCATATTATTTGGTCTGTGGGAAGGAGAGTAAGGTCCCAGAGAAGAGAAGGAAACCAGTACGTGACTGGAACCTAAACCCAGGGACTCGAGTCCACCCTGGTGGCGCAGTGGGTTAGCAACGCACTATGAAGCAAACCACAGCCACTGCAGCACGAGTTCGATCCCTGCTGCAGGACAGGGAGGGGATCCACATGGTGCAGCAGACCTCTCCTGCCTGGCCCGCTGCTCCCCTCAGCAGTGTGTTTCAGTCAGTCTGCCTGTTCTGCATCCTGCTCTGTCTGGTGGATTCTCTCACCATCCCACACCTCTGGCCTGTACCCCAGTGCTTGTATGTATAAATAAATAAATATTTAAAAAAAAAACCCAAAAACCAGGAACTCTAAAATCCACATAATATTTTCTCATACGTGAAGGTGGGTTTGGATGGATATGGCCGGTCTAAACAAGTGCACGAGTGTTGGGGGGAGCAGGAGGCCCTTGGTGGTGCAGTGGTCAGTCTGCGGACTCAGGCGGGACAAGACAAGAGGCAATGACAAGTGACTGCTCTGACCCAGCACCCACTGTGTGCTGCAGAATGTGTAGATGTAATTTCTAACCCTCCCCACAGCTATGCTGGTTAGATGCCAACCTCTTACTTGCTATTTTCTCTTATCTTACAAATGAGATAATAAGTACAAGGAGATGAAGGGATTTGCTCTGGGGTCTAGATTTGAATAAGAAGAAAATATCTAAATGTCAATAAAGGTACTGCACCCCTCTCACCACAGGTGCAATTATTTGGTAAATAATTGCCAAGCACCTTTCCTAAGTCTAAGTGCTGCAGGAGAAATGTGGAGGTTAAGACGCTCCCTCCCCATCTCCCTTCTCATTGTCTCAACTCTCCCTTGCTCACCCCAGCCCTGAGTTCCTACCCTGCTCCTTCTACCTTGTATGAGGCCTCAGTGGACAATGAGCTGACTACTCAATGAGCTTCTAAAGAGTGGGTAAGTCAGACAAGGTCGAGGCAGGGGAGGGCACCACCAAGGGCCTTTACCCAGCCAAGGTGGGTCAAAGGTAGAAAGGCAATCAGGGACCACTGCCCAGAGAAAGCGACATTTAAATCAGGATCAAAAACTGCCAAGCAAAAGTGAGCCAGCCCAGATGGTTTTGAGGTGAGGAGAAAAGAGGTCTGGATCTGTGGCTTTCCATTTTCCTGCCCTACGGTAAAAATAGATTTATTTCACAATCTGGTACACACATAAATCTATAAATTTCTAACTAAAACAAAAATTTCAAAAACTCTGCTTAACCTTACCTCAAGGGTGGAATCTGATATTTTCTATTTTACTCTACTTAAATAGAATTACCGATAGGGTTGCCAACTTACAGCTGGAAAACGCCGTTGTAGGTCACAGCTCAGATGAACAATGGTGGGGTGGCAGAAAGGGAGAACTGGGGAACAGACAAAGCCCAGTATTTCTTGGGGTCCAGACTTCAGGCGGGAAGTTGAAGATAAGGTTTGAGAAGAACCGTTTCTGAGAAAAAAGGAATCTTCACAATTGATTATATGAACCAAAGTTCATGTTGCAGACTCTGCATCTTGAGATGAGGGGCAGGGATAGCCTGCCAGGAGCTGGTTTTTAGGGACTGGATGGGCATAGAGCTGACCTGGAGCAACGGTGAGCATGTGGGATTCTGTGACAGAAGGGGCCCTCTGGGAAACGAAGCTTTTGGTTTTGGAGAAACTCAAGAGACCATCCTGGGCCCTTCCCTCGGGCCCCCACAATATTTATGAGGGGCAGGAGACATGAAGAAATGGACAGAGCTGCCCATGAATCCTGCCCCTGCCCTAAGGGAAATATTGTTTCTACCCTGTTTTTCCTCTCCACCTCAGAAACAGCCAACGACACCAGGAAATGGACTGAATTCCTACTGGCCTAAAGTTTTATACATTTTCCTTAACATGAGCACAGATATTTTTAGATCCTTTTGCATCAAAAAGGGCCCATAAATTTTTCAAAGCTAAAATATGTTCTACAAAATATAAGTCTTGGACAGTATTCATGTGGATGTGTGTTTAAAATCATCATAAGTTTTTACTTTCCAGAGTCCTTCAAAATTTGATCATACAAATCCTTTGTTTTAAACTCCAGTGTCTATGAAGGTGAATGTTTTGGGCTCGGGGTGCCTATTCTGTTCCAGGTACTGTGTTGGGTTATATGCAAATCAGAGAATTAAGCACCATTAGCCTTCTTCTGGGACACCCCAGAAACCACAAACCGGCCCATTTTAAATAGATCTTGTCATCTGCTGCCTCAAGACAAAACATATTTTAGTGTGTAAGACCTTTAATGGAAAGGAACTTTAATATGATTAGTGTGTAACAAAGAATATAGGTTTAAAATCTAACACCCAAGGTTACCTATCTCTTCATAGGTAAATGTCCAGACAATCAGGGTTGGCCCAAAGCTGGGTCACTGAGTCCCAAAAGCCTGCCACAAGCGTAAAGCACCTTCCCATGGGGACCCATAGATAAGGGTCAGAAACGCCCAGACAAGGCCGGGAGGAAAAGAACAAAATCAAAATCAAGATAAAAGCTGCCATTGTAACCTCCCTGTGGGTCTCTCACAGACATCTGTTTTAACCAGTCCAGGCCAAAAAAAGAAGCACAGCTTTTTTATTTTTTAAAAAATATTTATTTATCCATACAAGCACTGGGGTACAGGCCAGAGGTGCCCCCGCACCTGGTGAGAATCCACCAGACAGAGCAGGGGGAAGAACAGGCAGATGGACTGAAACACATTGCTGAGGGGAGCAGTGGGCCAGGCAGGAGAGGTCTGCTGTTCCATGTAGATCCCCTCCCTGTCCTGCAGCAGGGATCAAACTCGTGCTGTAGTGACTGCAGTTTGCTTCATAGTGTGTTGTTTAACCCACTGCGCCACCAGGGAGGGCCCAAGAAGCGTAGCTTTTTTACATGTCTCTCTGCTCTATGTGTCTCTTCTTGGTCTCCTTCTGGCTCTCCATCCTGCCTCTTTCCTTTCTTAGTCTCCTTCTTCAGCTCTTGTTTTGCCCCTGTTCAAGTCTACCCTCCTTTGAGTAGGGCAGGGAAATTGGCACCTCCCCTTCCTCTGGGGACCACCCTGTTACAGTCCCATTTTATAAGTCTGGAAATCAAGGCCAGGAATACTGAGTCTGAACCTGATGCTCGAGTTCACAGATGAGGCTAGAGCTGGGATCTGAGCTGTGCTGTCTGTGTAGCACCCGAGCACATTTCTTCTGGCCTCATCACTTTGCGGACTCTCTTGGCTTTTTTCCCCTCTATTATTTTAAAGGTATATTTATGCATGCATGCAAGAACTGGGGTGCAGGTCAAAGGTATGAGGGTGAGAGGATGCACCAGAGACAGAGCAGGGAGCAGTACAGGCAGACTGAAATACACTGCTGAGGGGAGAGGAGTGGATGAGACAGGGGAGGTCTGCTGCGCCATGTGGGTCCCCTCCCTGGCCGGGGATTGAGCTCTCGTGCTGCAGGCTACAGATAGCTTCATAGTGCTGCTCTTTAACCCACTGTGCCACCAGGGAAGCCCCTTCCCTCTATTTTTTTGGGTGCCCATCCAGGAATGATCCATCCCTTGCCTTTTAAACAGTGATTATAACAACAGTGGCTAAGGACAAGGTCTTCCTATCATTACCTCATTTATTCTCACCGCATCCCTAAACCATGCTTATTTTATAGAAGAAACTGGAAGGTAGAAGGGTCAAATCCCTGGTCCAGAGGGTTTCAGTTGGGAAGTAGCAGAGCCAGGATTTAAACCTGGATCTGTGGGAGACTGAGGCTCAAGCTTTTAATTATAGCCTCTATGACTTGGCACACAAGTCACCTTATGCTAATTTGCTTAGATGCTCTGTGTGTTCTTCCCCTTTGGCTGCAGCAGCGTTAATTCCTCCGAGGAACTAAGTTAGTGCCTGACCTGGACTTCTGGGAGAAGTGCTTTTACAGCAGCTTCTCCAAGGGTGCCCTGCACAGAAAGTCAGGGCTGCTGGGCCAGGGAAAGGGCTTCTTGGGGATGTGGCAGAGGGTGGCTGTGTGCCCGGTCTGGCTGTGGGGACATCCCTAATTAGTGGCTGGCAGGCAGGTGACAGGTGGCGCGGCTGCCAACAGGAGCCATCTTGCCCTTCTGTTGGAGGGCCACAGGCCAGGCAGTGAAGGGCAGCAGTCACTGTGTGGACATTGCTCTTCCAGCCCCAAGCTGGGAGAGCCCTGACTGCAGTGAGCATGGATAGGACCTGGCACACAGTAGGCCCTCAACTAACAAGCAGTAAGTAGGAGTCCAGGTACATTCCTTCCCCTCCTGAAGCTATTTCCCAGCTAGTGAGTCCACATTACAAATGGTGGCATGTTCGAGATAAAAAATGTGCTGCTACCCGTTATCTGAGGTTCGAGAGCACCCCAGCGCCCAGCTGGCTTACGCTTGGCTGATGTTTGAACAGGTCCTATCCACACAGGCTGATGACAACGTCTCCAAAGCTGGGGGCTTTACAGGCCCAGGGACAGCTCCGACCATGCTTCCTGACACGGAGCCAAATCTGCCTCCTTGTAGCTCCCTTCCACAGGCCTCAGTTTGCTCCTCGAGGCCTCAGGAAATAAGTCCCACTGCCTTTCCCTGAAAAGAACCCTTTCAGCTTTCAACCCTTTCTCTGAAATGGAGCCAGTCTATGTGTCCTTGAGCCTTTTCATCACACCAGATGAAATCTAGAAACACACAAAATCACTAGAATTTTCTAGTTCTCACCTTCCTGGTATCCTTCTTCAGGTTCATTCATCCTTCTCCCTCTTTCCCATTCTTGCTCCTTGGAGACAAGGTGTTGGATCAGACACAGAGATGGGCACATCTACAGGTGATGTCAGCACCCTGAATACAGAAGAGCCACTGACATGGCCACTCTGTGGGCAGAAGGGCACACAGCCCACGTAGAGTGGGCAGCAGAGGAAGGAGGTACCACCCGCATCTGAGCAGGAGTTAACCAGGGGACCAGGAGAGGACGGCCCTCATGGTGGTCATAATCTCTCAGGTGGGTTGCTAGAATCATTGGGAACTCCTTGGTGCTGTCAGAGTGTCCTCCATGCACCCCTTTCTTCTGCACCTGATATAGTGCTCCCATGTGGCAGCTCAAGCCCATGTGGCTTTTTTGAAAGCCAGGTTTCTGGGCCTCAGGTTGAGCTGGCTGTTGGAACTGAGTTTCTCTGGACCCATACTTTGAGAAATGGCCACTTCTGCAGTTCATTCTCCATCAAAAGAGACTTCTTTCTTTCTTAGAAAAACCCTTCAGGGCTCAAGTTTGAAACCCAAACCAAGAGCACCAAGTCTCCATAAAAATTGAGCAAAGGCTCGGCCCAGATTTTCTGCTTTTTGATGAAGCTTATTCTGAGACCACATTATGAGATAATCAGAGGGAGGGAAAGACAGTCAGGCTGATTAATGCTCATCCCCTACTGTGCCCAGGCTTAACCTGCAATTACCCAGGGCACTCTCAGTAGGCCTCTTCTCTGTGAGGGCTGAGGTGTGAGAAGGAAGAGCCCAGGAGAAAACCAGCATGTGGTGGTGGGTTAGGGAAGGGGGCACAGGATGGTGAGACTCCCTCTGTCCCATGGGAGCCCCTCAGATTTGCGAAGGCAGCCAGTGTGCAAGCCTTCCTGCAGCAGCTCAGGCCTCTGTGTTTATGGACAGGGGACACTAATGCTTGGGCACTGTGACTTGCTGTCTGCCACAGCCGGCAAGTGCAAACCAGAAGCTGCCAGCTTCATCCATGTGTCCTGTATCTTTTCATAGCCTCAATTTTCTTTTCTGCCACATGGGGTCACATATAATCTATACCTAAAGACTGTCTTTATGTTCTAACACACACACACACATATATACACCCCACTCACAAATTTCAAGTACTCTATGTAGGGCCAGGATTTCTGTAAGGTGCAGTTACTGCAAGCCTCCTTGGGGAGATGGCAAGAGGGGCCCTTGTGTAGATAAGGCTAGTTGACAAAGGCGACCCAGAAAGGGGTGTCTATGCAGAAAGCAAGGGAGAGAGAAGCAGTGTTGGCAGAATTTCACTTATGTCTCTGTACTCGAGGCTCAAAGAGGTAGAGAAAAAGGCCCATAATGATGGGAAAACCCTAACTGCCTGAAGCGGCCGCCATTTCCAATAATTAAAGGCAGTCTTAATAGATATTAGGGCCCTCTTTCCAGCAGCTGGGTGGTCAGGCCATTTTTATTTCAATAATTAGCTGCTGTAAGTCACACAGAACTGGAGACAGATAAAGGCAGGGCCAGTCTCTCATGGAGCTAATTGTGCCCAGAGTTCTACACGCCTAATCAAGCCTTGCAGTGCTCCCATCCTTTCATCCAAAGCCTCAAAGGACTTTGCCATCAGTAATTAAGTCTCATAAGTGCTGGAAAGAAAGGGATTCTCCTTGGCATTCTGAATGAAGAGGAGGCTGCTGGAGTGGAGGTGGGGCAGGCAGCCAGATGCTGACCCCCAAGATGGGGAGCAGAGACCCTCTCACATCTTTGGGCTCTGCCTTCTACCTCAAGAGAGTAAGACCACAGGCCCTGAGGCTTTGCCGGCCACCTCCTACTCAAGGCACAATCTGCCCCAAAATGGAGACAGTTAAATGGCTCTCCTAGATGTCTAGAAATTTCTGAGTTTCTCAAACTGAACAATCTCTGGCAGTATGGAGTTGTTAGACACCCCAATTTAACAGCAGTAATTCAAATACCAATCTCCTAACTCCTAGAGCTACAAAAGACAGAAAGGATAGAGTCGCCCGCCCCTCCTTACACTCATGCTCCTTCTGTGAATACGCGTGGACACCAGCCCCTCTTGGCTTCAACTCTGACAATGAGGCACTTACTCCCAACACATCTCATCTCCTAAACCTGGCCTTACTTCACTTAACTAGTGAGCTGAAATTTGCTTCCTTCCAGAACCTTCCTGCTGGCTTAACTCTCCCACAGAACCTCACAAACACGTTTAGTCCCCCTCCCAAAACAAGAGCTCCCTTCCCCAGACTCCAGGAAGCCATGGAGCATCATGATAAAAAAAAACACCAGCTTTATAGAAAAAACTCAAGCAAAGAAAAAAAAAAAACTGGTTATTTGGCTCTTACCAAAAATTCAAGCTGGCTCACTGTGAAAGACTCTGTGAAAAGGATGAGAAGACAAGCTACAGAGTGGGGGAAGTATTTGCAAACCACATATCCAGCAAAGATCTAACATCTAGAGTATGTAAAGAACTCTCAAACTCCACAGCAAAAAAATCCCCAAACAGCAACCCAATTAGAAAATGCTCAAAAGATAGGGGTATATATTTCACCGAAAAGGATATACAGCTAGAAAACAAGCACATGAAAAGCTGTTCACATCACTGGTCACCAGGGAAATGCATGTTAAAACTACAGTGAGACAGCACCACTACCTGTTATAGTGGCTAAAACAGAAAGTAGTGACAATTCCAAATGCTGGTATGGATGCAAAGAAACTGGGTTACCCTTATATTTTGTGTAGGGATGTAAAAAAGTATAGTCCCTATGGAAAATAGGGTTTCTTATGAAATCAAACATACAATTACCATAGAATGTAGCAGCTGCTCTCTGGGCTTTTTACCCCTTATAAACAGAAATGCACAAAAAGCTATATAGCAATGTCCATAGAAAAACAGGGTTTCCCTGGTGGCCTAGGGGTTAAGCTCAGCACTATCACCACTATGGTCTGAGTTTGATCCCCTGCTGGGGAGTTAACCCACATGGTGCAGTGGACCTCTCCATGGTCTCAGTGGACCTGAAATACAGCAGTGCATTTCAGTAGATCTGACTGTTCTGCTTCCCACTCTGTCTCTGGTGAATCCTCTCATCCACCCTCCCCCTCCTATACCTCTGGCCCAGTTCTTCTATGCAAAAATAAATAAATAAATAACAACTTAAAAAAAAAAGAAACTTGACTCATAATAGTTAAAAACTAGTAATATGCCAGATTCAAAAAGTGAGTGTTTCAGCAAATGGTAAAACCCCATGGAATACTACTCAGTGATAAAGAGGGATGAGCTAGTGATATCAGTGACTCTCCATGGAATTATACTGAGTGCAAAAGGTCAATAGCAAAAGGTTATATGCACTATGATTTTGTTTATATAATAACTTTTCAAATGACAAGATTTTAAAAATGGAGAACAGATTAGTAGTTGATAGGGGTGGGGTGAGGGATGGGGAAGGAATAGGAGGGCAGAGGTGGGTATGGCTATAAAAATAGTAAGGGGGATTTGTGGTGCTGGGAATGTTCATTTTCTTGACAATAAGCTACAGGAGATCCAATGGTATAGCGGTAAGCATACACAGGTACAGGCAGTACCAGGGAAGTAAAATGAGTAGACTATCAATGTTCAAGTCCTAGTTGTGATATCTTATTTTTTTCCCTAATTTTGCAAAGTATCACTTATGGGGGAAAATGGGTAAAAATTATGAGGGATGGGTGTGTGTTTTTTCTTTACAACAGCAGTGGACTACAAGTGATCTCCAGTTAAAAATAGGCTTTTCAACAGAAAAATAGAGTCAGACAGACCTGGGTTTGAACCTTGCACTTATTCTGTATTTCCACTGCAACTTTGGACAAATAAATGCTCTGAGTGTCAGTTTTCTCATCTATAAAATGGAGATAGCATCTACCAACCTATAGAGTTGTCCTGAGGCTTAAATGCAGCAATCAATATATTTAATGCTATTATTGAGATATAGGAACTCAATAAAGAGGAGTGATATGTCACCCAGGATATATATTTTCATGTCTTTCTCTGATTCAGTCCCCACCTACCTTGTCTCCATCTTGGTGACTCTTATTTGAAAAACTCCCTCTTGGTCAATGTCACCCTTTAAAACACCAAGAAAACTGAAGGGTCTGATACAGACCCTAGAAATCCCTTAGGATCTCTAGTCATGAAATCACATTTTATATGATATTTTAGCTATTTGGTTGTCATGAATTTTCTATGTAATATCTCTTTCCTCCTCAATAAGGTAGCAAAGTACTCAGATTTTTATCCAGCTACCAACTGAGCATTTACTACACAGTAACTCATACTAATACAAACAGCCGCAATGCGGCATTATCTATCTACTATAAAACCCTCAGAGGTGCATTGCAAGTTAGGGATGGTGGTTTATTGTGATGGGAACCACACTTCCCTGTAGACATCACACCCTATGTGATCCACGCGCTGATGAGGGTGGCCATGTGGCTTGCACCAGCCAGTGGGTCAACAAGGAGATATTGTAAAAAAGCAAATCAGAGGCAAGAAAAACCTTTGAGGGCTTGGCCTTATCTTCTCTGCCACTTTTGGGAAACATTCATGATGCAAAGAAAGTCCCAGGCTGGCCTGCTTATTGCTAGAGACACAGGGCTGAGTCACCAGCCCCTCTTACCTCACAGCCACAGGAGCCAGCCCTGGGGATACTGACTGAAATACCCAGCTCTGCACAGCCCAGGTTACTGACCCTCCAAGAGAGGAACCAATAAATGGTCAATTTGAGTCACTATGTTTTGAGGTGTATGTTACATATCAAGGCTAACTGACACAGGAATTATTATAACTTCTACACTGAAATAACAATAGGAGTAAACGTTATGAGGACAACAGAGGTAGTCTCTAATATTTAAATGGTACTTCTAAATCTTTAAATTTCTTCTACATTTTGGTGTGATTTAATCCACCATCCTGTACCTCTCTTTTTGGAACTTATCAAAGATCTGTAGAGACAGGGACCATGGCTGTGTGTTTAGCAGTGAACCCCAAGCTTTGAGTCTTGCAAATAGTGGACACCTAAAAAATAGTGACAAATAGTTGAGTCAGTGGTCGAGCCACCTCCCCCACCCCCCAGGCCAAAGTAGCTGTGTTATCACCCTATATTAGATAGAGCAGTGATGTTCAGAGAGGTGTGGTGCCTCCTTTCAAAGTCACAGAGCTAGAAAAAGCAAGATTTAGATACAGCCCAAGTTCTTTTGCCTCAAAGTACAAAGGTCGGCCTTAAATTTTCTGTGCATCTCGAGGGCAAGACAGACAAGGAAATGAGTAACTACCCCACAGTTAGGAGGGAACGGTGCTGGATGAATTCCACATGTTGAAGGAATGCCAGTTCCCTTGCTAAGAGGATTCAGATCCAACCAAGCTCCCAGCAGGAGTAGACAGGCTGCAGTGGGAAGCCCAGTACCTGGGATCAGAGGGGCCTGTTAACACAAGTCCCGTGTGAACTTGTACCATCCAGCCCCAAAGCCCCACGGGCACTCCAGTCAAACATAAAGCCACCCAGGAAACAGAAGCACTGAACATTGCTGCCCTTGGCCTTGGGCCAAGCTGTGTGTTCCTTGATGAGGACCAACAGACATTGGTGCCAGTTCTGAGTTCTACTGTTCCAGCTGCCCCCTCCCCTTTACCTGGTCTCCCCCTCTGCTCATCTACAGCAGTGACATTCTCAGAATGCCCTTAAGTCATCTGCCCGGGGAAACCCCAGGCTCCAGCTGAGGTGGTTCTGTTGGCTTTCCTGGCAGCCCCCGGGACCGAGGACGACTGCAGGACTTTCAGCTGCCCAGGTCACAGTGGGCTCAGCAGAGCTTCCCATTGGCTGCAGTTGCCTCTGCTTTCCCAGAGGACTCCAGCCTGTGCTCTCCCCAGGGAAGCGCTGGCGGAAGTTACACCTGGATTGCTGCAGTCTGGCTTCCTGGCCCTTTCCCTGGCTTTGTTCAATTGATGGTAGCCCTAAATCTGTTTTCATTAAGAATCTGTGCTTGTCACTGCAGTCATTGATTCTGCTTCTTTGGGTTGTTCGCCTCAGTTGTTCACTGCACCAGTCTTGGAGGCTGCCAGCCGGGACTGGAAGTGGAAGGGGACTGTTTGCTCCCTCCAGGGTCTAGCGGCTCCTAATGGCCTCACAGACCCAGACTGCTCTAGTCCAACGTTCTGTTGCAGGGTCCCTTCGTCCCAGTCACAGAGACACAAGCTATGAGAGAGACAGCACATTTCCATGAGGACATCCCCTGGTAGAGAGAAAGCAGTGAGCAGGAGCTGAGAGAGGACTCTGCAGTCAAATAGCTGAGCTGGAATGGCAGCTCTGTCACCCTCCAGCTGTGTACCCTAGGTGTGGTATTTAACCCCTCCATGCCTCATATCTAAAGTTCTACCTGCTGAAATGGGCTTTGGGGAGGAGTGAATAAGTGAATATGCAAAGTACATAGAATAGGCTTGGCACTGGATTATTATTATTACTATTATTATTATTATAAGGTATTTCATGCTGGTCCTGATGCTATTCTGGATTCTTCTACACTATTCACTCTGTTGCATTAGACAATAATGTTCCTATTAGCATTATTATTCCTTTAGTCACTGAGCAAATATTATTATATACTAGGAAACCACTGTAGAGTTAGACCTGTCCTGGGATCCAAGGTGACAAGGGTTTGGGTCTTCTCCCAGAAAGACAAAAATGGCTTTAATTTTAAGTGAGTTGGTTCCAGCTTAAATCTCTGTCCTGCATCTACACATATGGCTATGGACAAATCATGTCAGGCCAAACTCTTCTCTTTTGTAAGAGGGGCGTTTATATACCGGCCTTACATCCAGGAGCCTTTCCAGACCCAAAACCCTGGTCAGTGCTGGGCAGTAGTGAGAATAGGTGCTACAGCAAAGGCCTTGGGTCACTGTGCAGGCCTGTCCACTCTGGGAAATCTGAGCTCTCTTCCAGGAGAGGGCTTAACAGGCGCAGTTCCTGACCACCACAAAGCAGGAACCTGCCCTGGCAGCCTGGCTCAAGGTCACCCCAAAGGGCTGACTGGCCATTGCCCAAACCTTTCCAAGTTAGCCCCTCTAGCCTGGTCAGTGGGCAGAGAGCCTGCTCCCTTTCTCTTTCTTCCCATCCTGTGAACACA
Organism: Galemys pyrenaicus; assembly: GCA_019455555.1. Classification (NCBI taxonomy): domain Eukaryota; kingdom Metazoa; phylum Chordata; class Mammalia; order Eulipotyphla; family Talpidae; genus Galemys; species Galemys pyrenaicus. The sequence continues at coordinate 2,815,634 of JAGFMF010012144.1, read as the reverse complement.
AGGGTGGGGTCTTTAAGTTAGAAGTAAGAGCTTCTTCTTGAGCTAAGAAGAAATGGGAAGGCCTGATGAGTGAATTTTAGCATAAGGTAGAAAACATCCACAGGCCAGAACAAGTGGCTGCATTCACCTGACCAGAGGGAGAGGCTCTGGAGCTGCACCAAGAAAGCATAATGCTGGAAACGTTCCTGGGCCTGGCACTTTACAGTTTGCAAAGCATGGCCAATCGTGCTGGCTTGCTAAGCCTCCACCGCTCTAAGAAGTGGGTTTCATACAATCATTTCAGCAGGGGAGTGTGGCAGCCGGGAGAGAGTGTGGGTTCTGGCCCAGGAGAACTGAATTTGAGACCTGATCTTTGATCCAAGGCCAAGGACAATAATACCCAAATGAATGACAGATGTGGCTCTTATTTACTGAAACTGGTGATATTTATTTGCCAAGTTCTTGCTATTTTATATAGAATGAGACTCAGAGCAGGCGAGGATGTATTCTAAATCACACAGCTTTTCAAGGGAGTTGGCATCCAGAACCCCCTGTCAGAAGGAAAGTTTCCAATTTTTTGAGCTATCATGGGTATGAGGAAGATGAATTACATTCAGAGTCAGGGGGGTTACAGAAGCAGGTAGACATGGCTTTGAGTCCAGGAAACACTATCCAAATATTCGTTATTCCTGTTGAGGAAACAGGCTCCAAGAGTTGAAGTGGGGCTCAAGGTCACCCAGCTGCCAGGGAGCAGAGCAGGGACCTGAGATCGATACTCTGATGTTCAATGTCCCTTCCACAAGTCTGCAGCCACGTCCTGAACACCTGCCTGCCTGCACGGGACAAGGGCAACAGATCTGCAGGTGCGATCAGGCTGATGATATTTAAATACTTGGCTATTTGAAAAATCTAACAACAAGCAATTGAGAATAAGTGCCAAACCTCTAAGTGGTTAGGAACCCCACCTGGGGGCCCAGAGATTTGTCAGCGTGACCGATGCTTCCTGCTCAAATACAAAATGCAGATGCTGGTGCTGAGAACAGACAGGCTGCGAGTTGCTGCCTGCAGCCTCGGAAGGGGCAGCATGGATAAGAAAGCACAGCTCTCCTCAGACAACCCACTCATTCTGAATCACAACCCTCCAAAGGGAGGACGCGTTCCTGTTTTCTTGATGAGAAGCGGAGGGCTTATTCCAGATTGTAGGCAAGAAGCACCCCAGCTGGGATTCGAACCCACCACTGTTTGGCTCCAAAATGCATTCCATGCCTGTGTGATTTTTGTTGCCCACATTCTCTTTGCTGCCTGGGGGAACAGGTTGATGTGCCTGCAGTTCTGGCAATGGAAGTCCTTTCTTTGGGACTCACTGGCTCACCTGTCAGCCTCTCCCCACTGTTCTTCTCTGAGTGCCTTGCATGACCCAGGTGTCCGTGCTGGGCACGAGGATTCTGAGATCATCTTTTTCACATCCTATGTGGTAAGACTGTACTGTCTACTGGGGGAAACGGAGCCAGAAACAGATAATCTCCCCTGAGAAACTATAAAGGAGTCCCTCACCCCACCTAGGGCAGCGGAGGAGCTGGCTGGCTTCTCCAGGGAGGCCCTGGAGAGTCAGAGGGAGGAGGCCTGTGGAACCTGCACATTGTTGGAAGAGATGGGGAGGGGGAGGAGGAGGGTGTCAGGTTCCAGCGTTCCCACCCCTGCATCAGCCAGGGTACTTTATTATTTTTTATCTGATTCATGCACTGGGCCTCCATTAGGATTTCATTTAAGCAATCAGATTCTTGGCCAAAACAACTTAGGAAACCACTGCCTTAAGACATCTTCTCAATTTGGACTGGCCTACATGAGTGTTTTCTATAATATTGGTTTATCAGCTTGGAATCACTTTCCTCGTCCATTCTCCCTGTGTTCTCAATTTAAAAAGTCTATCATAAATGGCTAATTTATGTCTTTACATATTTGTATTGATTATCTGTTACGAACAAGATATCATCTTAGGTGCTGAAGACCTAGAGAAAATAAATCTCTCACCCTGTCTGCTTTCTTCCCTGCTGAAGCTTCTTTACAGCTTCCAGGACAATTGTTCTAAGACTCAGATACAATCACAATCTTGTTGCTGCTCAAAACATCCGATGGCTTCCTACTGTCTAAAGCCTTGCTGCTCCAAGAATGGCTCTGAGCTGGAGGCGGGCGGCACCAGCACCATCTGGGCCTTATTAGAAATGAGGAGTTTGGACTCCACCTCAGACCTATTCAATCAGAATTTGTATTCTGGTGGTGCAAGGAGTTAAGTCTCAGCACTATGAAGCTATCTGCAGTCACTGCAGCTTGAGTTTGATCCCCAGCCAGGGAGGTGACCCACATGGTGCAGCAGACCTCGCCTGCCTCGCCCACTGCTCCCTTCAGCAGTGTATTTCAGTGGACCTGCCTGTTTACCTGGACTCTGTCTCTGGTGATTCCTCTCATCCCCACCCCACACCTCTGGCCTGTACTCCAACTCTTGTATGCATAAATAAATAAACCTTTAAAAAACATTAAAAAAAAATCAGAATCTGTAGTTAGATCCCAGGTGACTTGTGTGACGTGGGATCTGAGAAGCACGGGACTGTAGTTGGCATGGCTCTTCGGCTTGCCCTACCTCATCGCCAACCTCTTTTCTCAAACTGATTATATCCCATGCCACTTTTGCCTGCCTATCCTCTCCCACTTCCAAGCTCTGCTCACATGGAGCCTCTACTTAGAATAGCACCCCCCAACCCTCCCACACCAACCATACCTACAATCCTGTCTTTCCTTGGAAATCAGACTCAAATCCTCCAGGAGCTTCCTCAGATCCCCTCTCCACCTCCACCCACTGCCAACTCCATTGTCCCATCACCCCTCACTCCCAGCCAGTCCAGGGTCTGTGGACATGCTGCAGAGCTCAGTGCTCAGGACATTGTCCCTGTCATTCAGATGGATCTCCATCTAGTTCAAAGGATGATGAGCCCTGGAGCAAGCAGGGGGTTGCTCCTTCTCCACCTCCATCGGCCCCAATGCCTGTGTGGCCCAGCACTGGGTGGGGGTGGGGGCACACAGGACTCAGCGTCGGCCTGGAGGTGCACCCAGTCTGGCGAGGCACGTGGCTTTCAGGGAACGAGGGCAACACCTGTTCTACATGTGGATGTGTGGCAATGAGTGGATTTAGTGACTGAACCACCTTTGAGGCGTTTGGAGCCAGGGTGCTTTGCTCTTTGAGCACACTCAGGGCCACTGGTTTCCTCACTCGTCTAGCTTTCTTTCCCAACAGACCATCTCACTGTCCCCTGAGCGAGAACCCCTGACTTCTGGACTGTGTCCTCAGAAGCTGAGTCAGAGGTGTGAATACAACTCTTCTCACCATTTCCTGGCCAGAGGAGCCCCTCTTTGCTTGGCCTGTCTTCTCGTGTGGCATCACATGGCTAGCACAAAACTAGCAAATTCCATGCCACAGCCAGCCAGGCTTGGAAAGGGATGATGTGTCCTGATTTTGTGTGAAGGGTAAGTAGGTGGCCCACTCCATTACTCTCATCTAAAGTTAATAAAGTCCTTGTGAAGGCAAGAGGACAGATTAATTAAAGGAATGTATCCATCCATCCATCCATCCATCCATCCATCCATCCATCCATCCAACATTTGGTGTTGGATCGTCTATGTGCTAGCTGCTGAGCTAGATATTTGGGATGCACAGATAAAGGACCTCTAAGCTCTGCTCTCAGCTGAGGTCATTTTGCAACTTGTAGGAGAGCCTGAGAGTCTGGATACCTGGGGTCTCTGATTCACTGGCTAAATGAGTCACGTTACCTCTCAGAGTCTCATTTTCCTCATCTGTAAAATTGGGGGCTGGAAGCCTGGGGCTGTCTCGCAAACCCAAGAGGTTCAAACAGAAGGACAAGTCAAAAGTGCATGGCAAATTATAAAGTGCTATAAACCAGCTATTCATTGGTTCTCAAAGCAGGCACTGTGAGTGGCCAACGGAAGAGCCATTCTCTGCCCATTCTCTCATACTAATAATACCTGATGTTGGCAGGGGATGAGGCATGCTCAACTCCAGACAATAATCAAGACTGGCTACAAAGAATCAAGTTTGCTTCCTCTTACCAGATCCTTCTTTTCCGAGCCTCCCTTGCAGCTAATGGTAACCATGTAACCTAATTCTGCAGGACTAAGGTCTTATGTGGAACTTATTTGGAGCAAAGAAGGAGGCCCAAGTCAGAGCCGGGATGGCTTAGAGTTCAGAAAAAACAGGAGGAGGACTAGAACTGCACCCACTTGTCTCTTTCACAGGAGCAAAGCTGCACTTTTGTCTCAAAGACTGGGTCAGGCCTCATTTCTGAGCCTTTATAACTCAATCAACATAAAATAATCACAATGAACTTACGTTTTCACTGAACGAGGCACATATCTTGCCCCATTTAATTCTATCACCAAGTCTTATTTTATAGGTGAAGAAGGGCAAAGAAGTAATGTGACTTGTGTAAGGTCACAAACTAGAGTCAATGACAAGTCAGGTCTTCTTCAAGGTCTAGGTCATCGCTGTCCAAAATGGTGCCCATGAGCCACATGTAGCGAGTCACACATATTTATAATGAACAATTATTCAGTTTCTCAGTTGCACATTTCAAAAAGTAGAAGAGCCACATGTGGACAATGCTCTACTGAGCAGTGTAGATAAAGAACATTTCCATGATGGCTGAAAGTTCTATTGCTAGCACAGGTCCAGAAGCTTGGGAGAGTCAGAGAATAATTCACAGATACTTGTACGCACAGGCCTGCACAGTGACCCTAGCAAGCATGGGGTCTAGGGCCAGGTGGCCTGATTGTTTGGATTGAGGAGAGAGGAAGAAGGTACATGAATACTCTCTAGGTGCTTAAAATGAGCTGGTCACTATGCTTTATATATTCCTTCATACAAATGATGCCACTTTCCTTTATTAATCTTATGTCACAAAAGAAAGAAACCAGGGCCCTCCCTAGTGGCGCAGTGGGTTAAGCAATGCACTATGAAGCAAACCGCAGCCACTGCACCACAAGTTTGATCCCTGCGGCTGGCCAGGGAGGGGACCTACATGGCACAGCAGACCTCTCCTGCCTTGCATGCTGCTGCCCTCAACAGTGTGTTTCGGTCAGTCTGCCTGTTCTGCTCCCCACTCTGTCTGGTGAATCCTCTCACCTCCCGCGACTCTGGCCTGTACCCCAGCTCTTGTATGCATAAATAAATAAACCTTAAAAAAAAAAAAAAAGAAAGAAAGAAACCAAAACTCAGGAAAGTGAAACAGTTGTCAAGGCCACACACCTGAGAAACGGTGGTGCTGGCATATAGGCCCAGCTCTAACTCCAAACACAGAGCCATCCACCATGCCTATCTCCTCCAAGGGTGCCAGCTTTGGAAGGATCTCCCCTCACTCTTTTTTTGAAGGGACTCTGAAAGGAAAAGATGAGTCTTTTCAGCAAGGAGGGCCAAATTCCAGAGGAGTGGGGAGCACTGTCCATGCAGACCCCAAGGGAGGTGGCCCTCCCTTCAGGACTATCTCCCCAGCCTGGGCGGCCAGGTCAGAGGGCATACTCATTCTTTCCCGGGCCTCCCCTTCTAGGTTGGCCTGTTGCTATCAGAAACCTCCATAAATCAGGCCCCAGTCAGCCCTGGAGACTCCAGGCCTGGAGGGAGCAGCTTCTGCTGTAAGAAGATCAAGTCGCTCAGGCTCCTCCAGGGGAGCACGCAGAAGCTTCAAAGGCCAGGGCCTGATTTACAAGGCTGCCAGTGGCTCCAGGCTGTCCCAGATTAGCGCCTGCACCAGCTCCAAGCATGCATTAGTCCAGATTGGGTCAAAGATCCGAGGCCAGAGCCCCAGCATGGGGCCAGATCGATTCCTCTCTCCTGCAAGATGACTTGCAGGCAGGCCTGCCTGGCAGGAGGCGGGTCCATCTCCGAGCTCTTGGATCAGCCTGAGTGTTTTCAGTCTTGCCTGATAGAGGATGGGACAGAGGGTAAAGAAGCAGGGCCAAGCCACTCTTGGAAATGGGGTCCAGGCTCTCGTTAGATAGCCCTACCAACAGAGGCTGCTCCACAACTGGGCTTAATCCTCATGGGCACCCTTCAAGGGGAGGTAGGACTCTCCCCTTTGTGTAAGAGGAGAGGGAAAGTCGGAGTCAAGAGATGAGCCACAACTTCCCAGGTATCAGCAATTGTTGTACTTGTCATTCAAAGACACACACCCAAGAGATACCAGCACCCCGGTTACCACAATTTCTTTCCTTAGCCTGGCAAAGTGCATTTTTTATTAGATTTTTAGCAAATTGGAGGGGTTACTACCCCACAGCTAAAAGACAAAAGAGGTAGGGCTCAAGTTGCTGACTGGCTTCGAACTGCACCACCCCAGCTCCCACCTCCTCCCCCACCCCCAACAGACCCATTGCATATTGCAGCATGTAGTCTGGAACTATGGGTCAGCCTGGCTTAAGCCAGTGAGGGTCTATGCCTTGTGATTGGCCTCTCAGTTTTTCCCATAGGGTGACTCCCTCACATCAGGACAATGAAGCGGGCAGTCTAGGTTACACGTGTGGACATAGAAGCAGAGCCTGGGCCTGGCCCCAGCACTTCCTACCTGCTGTGACAGTCTACAAGTAATGACCTCTTTGGCTTAGTTTCCTATTCTGCAACATGGGGAAAATGGCTACTTGCTCAGGGTCCCACCATGACGGAGAGCCCCAGAGAGCACCAAGCACCGTCCTGGCTCGCGCTAAGGAGTTGACAAATGTTCTCTGTCACCACTGCCCTGCTTCCCCTGGTGCACAGCATGGGGCTGACCGTGAGTCCCTGATCAGTGAGGAGAGGGCTGTTGACTCAACAAGGGGACGATTCAGGAGGCTGTATTGCCAAAGTGTAGGATAAAACTGCCGATGCCATTGTTCTGGGGGAGGTTTCCAGATGGAGCTCATCAGCAGGGACACTCAGTTCAATGCTGAGGCTCCTAGGGGGGTTCCCTTCCACCTCCTGCAGTTTGGAGCTCCCTGGCCTACAAGGCACACCCAAAGCAGGAAAGTGCCAAATTTCCCCCTTCCCCTGGTGTGCTTTGGACCTCCCCTGTGCTGTGGCTTCAGGACAGCAAAGCAGCTGTCTGGAAGGAGCCCAGGGCAGCAGTTCCCTGGGACATGTACTGCCCCGCCCCCAGGGCCAGGATGCCAGAAGAACGAACTCAGCCAAACATATGGACCCTGAGGACCCCCAAGAAAATCAACAGCTGGGCCCTGGCTGACTTTTCTTTTGTTCCTTGGAATATTCTGGAAATGAGAAGGCATAGTCGCAGCAACTTATAGAAAATTTCCCAGGGTATCCCACCCTCTTAGGGAATAATTTGTTCCTTTCTCACACATTTCAATCCCTTTTCTTGGAAGGCCAATCCTGGCGTGGGTGCACACCCATCCACATGTGCACATACACACTTTTAACTTGTGCCTGTGCATGATTCAATAAAGTTTCACTGACAAAGCTAACAATAGCTATAACTAACATTTGTGTAGTATGTGCTAAATAAAAAGGAGCTGTTAGGAGTCTTCTCAACAGTCCTCACCACAACCCTTGATATGGGGCTCTGTGTACCCATTTTATAGATGAGGAAACAGAGGCTGGCTGACTTCTGGAGGACAGGAGGTCAGTCAGTGGCAAGGATCTGAAGACCTGCCTCCCATGAGCCCATTTGCTTCCCTCTGCCATCTTCTCCTGCTGTGCTGAAGGAGTCAGCTTTTAGGAGAAGTTTCTTTGCCATATAGGCTGTTTTCTTTTCGTTGATGCGTAAAGTTGATAGGGAGAAGTTAGTTTTTCACTGCTGGAGTCCATGACTCTGGAGGCTCAGCAGGAGCCCAAAATTTCACCTATACTTTCTAACACGAGTTACCCACTGAGTTTCCGGCAGCCCAGCCCTGCCAGGCATCCCCTGCTCTGGGCCTGGGGCCCGGGAACCAAGCCTCAGTGTTTAGCTTACTTCCTCTAGCACAGACATTTGGAAACTGAAATTTCCCACATTTTCACCACACAAAAGCCAGGTTGCGTTTCTGTCCTCTTCAAAATACGCCAAAGGAATTTCCTGTTCCTTCTGAACTTTCTCCAAAAGCAAAGCGAAAGAGCGAACACTATTTTGCCCTGGAAGCTGAGAATAGAAGCGCCAACACACAGGGTGGCATTGCCAAGACGTTAGGGAATAGTGAGCGTTGAATCTGTCTCAACAGCCTTTGGCAACCTCAGGCGTACAGTAGATGGTATTTGTCAGCCCCAAACTCCTTGATGGGCTTCCATTCACATGTTTCTATTTCTTTAAAGCCAAAATCTGAAACAGGTAAGAAACCTTGATAAAATCCTGAATTCTGACTTAACAAACCAAACAAACCACAAGCAAGTAAAACAGAACAACATACAAATAATTGAGTGATGCAAAGAAGACAGCGGCTCCAGAGATACTAACGTGCTAACAGTGGAACCCAAAGAGAGAAGGGGAAGCTTTTAACTCCACAAGTGGTCAATCCTGCAAAGAATAAAGAATCACTGTAAAGATACATGGATTATTCTTAACTCACAGAGCTGTCTGTCCCTGGGATTGCCTGCCGTCCGGGTCTCGACTGCCCAGACCCCTGTGCCTGTGCCTTCAAAAGCCTCCACATGGGTCTCCTGTCTCCCCCACCCCAGCACTCTGCTTGGTGAGAATCATCTTTCTTTCACAAACACTGTTTGATCATATCATCCCCTGCTCTGCTTATCTCTTCAAGCCTCTCTTTTCCTGCCCCTGAGATGAGACCCTTGACCCAGCCCCTGGCTCCTGACAGCCTCCTCCCCCACTCTGTTCATCACTCTCCAGGAATTTGCTTCAAGCAAGGCACCTGGCTGTCTTCCTTTCAGCACAGTCAGAGAACCTCCAGGTAGGAGGCAGGGGCTCCTGCTGGCATCTCCAAGCCCAGCCCTGGGTGCACACACTCATCCTAAGAGCAAGCTCTGGAGGAATCTTCCAGAACTTGTTCCCACCCTTACAGTAACAGGGAGTTCACTCATTCCTATAAGAAAAAGGGGGAAAGAGGCCTGCACTCTCAGACCCAGGCCTACATTCATCCCATCTCTCCCCGTTCTAGCAAGGCCATGCTGGGCAAGTATAGGGCCCTCTTGGGGACTCATGAAACATGGCTAACAAGGTCTACCTCACAGCCATCAACAACCTCACGAACTTCCTCATCATCTCTGGACCATTTCAGTGTGAAAATAACACAGTGTTGTAACTGGATAGGAGTAACTTTACAAACTGTTTATTTGGCACAAAGCAAGCATTTATCTTGCTGAGCTGAGATATTCTTTCTGGTAACTCAGCCTGTAGCCAAGTTTGCCAGAGATACATAGGGATCTTCTAATCCTGCCATCAGGACCTCTGAACCTGACTGGGCATCCTCGTTCCTCAGTCATTCCCAGGATGGGCTTCTCTTGTTTTGTTTCTAGCACACTTAAGTTCCCTTCTTTGGAAGGGGAACATTTGAGGGAGTGTTGCTGGGATTTCTTTCACTGTGATATAACCCAGTGCCTTTGCACCAACACTTCTCTCCTTTGCAAAGCTTCTCTGCAGCCTTTGTAGAGCATCCTGTCCCACAGGTCATTCCCTTTACTGGGTCATACCCAGTATCATGAACTTAAAGTTTGTGGACACTGAGGTCAGAAAAGGTGTCCTCTTTGTGTGACACCTCCCATAGGCACTTGCTTTCCTGGGATTGAAACCGAGAGGAAGACATGTCTTCACTGAACTTTGTTGGAACTATTTACAATGCACATTTTCACCACTGAATTTAACCTTGAGTCTTCCTCACTTTTCAGCATAGTTCAGGGTTATTTAGAAAGGATCTGGACAAGAAGCCTTCCTAGCTCACATCCTGTGCATCTGCATGCTCATTAAGGCTGGACCTGAGTCTTTGGAGACCTTTTAGTAATCCTCATGCGAAACCACACTGGCAATAGCAACTGTTGCTTTCCACGCACCTGACAGCGTACAAAGACAGCCCTGCTCCTGTACTTGGTTCTTGTCAACCTGCACCTTGGATCTGCCTAATGAGCACATGTATTGCTACCTTACAGATGTGCATAGGGGTTTAATTTTATGTATTTATTTATTGCTGTTAAATTTGGTTTGTTTATTTTTATTAATACAGCAGTACCATTATTATACACCTTTGCTAGTGTTTTGACAGTATAGGATTTCTCCCCTCAGGTGTAGTCACCATAGCATTGTCACCACCAAATCACCCATAGTCCTCCACCACAGTCCACTGTGATCCCCTTCCCCCACCCTATCCCCTAGGGGTTGTAATGACTGCAGAGCTTGGTCTTGTATTTGTGTAGTCATTTGTTGCCTCATATTTGAGGAGATGCTGTTCTTAGCAGTTTAGGAGCAGTAAAGGGTGGCCTGGCTGAACACTCTCTCATATCAGGACTGCTACGGCCTCCTTCTCAATCTTGGCTGGGTGCTTTCAGATGAAGCCGGGAACACTACCACTCACTTTCCTCGCCCTTCTCGACACCAGTTTCCTTGGCTGGTGAATGGGCATGAGAGTTTCTGTGAATGATATTTAATATCATAGAATTTCTGTAAATGTCAAATGATTTAATAATCATAACTTACTTAGAATAGCATCTTTTTTTGCAGTAAGCAGTTTATTCTGCATGTTTACAATTTTGTCCAAAAGCCTTGCACCCTTAGCTCCATACCCCCCTCCTACACATCACTGACATCTAGTGGCACATCCAGGTAACTACAGGAGTGAGTACCCAAAGCTCCAGACCCTCAGTGCCTAGCAACCTCATTTTGGGGATTGTGGTTTGTATGAGCCACCTCAGTAGGATCTCTCAGCTTTTCCAAGCACTTCCATATATATATATATATGGAAGATATATAAAATCTAATTTTATACCTACTCTAACCTTTAAAAGTAAGTACATTCGTGTTAGGGATGAAGGAAAGGTCAGAACTAGTGGTCTAGCATGGAGAAGACTTGCATTAGACAGTAAATACCTCTAGGGCAGAAGATTTGTCTCATTTCCTACCACAAAGACCTTTACCTATGACACTACTAGAAACGTAATACATGGTTAGTAAATAAAGCAAACGACAGTTTTAGAAAGCCCCAGTCGATGAAAGACTGCTTAGAAATTCACATGGTAGTGAGGCTATTCCAGGGACCCAGGCACAAAACCACTGCTGCTGGAACCAGTGTGAAGGGAAGCCCTCCTGGTGTTCGCAAGGTGTGTGCCTCTGAGTTCCTAACACCCACCTTCCTAAACTGGAAAAGCGTCAGCCTTACTGCTCCATGCCCCTCCTTCCTCCTCCCCCCCTCAAAAAGGTCTTCCAGACCCATGTTGGGCAAAGAACAAGGACTGAAGTGCAAGAGATTTGTGGGCTGTGGCTGAGGAAATATTTTTAGGGAGAAAGAGAGGTATGAGAGGTGGTCCAGGAATATGTTCTGTGATGAATGATACTGTCTCCGCCAAATTCCTGTGTTGAAATCTAATCCCTGATATGGTGATGGTTTTGAGGTAATTAGGTCATTAGGGTGGAACTCTCAGGAAGGGGAGTAGTGTTCTTATGAAAGACACCCCAGGAACACCCTCAGCCCTTCCGGCATGCAAGGTTATTCTGAGAAGATGGCGCCTAAGAATCGGGAAGAAGACTCTTGCCAGATACTGGATCAAGGGCCAGCACCTTTGGACTTCAGCCTCTAGAACTGTGAGGAATATATTTCTGTAGTTTACAAGCCATCTACTTACTCTATGGTATTTTCTCATAGCAATCCAAAAGGATTAAGACAGACTATAAAGCAAGAGATTAACTGCAGGCATGAGGGATGGAGTGGGACACTCAGGGTTGGAAGGCGGTATCGTGCTTTGTTTTCTAAGCTAACTGGGAGAGACATGAAAGTTTGTCATTATTCTTTCAACCATACACATTGGTTATCAATAGTCTTTACTCCATATGGCAATTTTTAATAATATATATTTTTAAAGAGACATAGGAGAAACTGACATCTGTAAACGCAGTGGGGTGAGGGGTGACTGATATAAGGCCCATTTTATGTTCTGCTGTGAGTTTGGTGTTTCTTGCGATATCTCAAAAATGCAAGAGGAAGGCTTGAGTTATTTGGAAATCATGTCTGTGTTTTGGATGCTCCTCTAGAATGCCCCTCAGCTCCTCTAGGGCTAGTGACAGGGTTGTGACTTTATAATCCCTACATTGACTTGACTTTGAGACCCACCAACAAGACTGAGAGACTCTTGATCAATGGATCACAGAATTCCAGAAACAGCTACATTCCAGAAAGGGCATACGTGGAGGGGGCTGTGGCGGAATGGGGTGGTAATCCTGAACAGGTGCCTTGCCTTCTCTGGCCTCTTTGTGTTATGTAGACAAATCATGCTCTTCCTCTCACCTTCTTCTCAGGGCTGGTGTCATTTGCATGAGAACATGCAAATGAAGGTGTTTTGTAAACTGAAAAACATGGTGTAACTGTAGGATAACTATTACCATAACTATTCCTGGCAGAAAAGTATTCTAAAATTGACATAAAGTGTCCCCCAAATGTGAGGCATTTGTGTTATGACTGGGCATAACTTTCAGCCAAGGTTTTCTGGCATGGGATCAAATTCTTATACCACTCCAGCCAAAACAGGTGGAAAGTACACTTAGCAGCTGTCTTCTAGTTCTACAAGATTTATGATAAGAGGCGGTATAGCTCCATGGCTACAAACCGGACTCCGGGGCCAGACTCCATGTGTTCGAATCCTGGTCCCACCACTTATTATCTTGGATAAAGTATGACCTAGGCAAGTTACTTTATCTCTCTATGACTTGGTGGTTCTCTTAAGTGTAAATGTGGCCGACAATAATAGCTACTTGAAGTGGTCCCAAGGATTATATGACACAGACTCCATTTTCTGAGGGGAAAAATTAAACAGAAGAAATGAGCAACAAAATTGGCAGTTATCAACTGGAAAGGTGGGATAACATCTGGAAGGACTTCCTGGCAAGGTTTATGATGGAATTTGGGAGATCCCCAGTGGGTCACTTCTTGGCCATCTGTAGTCTGGTAAGATGGTGACCTTTTCAGCAAAGCTGAGGTTCCAACACTCCCCAGCCACTCCCTTCAAAAATATATCCAACCTAACTCTGGGCCTGGGAGAAGTCAAGCTGAGCTAGGCAAAGTCTTAGAAAATGCTGATAAATGGTCACAGCCTTGAGCCCTTCATAGACATGCATGTGAACATGTGGGTGTCTAAGTTTCCAGGAACAACACACATGAATATCTAGATGGTGCCTGCCATACAGTAGACATAAAGGCCATTGCTGCTGCTTCTGTCTGTCCATCCACCCATCCTTAAGTGTTTGTTCTAAAGCAACCTCCAAAAGAAATCTCTGTTCTGTATCTGTCCTATCCACAAGTCTAGCCAGTCGCACATGACCGCTGAGCACTGGAAATGTGACTAGTGTGACAACTGAGGAAACGAGTTTGTCATTTAACTGCCTTATTATTTTTTCTTTCCTTCTTTATTTATATATACTTGACATCAGTTGTAATCCCCATGGATTCCCCATCACCATTTCACCAATTCGCCATCACCTCAGTCCCTTGTCCTCTTATCTGCTCTCAACCCTCTCCCTCCCCCCTCCCCACCAAGTGTCCCCAATTCCTCCTTGTCTTTTTGTTTTTGTTGTGGTTTTATTATTGTTGTTGTTATTATTCTTTTCTTTGATCCTTATTTTGTTCCCTTGTATCTCTCCTAGGGGAGAAATCATTCGGTATTTTTCTTTTGCCTTCTGACTTATTTCACTGAGCAAAATCCCTTCCAGGTCCATTCATTTAACTGCCTTATTTTTAACTTTTCTTTTTGGGTGTTTTATTGGCTTTTTAAAAGTCATTTAGCTTTCCTTAAGTTACACAGCTGTCTGTGACGTGTGGCTGCTCTATTGGACACCACAGTCATTACCTCGTCACTTCTTGGCTGAAAATCTTTCCAGGTCTCCCACCCTTTGCTGTGCATTCAGGGCCCAGCAGGTTCTGGGGTCACAGTGCTCTCTGTGCACCCCTTCCCTGCAGCCACAGGGGCAGCTCACCCTTTCTTGTCTAAGCTGACTTGTGACTCCCTCTTCTCTGGGAAGCCTTCCCAGGCTATTCCCTCTCCCCAAGCAGGTAAAGTATCACTTCTGGCTTCTCCCATTTCCTGGGTTTCTCCTCACTCTGGCGTTTCCCCAGTAGGACTGTACTTAACTGTTATGGTCTGGTTCCCTTTCTGTTGCCTCCTGAAGGCTGACCAGGGCTACATGGTAAGTTGGATAAGTGCCCTGCACAGGGCTTGGTTATAGTGTCTGCACTCAGGTGTACAGAAATCTCCAAGACACAGTCCATCCGGTGCCCCCACAATGACTCCCTTCAGGGGAAGCAGTGACTTCCACCAATGCCCTCCCGCGTCCCAAGGCGGGTCCTCTTAGCAGCCCTCAAAAGTCCTTGCATGCATCACTGTATTTCAGTCATCCCAAAACACCAGTATTTGCAAGATGCATCATCGATTCAGTAATAGCCTTTTTGAGAAAAGAAAACAAGCAAATCACAATGTGTAAATGACACATTGATTGCAGATGCTCTGTTTTCATAAATGTCAAAATGTAAAAGAAAAAAATGCCTGAGGTCCAGGAAAGTAAGGGAGACCCCAAGTTGGTTTCTTGGGAGCTGCCCCTCTGGAATCATGCCAGAGAATCATTCAATTGTGGCATGTGAAGGACACCTTCCTCAACTTCTCTCTGTCTTATGCCAACTGCTCCCCCAGAATAGGAGGATTCAGATGTGACCTCTCATGTTTTGAACGGCTCTCATAGCTACTGGAGTAAAATGGCTTTTTATTATAGAAATAATAGGTAGTCACCATACAAAATGCCTTTTTGTCTCAGGGACATTGTATGAGCTGTTCCTTCTTCCTAGAATACTCCCACTGCACCCAAGTGCCTCTCATTTTTCAGGTCTCATTGAAATGGCCCCACTCCTGAGTTATCTTCTGCCTCCATCACAGCTGAAGTGGGGATAGCACTCCCCCAGGTTTCTTACAAATTAACCATCTCATTTTCTTCCCACCCTTATCAGCATTTGGAATTAATCGTGTATTTGAATTTTCTTTTCAAGAGCAAGGACTTTATCTCGTAGGTACTGATGAAATTTTTGTGCGTATTGAAAATGCAAGAAAGCACAAAGAAGTAATAAAGACTCCCCGTATCCCTACTCTTCAGAGAGAATCACAGTGAACAGATTAGCACACAACTGCCCTTCAAGAGGTTTTCAGCACATCTGATCCTCTCTCACACAACCACTTTAAAAAATGTAGCCCCTCCATGGAGCTCCACAATCTACCATCCCCCCTTCATTTACTATGTCACGAATGCCCTTCATATTCACATTCATGGCTGGCCACCCCTACTTTAAAGGGGGCATCCCATATGGTCTCACTTATAGGTGGAATATAGAGAAGCCAAAAAAAAGTCAACAAAAGTAAAAACTAGCAAACTGATCATAGATCTGAGGGAGGGACGAACCGGGGAATATGGTGATGGTTCATGGGTGCTGTGGTGGTGGAAGAACTTCGGGAACCACCATGATATATTAAAAAAAAAAGTTAATAATAAAGAAAGAAAAATCAATAAATAAGGGGGCATCACATTTCCTTATATGGAGGAACCCCAGCTTATTAATCAGTCCCTCCAGGTGCCTTTTGGGTGTTCAAATCCTCTTTTAGGATAAACAGTGCTGCCAAGGAACATCTTTGTGCAAATACCTTTGCATGTTGGTTGCTTATTTCCATGCAAGTGTTCTTATTGGGTCAAAGGGTATATGTTAATTTATCTTGCACTTTGAATAAATGGTGAGAACGGGGCCACTTTTCACATGAGGAATCTTACTATGCACAAGACGTTTGCAGGGTTCAGAGGTGGTTGTGAAAGAGACAGGGACGTGAGACAGTCCCATCTCTTGGGCAACTACTGCCAAGTTGGGGAGATTTCTAAACTCCCACAGAACCCTAGTAATTGAGGCCGAACAGATTATAAACCCTGCCTGTATAGCTACCTGCAGTTAAGTTAGTGACTTAGACTTTATGGACTAGGCTATAGCAGACTTATGGCAAACATTTTTTTTTTTTTTTTTTTAAAGATTTATTTATTTATGCATACAAGCACTGGGGCACAGGCCAGAGGTGTGGGGGGGTGAGAGGATTCACCACAGAGAGCGGGGAGCAGAACAGGCAGATCAACAGAAGTACACTGCTGAGGGGAGCAGCGAGGCGAGGCAGGAGAGGTCTGCTGCACCATGTGGGTCCCCTCCCTGGCCGGCAGCAGGGATCGAACTCGTGCTGCAGTGGCTGCGATTTGCTTCACAGTGCGCTGCTTAACCCACTGCGCCACCAGGGGAGGCCCCATTTTTTTTTTTTTTAACATGAACTGTCTCGCGAGGTTTCACAATATACAGATACCTGCTTGCACATGCCAGGTAGGTGCAATTTATAACTAAATTCCATAATTACACCTGCCTGAACCTACAGTTTAATGCAGAACAGGTGGGAGTCACCAACTAATCCTAATTTCAGTTCAAAGGGGTAAAATTACTATTTTCTTCCTCTCAACATATTTAATAGCTGGTATAAAACCAATGAATATAATTTGACTTCATTTGGAACTCTCACTTCTGTCATTCCTTCCTTGCAATTCAAATTGAGATAAAATTTAGAGTACCTTCATGTTACCAATGTCCCCAAACAAGTTTAGCCTGATATTCGATAGAATCCTCTAGTTTGGAAACCCAGGAACAAAGGATGAAAACATGGATTTAACAATCCTCTATGACTCATACATCCAAATTCTGATTTTTCCCTACCCCTCACAGTTCCGGCCTCAACTATCTTCACTGGGGTTGGATTTCAGAACAGTGTTGATCCTTCATATATAAACAGCACATCACAGGTTAATACATATAACAGTCTCTTTGTCATACTTGAGCCTCACAACAGACTTGGGCTGTTGACCTAGCATGGTGATTGGGTTTATTTTACACATGAGTCAGCTGAGGTCCTGGGGAGGGCGGGGATTTGTCCAGTCAACATAGCGAATAGGAGACAGAGTGGAGGTTGAATCTTTGTCTTCAGAGTCCTAGTTTAGAGCACTCCCCACATAGATGGATAGGGCTGGAGAAATCTACCAAGTATGCCAGGCTGAGGGTGCCTCTGGTTACATGGCTCTAGCCCCATGTTGCTAACCTAAAGGATTCCCCAAACTTCACCTTGGCAAGCATCTAAATCAGGTGCAATCAGAGAAAGGTTGACCCTCGGCAGAAGTTCGTAAGAGTGAGGTAATCATGTGACTGAGTAGTTGAGAGAAAGACTTTAGTGCTGAGCAGATTTCTCATCACTATTAGGAATTAATGATGCTAGGAGATGTAATGTTCTTTATCAGACTTACTCAGCAAAAGACAAAATTTGCAGCTTTTATTTTATAATTCAACTTTTCTATGAAATCTAAAAATCTGAAAAGCACTCGCTTATACAACCACAAATAAGTAAATAATTTTTTTAAAAAATTGTCTAGATACTAGGTACTGTGCTTCCCACATGCTGCTTCTTCAAACCTCGAGGTAGTCGTATGAGGTAGGAATTATTGTCCCTCTTTTATAGATCCTCCTTTGTGGACCAGAGAGGTTTAGTAATTTGCCCAAGTTACACAGCAAGAAATGACAAAGGTGGGCTTTTAACCCAGATCTATGCGTCTCCACAGTATCAGGTGTCAGGAGGAGGAGGTGAAGAAGGGGGAGAGGCGGGGAGGGGGAAACACAGAGGGGGGGGGAGCGGGGGAGGGAGAAGAAACTTCTCCAAGCATAACTGAGCCAGGATGTTTTTGTCCACTCACTCACTCCCTCACCAAGCCTTTTCTGATACCCACTGGGGAGGAAGCCAGCCTAATGGAAAGAAGGCACTTGGAAACAGGCAGTCCCAGGCTGGAGCCCTGGCTGTGACCCTTGCAGTCCAGTACCCAGCTGGCCACCTGGCTTCTCTGAGCCCTGATGTCCTCCCCTGCAGTGTGAGAAGCCAGAACCTCCTTAACCAGGCTGCGCTGAGGAAAGAACCCAGCAATCGCTGGCATGGGCAATGGAACACCACGCATCGCCAAAGCTATACCCTTGAAGCGTAGGTCATTTTGGCAATATTACTTTTGTAACTGGAAAAAAGATGAAAACATTAATCAAACAGTAAAAAGAAGCTGTCCTCTCCTCCGGTGCTCCCAGGTCAGCAATGGCTCTGACTTCCAAGCCCGGGGACCATCGCGCACGAGGCCCACTACATTTAGTGAATGTCTTCATGAATGGGGATTTATTCTCCACCTGCCCTCCCCCATGGCCCCTCTCCCACAAACTCAGAGCAATTTCCTCTCTGCTACCCAGTAGGCCCAGCACAACTCCATCGTCTCAATTTTATGATGTCAGCATATGCAGCGAGCCACTTTGCCCACACCAGTGGGTGCCTAACAGAGCAGGCTATCTGACTAAGGAGGGATGTTAACATCTAAGGCAGTGAGCCTGGAACTTCCAGAATGCAAGGTCCCAGCTACCTCTCCTAGCTGCCAGTGGTTTTTATGGAAGCAGAATATTGCCACTTATTATTCATTTCACTTTTTTCTTTTAAGAACATGATTAATATAGCTTGCCCATGAATTTGGTGAGGAACAGTATTTATGAACATGCTTGGCAGGCCTGGCGCGAAAGGACCTAATTGCTGTGAGGGCAGAGGCAGCGTTGTAAAGTGAGCTTCCTCCAGCCTCAGTGGGAACCAGCCTTCTAGATGGACTCTTGAAGCAGAGGCCCAGCAGGTCTGCTAAGAGAAAGGGGCACAGAAGACTGATAGAATCTGAAAGGCTAGCTCTGTCATGTGGAAGGCAGTGTTGGAGCCAGGCAGCCAGGCCAAGGTCAAAGCCTAGCCGAGTCCAGTGAGCTGACCAAGCTGGATGACCTCCTCCTCCAAGCCCTCATCTACCCACATGTAAAGTGAGTTGCTAAGAGGGTTTAATAACTATGTGTTTTGAAAGTGCTGTCTGATTTTTTCTAAATAATAAGTACTCAGATATCTTATGTGTAATGTTTAAAATAGGGTGGGCTATGGAACAAAGCTTAATTTTGAACCCTCTCTCTGCTACAGTCTAGCTGTTGACTCTGGGCAATTACTGAGCCTCTCCGTGCCTCCCTTCCCTCAGCTGTGAAGTGGGGCTACCCAAAGGGGTGTGGTAAGGATTAAGAGATAACCCATACCTGGCACTCCACTGGTCCCTAAGACTTCTTCCCTTACTTTCTGCCCACCTCCTTCCAGGGTCTGGTTCCAAAAGACATTGTCTGCTGGTGATTTGAGACCTACTTTAAGTATCACCTCTTCTATGGAGTCTTCCTTGATCCCCAATAGAAATAGTAACACCCCTCCTCTCCGCAGCTGAAATTCTCTGTACCTCTCCATCAGGGTCACGCTCCCAGCCTGATGATGCCCACCCTGTTTAGAGGTGACCTCTGACATCACCTTTAGCGTGCAACCAGGTTTACCTACTGCTGCAAGCCTGCCCAGCCCTTGTCATCTCAGCACACAGAGACGGTGTGTTGGGCTGGCTCTACAGCTCTTCCCTTGCAGCCCACAGCTGGTCTTATATAGCTGTGCCCCCTCTGTAGCTCATTTGCAGCCCCCTGGGCACCCCGGGTGGCAGCTCTTGACTGGGCCGCGTCCATGCCAGCACTCAGGAGGTGCTAGGGGAATGTATCCCATGAGAGAAGGAAGAATTGTGGATTTTCTTAGCACCTGTCTCCTCTCCTGGTCAGCAATTTGAACAGAACCGGGGGCAGAGTTGGCCTAGGAGAGGAAAAGGACATCTGAAAGAGCGACTCTAGACCCAACCTGGTTCCTGAGGATGTGAATTTCTAAGTTCAGGGTGATAAAGGGGCTGTCCTGCTCCACAGGCTCCTGCCTGGGAGGGAGACAGGATACCCCACTTTCGAATGATGCCACTTGAATCAGAGTGACAGGTAGGCCCTTTGTCAACAAAACACTCACACAGCTTTCCCAGGTTTTCCTGGGTCTGTGCTGTAAAGCATCTCCTTTCATCTTTTGGGGTGAACCTGTTCACCAAAAGAGTATCAGCTCCATTCAACAAATGAATTCTTGTCATGTCCTGAACGGGTCAGGACCTATTCAGAGCACAGGGGACAAAGAGTTGGGTCAGACCTTAGACCTGCTTTCAGAAGCCCATGCCCTCGTGGGGATGCTGTCATGGAAACCCAAATATAAAATGGCGTACGCCAGCATGATGGCTTATGCACAAGGAACACAGCTCATATAGAGAAAGGGGTTGGGGTGAGAGGATAGGTCAAGGAAGGTCTCAGAGAGCTGTAACTGAAGCTGACTTTGTAGGAATTTGCTAGATGGAACTGGTGAGAGAAAAACACTCTAGGCCGAGGGATTAGCACAAAGACATGGAGTTATGAAAAACATTATCTGTACGGGGAACTAAGTCTCCTCGGAGGGCCAGATGGGCATACAGAGAGGAAGGATGGTGCTGTGGTGCAGACACAGACTGCACCCCGCCCATCTTTTGTTCTGTCTACGGTGGTCTGTTCTGTCTAAGCGTGAACAAGTCGTGCCATCACAGAACATCTCTCCATACTTAAAGGGGGTGCATGCACACAGGTGGGTGTGTCTTGTCATTTGTATATGCTCGTGCACAAAAACCAGGGCCAATCAGGTTCTAGAGTGTGGATTGAGCTATGAGCTAGAAGGAACTCTTAGGACCTCAGGTAGAGGTGAGTGCGGTGGAATTATGGTACGGTAGCAGGCACGGTATGGGGCACAGGAAGAGCTATGAACTGAGCAAGGGAGACCTGGTTTCGGTCTCCATTCTGGGGATGGTGCAGGTTGTTCTAGGTTGTTGTGCTCAAAGACACACAGCTGGTCGGGTGAGCCAGGGCTGGGCTCAGCTGCATTGCCCTGACTGGGGAGGCATACCACTTCCTAGTTCACACACTGGAGCTCCTGGCTCTGCTGGGCACATTGGCTGTGGTGAGCAGAGTTTCTCTTAAATGGAAGGTCCGGCTCAGATGATTTTCCAGGTCATTCTAGCACTAATACATGTGTGCACACTTGAAGGAAGTTGACTGAGTTTTCTTGTTGGTCAAGGAATATCATTCTTATAGGATCATCTTCTGTTTTAGGCAGGCTGGACACCCCATTGCTCTGCTTACTTTCTCGGGGAGTCCACCAGAACCCTTCTCTTCCTTCAAGGCAGAGTTCTGCCTCTTCAGGACCTACCTTTCAGCCACCTGTTCCCTCCCCTTCCTACTCTACCCCCCCACCACCTTGGTCACTTTAAATGTCCTCTGAGTACCAACCAATTCTCACTGATTCAGAGTAAGATAAAGATCAGGTCTCACCTCACTTCCATCAAGCACCAACTTGTCCTAGGAGAGAGATGCTGAAATGGGAATTCACACCCTTGCTGGTTTCAACAATTTTCAGGCCTCTATTCAAAGTGAATGACCCTCTCAGATGGGAGTTAGGCTGACTGTGAAGGTAAATGAAACACACTTAACAACTGTGCAGAAGGAAAGATGAAAATCTATTCTTTGTTTTACTGTCTCTGCGAGTGAGAAAGCAGTCAGCCCTGGGGGTCAGAGATGGCTGGGGCCAGGGATATAGCTGGACTTGATTCCGGAAAGGGAGGACGAAGGTGGAGGAGAAGAAGGGGAGGCAGTCTTGGAGCAGACCCAAGACCCAGGCAGGAAAGCCTGGGAAAGAAAATATATGTCCTTCATATCCTGAGTCTCTGCACTTCTCTTTATGGGTTCTGAGTTACTCCTCCGCCTATTGGAGCCATGGTAGTGGTGTGAGTGTGTGTGAGTGTGTGTGTGTGTGAGAGAGAGAGAGAGAGAGGGAGAGACAAAGAAAGGGGGGGGGCGCTTCAAATTTCATGAAATCCATTTTAATCACCCTCTGCAATCCATAACACTCTGTAATTACTAGGCTCTTATGCTCAAGTACAAAAAAAATTCACCAAGAAAGCAACATTAAGCTTGCAAGCGGAAACATGAAAATTCATGAAACGCACAATTAAGGATCCAATGACAGTGTTAACTCTCCCCTTTGCCAGACCAGGCACAAGGGATTTCCAACAAAATGGGCAAATCTAACCCCCAGGCATCTGCCACTCTGTGAACCCTGATCCTACCCTCACTGGAGCCCATTTGTATTGCCAACAACTGCCCTGAGGCCCCCTTTGGTAGGCTGAGCCCACAGGGAGGGAGGAACACAGTCTAGCCACAGAGGGGAGGGCCAAAGAGTTGTGCATGAGAAATGACCCCAGTGATGGCTGTCCCTGCAGATTCCCCAAAAGACTTGTTCACACCTTGATGTTCTTTTCCACTAGACAGGGGTTTAAAGAGGAATAGGGGCGTGGTCTCCTGTTAGAGTGAGTCCAGTACTTAACTGTCCCTTCATTCTAACCTTTAACCTCCTTAATTCAGAGCTTCTTTGTTTCTCTTTTCCAGAACCCAAACTCTACCTCCATCGTAATCCTTTAAGCAACCCTGTCCACCTCCAGCCACCTTGTAAAGATTCCCAGTCCGGTCTCCCTATATCTGAATTTAAAACATCCCCTCATCTTTTCGTCTCCTGAATACAGCATCAGGAGAAGCTGTGGCTGAAGTATGATCTTAACTGCTACACCAAAAAAAAAAAAAAAAAAAAAACAACCAAACCTCAGAAAAAGAGCAGGAAATTAACCAAATGCTCACTGGTTACTTTTGGATTTGGTGCCTGCAGGGCAGGAGCAAGAGGAGGAAGAGATTAACAGGGCTTTATACCTTTCTTACTTGTGCAAATTCTCACAGAGAATATGGTTTACCGTTAGGGAAAAAAAAAAATGAAATAAACTTTAAATGTCACTTCTGTTCAAGTTCCTCTGTAGTTCCTTATTCTCTACATGACAACGTAGAAACCTGGAGCTTTACAAGCTTTTCCAATGAGGTCTTCCTGCAGCGCCATCTTCAAGGACTTGCGATCTGTGCCGTTACGTGGGCTCCTGTGCTCAGAGGGTCTCCGCTTGGTTAAATGCTCTGTTCGGACCACCCAAAATTCTCAATAATGTTTTTATAAGGGGGACTGTATTTCTGATTTGCACCGAACACCCCTAAGCTACGTAATTGGTCCTGTTCATCAGAGTGTCATCATCCAGCGAAATCATGGTCCAATAATTCAGAACAAATCCAGTAACAGTGCCAAAACTGTGACCACGTGGTTAGGAAACCACTTGCGAGAAGCAGGGACACTCAGCCTGGGGCTGCAAGGAGGAGCCCGGGGAAACTTAGCAAGTGTTTATTGCCATCTTGAGCTCTCTCTAGCCTTGAACAAGGCACACAGGTCCCTGTGATGAGGCAAACAGGTCCCTGTGATGCGGCACGTCAGTGTTAGTCAGGAGACAAGCAGTGAGCCATGCTCTGGGTGGTACTATGAAGTAATGAGGATAGGGGAGCCAGAGAGCCAGAGGAGAGGGTCAGGTTCGATTTACGACCTGGAAGGAAGTGAGTACGTGCGTGGATGATGGACAGGTGGGAGATGCAGACACAGACAGACGATGAGCACCCGCGGGGTCTGCCCCGGCTGCTCTGGAGAGGTATGGCAGCAGTGTCCAGGACGAGCGCCCGTTCAGGGTAGGTATGGGAGGGAACCGAAGAGGGGCTGGAATTTAGTCAGCTTTGAATCATCATCTCCTTTGTATCTTTTTCCCACCCTCCAACAGCAGAAATCACATCCTATTGACTGTACCTTAGACATTTTCCTTCCCTTCCCACAACCATGGACTAACCTGGCTCTTCATTTTCCTGAATCTCTGCAATCAACTTGATCTGGTCTCTTCTGCTTATGCCACACCCTTTCCTGACCTATTACTGCTACTTTAAAAATCCCTTCTGCAGTGAATCTTCCTCACCCTGACCTCTTTCTTGAACTCGAGATCTGAACGTCCAGCTGCCTTTGTTCCAGAATTCTGAGCATCTGAAAAAGGGTCAGGCTTCCTAACTTCCCAGCTGACTTTGGACACTGCTCCTATTTGAGTAGTTCAATGCCCAGGACACACAACCTGGAGAATTAGGTAAGGGAACTGAGGCAGAGCTGGGTGGAGAGGGCTGCCCGAGGCCTTTCAATACCAGGTTGGGGTCTGTCTCTTTCTATCGCCTTGCCAAGCACCTCATCTCTACCTCAGAGGCCAAGCTGCCTGCCTACTATGTCCTGGTATCTTATCCCGAGGTCTGCTGTGACCCTGAGATTCTAGGCTTCTTTCCTCTGATCAGGCCCTGGATAGGTAGGAGAAGCAGAATCTAAGGAATACCCTCCTGGGCGTCAAGTTATTAACTTGACTTTCCCAGAAACTCAAATTTATCAGTGCCCCAACAACCATAGGCTCTGAAGGCACACAGAAAACTCACATGAGGCTGAAGTACAAGACACTGAAATACAAGGCACAATGACAATATATTAATAAAAACTGAGAAATAAAACTGTCTATCCACTTTAGTCTGACCAGAACTTTCGACATGGCAGACCAAATTAGCTTCAGAAGGTTGCCGAGTGAGCATGGTAAATTACAAATGACATTCCTCAACTCATTTTGTGACACTCTGGGAGCAGGGTATAACATTCATTGTATATAAATCCCCAGGGACCGTGCCCGCCTCACAGATGAAGAAACTGAGGTTCAGGAAGCTAAGTAGCTTGCCCTAGCTCACTTAACCAGTTAAGCAGTAGAGAGAGACACACATTCAGCACTCGAACCTGTTTTTTGACCATAGACTGATATCAGATAGATGCTCTGGCTATAGAGAGAAGAGTGATGAGCTTTTGTTTGAGTTAAACTGGCGTTTGACATAATACCCGTGACAGTGCTCTGAGAGCATTACAGTTGCACAGATGGGAAGGATCACACTTGCAAACACTCTCCCCCAAATGAGATTTTGTAATCAGGGTTTTATGGTAAATGCACTATGCGAGAGTTGCTTTTCAAAGGAGTCCTCTTGTAAAGCAAGTAAATGATTTTATCTCTGAAAATGAATAATCAACCCTGATTTACCTACCACCTCATAAATCTGCTACAGTTGAAATGAACTGTCTGAGGCCAGATAGATGTGAGGTTCTGATCCCAGTTATGTTTGTTGCCATGGACATATGAGTCATCCAGCCTCAGTTTGCCTTAGCTGTAAAACAGTGATGATAATATAGACCTCCTAGGACATTTTAGGATAAAATAGAGGAAATTTGTGTCAAATGCTTAGCATGGGTTTACATCTGATGAGTACAATTTTTTTGAGCTGATCCAATTTACTATCCTGTTCAGCTACCTTGTTATCGCTATCATTATCATCACACCTCCACCATCACCACCGCCGTCATCATCATCATCAGAATCATTTTTGTTCAGCTATCCAATTTAGTCATTTATTTTGCTATGATTATGACATTGATAATGCAAGCATTTGATTTGCTGTTAGATTTGACTCATATTTGTAGTAAAATCCTACCCTGAAAGTTGATTTTGGCACTCACCATGCCCCTGGCATCCGGGGCATACAGGTTAAGTGAGCCTATTTCAAGGCTGATGTGGTGTCCATGTGAGACAAAGAACTATGTTTTGAAGGACAGGATGCTGTGAGCAAAACTGGGCCTTGCTGAATAGTGACTGGGGCAGGAGGGCTGGCGGGGATGTGACTCTGAGCCCTGGGTCGGGTGGATAGAGCCCTGCCTCAGTGAAGGCTCTGTTTCCTCTCAAGATTATAGAGAAGATGCTCAAACCAATTTCCCACCACTTTAAATAATGTTAATGTCAAGCAGTAAGTATAGTGTTTTGCATTTTCTCCCTCGAGCATGAGGCCATCTTTCTCTGACATCTCTAGACCAAAAGGAGTTCAAAAGGGTATAGAATAAGTCTGGCTCTGCCTTTTCTTAATTTTATGAGCTTAGTTGAGTCACTTAGCCTTTCTAGGCCCTAGTTTCTTCATCTGTAAAATGGGAATATCTGCCAAGGTTAAATGAAGGTCAAATGAGGTAACTCATAATTAGCTCTTAATAAACATTAGTTCCATTTCTCCATCCCCTTCAGACCCAGGGAAAACTGATTTTTAAAAAAACCCATGGCAGAAACTGGCTATGAAAAGAGTTGGTAAATGCAAAGGGAAGGCATGTCCTATGGGTCAGGCATTGTACCAGGACTTTCAAAGATGCTATATAATGCCAATTTCAAATTAGTCTGAGAAGATATTACCTAACGCTTTTAAAAAAGGCTGCTAAAATATCCAATGTATAAAACTTACCATGCTGGGCCATTTTTAAGTGTACAGTTCAGTGGTACTAAGTACATTCACACTGTTGTGTGATCATCCCTCTGCAGAGCTCTTCATTATGCAAAAATGAAACCACACCAATTAAACAACAGCTCCTCACTTCCCCCTCTCCCTAGCCCCTGGCAACTGCTATTCTACTTTCTCTATTAATCTGTTTATTCCAGGTACCTCCTCTAAGAGGTACTGTACCTCTTATAGTACTTATCATTTCATGACTTACTTCTTTCACTTAGTGTCCGGTCCTTCATGTCTGTCCATGTTGTAGCATGGGTCGGAATAACCTTCCTTTTTAGGCTGACAAATATTTCATTGCATATGCGCATAGCATCCTGAATTTTGTCTAACCCTCTATTCACCCATGGGTGAACAAAAAGTGGCTTCCACATTTGACTGCCGTGAATAATGCTGCCCTATGAGCACGGTATACAAAATAGCTCTTCAGGTTCTGGCTTTCAATCATTTTGGCATATACTCATAAGTGGAATTACTGGATAATATGGTCATTTTTACTTTTAATTATTCTGAGGAATCACAGGCCATTTTCAATAGTGACTGGCCATTTTGCCTCATCTCCTCTTTAAAATGACTTACCTGAGGTTGAGACTAGTAACCACGAGGCTACACAGCTTAGGAAGTAGCACTCAGGTGCCAATCAGGTCCAATGTGGCCTCGTTCTATAGAATAGTGGTTCCTTAAGCCGGGGTTCCCAGGAACATCGGAATCATCCAGTGTACTTGTTAAGCATAAAGCTTCCTGGGTGTCTAGGTTCAGAGAAATAGAATCACTAGTGGCAGGGCCCAGAGGTCTGTATTTTCATAAAAACAAACAAACCCACAGGTACTTCTGGAGGGGAGCCAGGTTGAAAATCACTGTTTAGTATTGTAATAACCATCATTATTTTCCGTCCTCTATCAAAATTGCCCTCATAACTACCCCTTACTCAGATCGGCTGACTTGACTTAGAAACAGCTGGAAAAACAGTGGGAACGTAAGGGTTACAAGGAAATCTCTATCCTGGGTCTGCTCTCCAGTTGCTGCTGGCTTTCCAAGGGCGACACACTTAGTATTCTAATCAACAAGGCATCAGCCAGGCGCCTGCCCGGGCCTTTCTTAGGTTCCTAACACTCATTAGGCAGCTCAAGCCAATGTGTTCCTAACTAAGTGTGCGCGTAGAGGCAGGCCATTGGCATTTTAATCTCATTAGTGAATTGAAGTCCTATGCTGCAGTAGCCACAGCAGCCCCTTGACCGTGTGGGGTGAAATTCTTCACACCCTGAGCCTGCCATCCTGTCCCTGTGCCATCTCCCACCCATCTTCCTCTCGAGCTTTGTGTCCTCCCCTGGGCCTGGAGCTAAAAGACTCTGGGAAACCAGAGCTTGATGACTTCCAGGGCCCTGGCTGCAAAGAGCTGGAAAACCAGCTCAGGTAACCAGGCTGCCTATATCCCAGAGCAGATATTGAATTATCTGCCCCAGCCTGACTTGTTCAGTGGGCACTAGGCCAACTAGGCACTGCTTCCTGAATTCAGCTGTCTGGTCTCCCTCCCCCTCAATACTCTTGATAGAAGCCAGACAAGGCTTGGGGGCCTTGGAAAAGAAGTGTCCATAGGCACAAAAGCCCTCATTGTTGGAGGATGAAGGCAAGGGAAAGGCAGTGGGGGTGCTTATCTTTTGTTAGTGCCAGACGGTTGAAAGGGCTCCTGTGAAAAATAACCTTACAAACTAAGTGATGGGGGGATATGCAAACTATGTAACTATGACTGACTTCTTCCCTGAGACAGAAATAGCTGGAACTTTCTCTGCAAAGGTTCATACACACACATATTAACTCATATGCATACTTTTTCTGCTCAAATTAAATCAAGAGGCAATGTTCAGCCACCATCCATCCACCCAATCATCCGTCCATCCATCCATCCATCCATCCATCCATCCAATCATCCACCCAATCATCCGTCCATCCATCCATCCATCCATCCATCCATCCATCCATCCATCCATCCATCCATCCATCCATCCATCCAGTTACTTGTTAATTCAAACATTAACTTAGTGCCTACAATGAACTGTGCTGGAGGAAACATTTTGTATAACTCAATCGATGTTTTGCACAACATATGTTGGGGCTGTTATGATGATTACACATTGAGGTCAAACATTACTGAATCCACAGCAGCTTCCTGTCATTTTGTATTTTCTCAGCCAATGTACAAATTAGCCACTTAAATTTAAATAGTTATCACTGGGGGATTTGGACACGCTCTACACAAAGTGCAGACGCATAGTGGAGATGCTAAGCACAAACCACAATAACTAACTTAATAGCATACTGTGTGTTGAGCATTATTCTCAGTGCTTTTCTTGTTCATCCCCACAACAAATCTGTGGCTAGACAGTACCCTTACCCCATTCTGCAGATGATAAAACTGACCACAGAGTTTACTAACTAGTGGAGAGTTAGCATGACAATAAGGGTGGAGCTAGGTTCTAAACCCAGGAAGTAAAGCTGCAGAGCCTGCACTTGTTTTCAGTTCCCCTTATGGTGGCTGGAGCATCTCATCCAAACACCCTCATTTTAAAGATGTGGAAGCTATGACTTAGAGAGGCCATGGACCTGCCCACAACCATCATACTGTGTTCTTGAGGGAGCCTGGGTCAGTGCTCAGCTTTGCTGCCTTCTGTTCTAGTTTCATTGTCTATTAACTAAACCAGATTTCACCCCAAAGCTAAAAGTTAGAATAGCCTGGGCTTTGGCACAATGAAAGGCTAGGGGCTCTGGACAGATCGAGGTAAAACAAACAAGACTCCTCATACAGCCTTGGGCAGGGCTTTCCTGTCCTGGTCTGTTACTTTGTCAAAGCTCCCTTAGAAGAAACCCCTGACACTGAGAGGAAGGCCCAGGGAGTGCTGAAGGTACTGGGGACTCAGGGCTCCCCATTATTTCTGGTATGTGGTGGTGCTGCCCAGCTCCTCCCTGGTCCATGCATGGATTTCACATGACATCTCAAGGCCGTACAGTCAGGAGATCCTAGGAACAAAGGCCAGTTCCTCTGAGCAAAGGCACTCAGTTAAGCCACAGTGCTTTTCCCCTAGCCAGTGAGTGCTCCGCCATGCTGACAGATTGACAATACTGTTTGTGGGAGCCCAGGTCTGTGGGAGGCAGCAGGTGGCAGCAGAAAGAGTTTAGAATCTGACATACCTGCATAGGAATTCTGGACCCACTGACTATGTGACATGGACAAATTTCCTAACTATTCTGGGCACCGGTTTCTGAATCTATCAAGCGAGGATAATAACTTTCTTTTTTATGAGTGAATACATGCAGAACACCTGGAACATTTCTACTCTTAAAAAATAAAAAGAATGTAAAACTATATCATTATCTTCTAAAATCTTTATCATAGAAGAACCACTTCTTATTTTCTCTGAAGAAAATCTAAAATAAAATTCTAGTTTCTTAGGGAAATTATAGGTAGCTTCTGGGCTGGTGAGATGTTGGGGGCTCAGTCCTGCCTAAATTGCTTCCTTTACTTTCACTGTGACCTTGAGGTTCCTCTGAGAAACACTCGTCCCTTTAGTGCTGAACTTAATGTAGGATGTGCACATGTTGACTTTCAGTAAGGCACACCCAAAACTTGTATAATGTTATAAAGTACTGTTTCTTCAGTTCAAAAAAAAAAAAAGGAAAGAGGAGAGAAGGGAGGAAAGGAGGGAGAAAAGGTGGTAAGAGGGAAAGAACAGAGCAAGTGCAATCTTGTCTGTCATTAATTGGGAGAATTATATTTGTCAAACACCATTACTAAAATGAACTTGAGCCCTACCCTCGTGGGCTTACAGCTCAGCAGAGAAACCAGACCATAAGCAGGTAATTTAGATATTGAAAGGTTATTAACAAGGGGGAGTCTGTGGGAGCACAAGGTAGGATTTCTGATGAAGTGCAGCGATCAGGGTGGCTGGGGCATGAGAGATGAGAGAAGGAGCGGTTTTCTCAGCAAGCTGAATGGTGATGGTACCAGAGAGGAGGGATTAGATCTGTGAGACTGTGGAGACGGCATCACTAGGACTTAGTGACAGACTGGACACAGGGCCGTGACAGAAGACACGATCAAGGCCGACACCTAGGTTTCTGGCCTATAAACCGGTTGTGAGACTGAAAGGTACTAACAGTTCCATTATCAGAACAACACTAGACCCAGTGTGCCCCCACATCTATCGCTCACTCAACTGTCCCTTCCCCAGAGACACCAAGGCAGGAGGGACTGAGAGGCCCCGTACCCTGTGAAAAGCACTAAGGTCTGAAGAATGTTACACAGCTACCGAAACATCTGTAGGCAGAAGCAATTCTGGAAAGTACAGCAACTACTTGCAGTAAATTAATAATAGATGTGCTGGATTCCCTCAGAAATATTTACCCAGCCCAAGTGCTTGAGCGCTCATAACCGGGCATGTGGCTGAGCCTTACCTCATACAGCTCTGACGATTGAAAATGAAGAAACATCAGCCCGGTCCTTTGTGATGCCTGTCGGGGAAATGACTGTGCACGCTGCCCGACTCAGGAATGTGGGGATGACAGTCTGCCTGGAAACTGGGAAAGGATCTTGAATAAAATCCCTGAGAGGTAATGTGTGGGGAAGTCAACAAATGAGGGTCACTAAGGCTATGGGGTGCTTACCACATTTCTAAAGACCAGGTCTACAGTAGTACTTCCTCCTGGGCGCTGTAGCTGAGCACCATCTTGGGCACCCCCCCCCTTTTTTTTTAAGATTAATTTATTTATGCATATAAGAGCTTGGATACAGGCCAGAGATATGGGGGTTGAGAGGATTCACCAGAGACAGAGTGGGGAGCAGAACAGGCAGATGGACTGAAACACACTGTTGAGGGAGCAGCAGGAGAGGCAGGAGAGGTCTGCTGCGCCATGTGGATCCCCTCCTTGACTGGGAATAAAACTCGTGCTGCAGTGGCTGTGGAAGCTCCACAGTGCGGAGCTCAATCCCTTGCGCCACCAGGGAGGTCTGAGACTCTGAGCTGTTAGGCAACCTGTCCAAGGAACTCACAACATGATGGAGCTGGGGTTCAGATCCAAGCCATTTGGTTCTGGTATATGAGACCTCCAAACACTTTGCTGCCTCACATTACCCTTTTTAAAAGTAGTCAAGAAGGAGGCATACAGGATAAATAAGCTCTCCCTTTACTGCCAACGGCACACTTTCCCAGCACCATCACTATGGGAACCCTCTGTCTTGACCTTTGCTGAAAACTTTGAACTTCTCACTGGTAAATGCGGTAGTCATTCCTTCATTTACTAACTACTGAGCAAGCACTTGCTGGGGAGGAGAACTGTGCCAGGCTCAGCATGGGTCTTCCAGGAGGAGCACAAACTCTCCCTCCCATTCTCTCCAGGGCAGAGCCCATCCATCCTCAGACCTCCCAGTCAGCCCTCAAGCCATGCTCTAGGATGGCACTCCTCAAATAAGTTCTGAAAAAGGAGGGATATGACTAGATGTGAAAAAAGAGGCATGTGTGCAACCACATTCAGGAAGCAGGTTGGCATTCCACTGCAGGACTTCTCAGAGCCTGCTGCGTGCTGGGGCAGTGGGACCTCCCAGGAGTGCTGCGTGAACAGGACTTCTCCGATCACTCAACAAGGAAATTTTCTTTTTTGTTTTCCAAATATCTTGTAGGGCTTAAGCATCCTAGACCATGGTGGGGGACATTTTGTCCCAGAATAGTAACTGCTGGATCATATCTGTGTTGAATGTGACCGGACCGTCCACCTGCAGGGTGGCAAGGCTGGGAGCTCTCTCTGACTCAACTCTCCAGCTCTGGCCTTCAGCCTGGCCTAGACTGGAAGATTCTCTTCCACATCTCTCTGAAGCGGCACAAGTGAGTGCCATAAGCAAAATTCTGGAACTGCCCCAACAGCCATGACCGCATCCGCCTCATCTCTATTCCGGCCTCAAGGCTACAGGCATCGCTTGTCTATGTGAATTTCAGGGAGCATTTTCCTCTTCACCCTGGATGCCCTGTATCAGGGCACCCAGGCCCTTCACCATCTGGCTCTTGCCACCTCCTCTGGATCCTGTCTTAACACTCCTCACACATTCTCCCCATTTTCACTCTAACAAGCACAGGCAGTTTCCAGAAAGCAACACAGCTTTTCTCAAGTGAGGCTACCATTGGCTGGTCAGTCCTCAGCAATTTTGACTGTGCACTTTCCCTTTCTTTAATCCTAGCTTCTGCAAAAACATCTCTGGGGCCCCTTCTGCTCCTTACCTAGAACCCTCCAGGGGTCGTGGACGGTTAGATCCTCAACTGCAAGAGTTTCCCTGTGTGAATGCGGGTGAGCCTTGAGAGAAGCTGCCCCAGATACTGGGTCCCTAATGAAAAGAGATGAAAAGTCACTAACCTTGTCCAAGTCTCCTGGTGCAGCTGCTCCCATGCCTTGTGTGACGTTCAGACTAAGCCTCTTAAAATCTATACAGCGTTTTCTTCCTCTGAAGCTCTGCCTGGAGAGAACAGGGCTGTTCTCTCTGAGGCTGGTAGACCCTGGCCCCTTCAGGAGCCCCCTGGACTCACAATTTTGTAACAAAATCAAAGCACAAAGCAGAACTGAAACATATTCGCTGGATCCTATTCTCCCAACGTAGTTTGGTCAGTTTTCCAACTTCTACGACCATAAACTAGTTTTGGCATGACAGTCGTTTTGCACAAATAAAAACACGATTGAGTGTAATGGTGTTTCCGGAGCTCTGGGGAAAGCAGATCAGGGCAGAAGAGGCAGGAAGGAGGAGGGAGGGGATTTGGAGAGCTGGAGCCAGGCCCCTGCAGAGGTGGCTGGGTCTGCTCCTGTCTGTGGGTGGAAAAACAATCACTCCCCTTGGACCATAAGCAGGGGGCTGCCTCCCTGGGATTAAGGTGCCAGACGGAGCCTACTAATCTGAATGCCATCAAGCCAACCAGCAGCACAAGAGGAAGACAGAGTCAGCAGGGGGCTGGAGTCCTGTCCCATCTTTGCTTTCCTCTTAACTCTGCTCTGACTCCCTCCTCCCCTCTTTTTTTTTTTTCTGGGTCTCAGATTCCTCATCTTAAAATGGGAGTGTTAGATTAAATCAGTGACTCTCGATTTTTTGATTGTGATTCACAGGAAAAAATAAACTTGACATTTCAACTCAGCATAGACACACATATGGAAAGAGACATGGAACTTAAATTTCTTATTTTCTATTCATTTATATATCAGTTTATAAATGCATTCTATAAATTTATATTGAAACCCGACATATGTACAGTAATATATACAGGTCATAAATGAAGAGCTTGATAAATTCTCACAAATTGAAAACACACAAGTAACTAACCCTCAGGAAAAAAGAGCATTAGCAGTACCGGAAAGCCTCTTCCTATGCCCTTCCATTCACCAAGCTTTCTCCCCACGCTAACGCTATCCTGACTTCTAACTCAGAAGATTGCTTTTGTCTGTTTTTGTACTTCTCATCAAGGCAATCACAAACTGTCTTTGCAACCTTTTTGCTTTTTTTAACACATTGTTTGTGAGAGTGATGTACACTGCTGTGTACACATGCATGTGTACATGCAATGCACAGCGTTGCATTTTATAGGTGCATTACAGTGTCCCCAGTCCACTGCTGATGGCCACACATCTTGGTGGACACGTGTGCGTGTCTCATGGGTAGGAGTGTAGAACTGGAACTGCTGGGAAGACTATGTTCAGCTTTAGTTGATACTGCCAGATAGTTTTCCATGGTCATTACACCAACTTGAGCTTCACTGGTATATGAGAGTTCCAGTTGTCTCACATCTTTGCCAATACCAGATATTAATTCTCTCCTTTCCATTTTAGCCATTCTCATAGGTGTGCAGTTATTTTTCATTGTGGGCTTAACCTGGAGTTTCTTGATGACTAAAAATGTTTTTATATGGTTGTTGGTCATTTGAATATCCTTGTTTGTGAAGGAGCTGAGTCTTTTGCTCTTTGTTCTATTAGGTTGTTTGTCTCCTCCTTACTATTTGTAGAAGTTTTCTCTCTTTTTCCCCACTATATACATTTTGAATATGAAACCAGTACTGATTATATACAATGCAAACCCTCATCCACTTCACGGGGTACTGGGTTACTCTATTCGCTTTAATGCGTGCTAATCTTGAATCAAGTGAATTTCCTAGCCCGCTCATGGATCACAACCCACAATTTGAAAAACACTGTGACACTTGAGCATGCAATCTTCCCAGACCTCCATATTCGACAGAGGGGTCCCTTCTGGCCACTGGCATCCACAGCAGCATTAGCCTGGAGGGTACCCCTTGATCTATGGCTGGCTGGAGAACAAAGACCATGATAGGAAGTAGATTTAATACATAAATTTAAAAAATAATCCTTGTTCCACACCTTAAGTGACAGCACAGTTCTAGTATTCCTACACTGACGATCTGGTAGTCCTGCTGTTGGGCTTGAGGGAGGGGACTCAGAAGGATGTTCAGGGCCTCCCTGGTGGCGCAGTGGGTTAAGCAACGCACTATGAAGCAAACCGCAGCTACTGCAGCATGAGTTCGATCCCTGCCAGCAGCCAGGGCGGGGACCCACATGGCGAAGCAGACCTCTCCTGCTGTGCCCGCTGCTCCCCTCAGCAGTGTACTTCCATTGATCTGCCTGTTCTGCTCCCCGCTCTGTCTGTGGTGAATTCTCTCACCCCCGACACCTCTGGCCTGTACCCCAGCTCTTGTATGCATAAATAAATAAATCTTTAAAAAAAAGAAGGATGTTCAAAGTAGGGCAATACCTCTAGAATTAGTCCTTTCAGGGGTGCTTTCCAGCCAGCCAGCTGCCTGGGCATCTACGATCTCTTGGTAAGGTCCTTTATCTAGCAGGTCAAGGTGACTCTCCGTAAACCCTGACAGATGCCCTTAAGCACAGAGAAGGGCACTCACATCCACTGGGTGTGCTCTGTGTGGAGGCAGTGGCAACCCCTCAGAGTAGCTTTGTCCAGATTTTAAGCTCCATGAAATCAAGGACTATGTAAAAATTGTGGATGTTCACAAAGTCAGTCACACAGTGAGGATGACCATGGTCTGTGATTTCATGTTATACTTCTAGGCCGTCAGCCAGTCAGTAAGAAGGAGCAACCACATCCAACCAAAGATACTCAACCTCTCTCTCTCTCTCCCTCTCTCTCCCTCTCTCTCTCTCTCACTCACACACACATACACACACAAGCATACAAGTACATATATAGACACGTACTTACATGTATACATATATGATGTTTTACTTCTACTCAGAAATTCACGCACTGGATTCTGTTGGCTTATTATACACTCAGTTTGTCTAAGTTTTACCCTTTCTTCTAATTTACAAAGTATAAATAATACAAATATATGTATAGGGCACTTTATAGTTTATAGATCACTTAGTCTCTCATCTGATTCTTAGAAACAATCTTGTGAGCATTTGTAATTATTTGATGTCTCTAAGATCCCGTGGGTGGAGTGAGGTCTAAGGACACTCCTTCTGGGGACATCTGTCCTTACGTCCAGGACTGGGAATATTGGGTGGGCAGAATTTGTGCAGCACCTCAAACACTTGAAAATTTCCCTTTGGGTTGTATGTTTCAATAGCAACCAATCACCCCTTGTCTGATTTTGAGAAGAGTTTCAACTTCATGAACTTTCTGGAGTTGGGCTTGTGATTTCATGAGCGGGATATGGATACTTCTATCCTGCCCTATAAACCACACCTTCTCGCTTCTCTTTTTTTTTTAGTCTTTACCACTTCTTGTCCTCTCCAAGGATAAGTAAGGAGATGCACCACACCTATAACACTATTAGGGACAACCGTGATAGAACTCCTCCTACATGTCGGATACCAAGTACACTACATACACACCTCAGTCCATTTCATACAAATCCAGTGCCTCATATGGCAATATCTTTATTTCAACCACGAGGGAAGAAGTGGCTTAGAGAGAAGTGACAGCCGACAGCTACACAGTCAGCAAGTGGCAGGGCTAGGATTGGACTCAGGCCCCATTGATCCTGAAGTCCTAACCTATTCCAGTGCCTGAGACACCGACAAGCAGAAATTCCTTTACTCTGAGTAAAATAGGGAGGTGGGTTGCATCCAAAGGACAATCTTATCTTGCCCTCCTGGGTTTCAATGAGCTCAGAGATGAAAATATGCTAAAATGAGGTTTCTAAGAGTACAGCAAGAACAGAACTGGAGCTTAGCCCCACGACTTGGGTTAATCATCCTCGGATCCTCATGGATCTCCTAAGACAAAGGACACGAGGAGAGCCCTGACTATATTCCAGACTGGTGTCTTTTTAAGGAGACATTTACTTTATTGGAAAGAAGTGACAGGGCTAGAAAACTGCTATTAACACTGAAAGATGAGGAGTTATTAGAAGATTAGAGAATAAGAAATGATCTCAAGGAGGGCCATAACCTTTGTCTTATACCATTTCTAGGACTGCCTAGGAAAGAAGAAAGAGCCTTGGCAAGATGCCATAAAGAAAAGATTTCAAATCTAGATTATAGAGATGCCAAATTCCTCAGAGGTCTCTAGAGGTTTCTAAACACATGTTAATTTATCTACCCCTATTTCTATCTCTGTAACAACCCCTATTTCTACCCCTATTTTTCTTCCCATGTGTCTGTCTGTCTATCTATCTATCTACCTACCTACCTACCTACCTATCTGCTTACCTACCTGTCCTCTATTATATCTCTATACAGTGGTCCATTGCTTCTAACACCCTTTCATCTCTAACTCCATAAGCCTTTGAAAAATGTACTAAAGTCTTATAGGAAAGGTGAGAAATTTTCCTGTGCATCCTGCTGATTATTCTTTGGGCAAAAGTTATATTAATAAGTGGAGATAACGTCTATTTATTAACACATACTTAAGAGATAGAGGGGAAAAAAGCACTCATAACATCATCTTAACTCATGAATATACTTTGAAGTGTAAAAAATAAAAAATCAACTCACTTTTTCTTTAAGTCTTCTTAAATGGGTCTAAGAATAGTCCTTCAAATAATCCTTGAAGTATGCAATTTTAATTTGGACACATGGTAATTTCAGTCTACCTGTTGAAAGAGACAAGAGAGAAATCAGTCATTTTTGATGAGGATGCTGTTCTGACAAGAAGATCCAGGCAGTCTGGGAGGGGGCAGGGAGGATGGGCAGCAGTAGCAGCAGCTTGGCCCCAGGCCAAAGACTGGTTTTTGAATACTCAGAAGAAAGACAAGTAAGGCAGTGATCACATTGCATGTCACACAGCAAATGCTTAATAAATATTCAATGAATGAGTGAGTAAAAGGACAGATAAATAAATGAAGGATATTTATTATTAACCTTTGATGCAACGAGTTACAGATAGGCTCATCTCTGATTCTTAAGAAGAGACAGAATTTTCAGGCACTGGGCATTTTGTGGAAAATAGTAGAGAGAATTGCCAGTGGTGTAGTGAGAGAGTGAAAGCTCTGAAGCCAATCACATCTATACAAATCCCGGCTTTGCAACTTATAGCTGTATGATCTTGGGTTAGCACATTTATTTATGCTTACTATTATTCTTAAATTGAATCCATAGCCCATTTGTTCATTTTCAACCCTTTTCCCCATGCAAACATTTAAGGTCATAAATTTCCCTTAAGTGCTGTCTTGGCTTCATTCCACAACTTTGATACTTAACATTCTGTTATTCATTTATAAGTATTTTATAATTTCTATAGCCATTTCTTCTTTAACCCATGAGTTAAAGTGTTTTTGTAAATCTCTCTCAATATGAGGTTTTTAAAAAAAGAGTCATTTTTCTGTTATTGATACCTAGCTCCATTGTACCGTGATAAGAAAAGATGGTGTGTAGGATACAGATTCCTTGATAATTATTGAAACAGAGTCTATAGCCTAGCATGCAGTCAACTGTGAATGTTCTAGGCACACTTAGAATGTATATTCTGTGTTGGGTGTGAATTTGGGGCTAGTTCTTTTGTAACCTTTTTGCACTTCCATTTCCTTTTCTATAAAAGGATGCATGAGCAACACCTAGCGGCACTCCCACCACTTGGAATTATATTTTCTGACGGAAGTTGTACAGAGACTACATGAAAAAGAGAACGAGATGTGCTATTTCTTGCTTGTAGCAATATTAATAGTCACATCCTCAGTTATAAAGCATATGAGAGTTTCTAAAGGATGACCACGTCTGTCCTTTGGTTTCTTACTCCCCACAAAATTGGGAGGTATCACCCCAGCAAGCAGAGGTGAGGATCCACATAAGTAACCAGGTGTTATGTTATTTGCTCCATCCTGTAAGCCTGGACCCCAGGATCCCTTCCAGACCTCCCTGCACAGTTGTAATCTATTTGCTGTCTCTCCGATCCGTCCCATTTCTCACCCTGAATGCCTGCATCGTTTCTTTCCTGTTTAATTCTAACAAATTATTAAATTCCTACTGTTTAAAAAATAAGACTCCAAGAAGAAAATCCAGACAAGATCTTCTTGGCAGGTGTGGTTCCCAAATGAGGTTGGGGATAAGTGTTGGGTGATGGGTGCCAGAATATATCAGAATCTTGAAGGGAAGAATGATGTTTTTATCTATCTAATGGAGGCATGGGTTCAGAGAAGTAGAGAAACACAGTACTAATTGAGTTCAAATAGTCCCCACCTAACAAAGCCCTTCCCATGACCTTGTCTCCCCTCCCAGCCAAGTTCATTTTCCTTCTCAGAGGGAATTCCTCAAACAGCCGTCTAGACCACTACTTCCTCCTCTCCCACATCTCCCACAAATCACTGAAGTGTGCCTCCACCCCCAGAATGTTCTCTTTAAGATCATAATAATGTTGTCACTGCAAATTCCAGAGACTTCTCCATCTGCAGTGACTGCTCTGGGTCATCCACCAGCTGGATCGCCCCCTCCTCTGGAAAGAATCCTGCCTCAGCATCTACAACACCAGCCTCTTCTGATTTTTCTGCTTTCCTTCAACCTCTTTAATCTGTCTTTTATGGATTCTTTTTATTCTGTGTACTCATAACTTCTATGGTTTGACCTGGCATTTTCATAATTTGATCAGGATTGTTTCAATAAAATAACAACCACAAACTATCATTATTAAGCCTATTAAACATTTCGCAATCACTGTGCTACACATTTCTTCATTTCACTTAATCTTCACAACAACCACCTGAGGCAGGTATTAGTCCTATTTTGTAAATGAGAAAATAAGCCAAGAAACATTTTTTAATTTGCTCAAAATCACTGTTACTATGTGACAGAGCTGGGATTCAAATCACAATCTGTCTAAGTTAAAACTTGTGCCACACTTACTCATCCTACGCTCCAATACCCTGGCCTCTCCAACTTGCCCATCATC
Source organism: Galemys pyrenaicus (assembly GCA_019455555.1). Classification (NCBI taxonomy): domain Eukaryota; kingdom Metazoa; phylum Chordata; class Mammalia; order Eulipotyphla; family Talpidae; genus Galemys; species Galemys pyrenaicus. The sequence goes on along the minus strand of JAGFMF010012144.1, from coordinate 2,775,784 downwards.
TGCAATGCTGTGCATTTCATGCTTCCATTTTGCTTCCCTCTGAAGGGGAGACCTTTATCCCGCTGTGTGTTGAGAAAATTCTATTCGTTCTCAAGGCCCAGCTCCAAGGTCCCTCTTCCCATGAAGGTACCAACCAGCACAGGAAGCGTCACTGCTCTCCTCGCCACGACTGTCACAGTGAATCCACACACCTGCACATCTGACTGGCTGACCATGCAGCCAGCTGTTCACCCAGGAATCATGGAAACATGGCAGAAGGAGACTGCTTGCTCTAAATCCCTTTGTATGCTCACCATTTGAAAAAAAAATCATAATTTTGTCAAAATTGAAGGCAATTTACTGGAAATCATGGGCTGTGGGGAAGGACTGTGTTATGCTAGGCAGTGGCGAATGCTGAGGGGCAAGGGACAGCCATCCCTGTGATCAGGTCAGAGCAGTTTCCAAGGTTACCTAGCCATGTCTGTCCAATCCCCCTTACTCACATTTCTACCCACATTCTATTCACAGTTCTAAATCCTATTTCTAAATCAAGCCTGGCTCAAATACCCCTTCATCCCTGAAGCTTCCTCTATTCACCTCCCCCAACAGACACAGCTGAACCTGGACCCCCACCACTATGCGCTTGTGATCTAATGACACTTGACACTTTTATCATCCATGGCAATTACCACAGCTCAAAACACACCCGAGGGGGGAAATCTCATCCTGTCAAAACACTAGCAAGGATCTAAAACAATGGTACTTCAATAAATACAAATTTTTAAACAGCTTCATATTCTTTTCCTCTGCCTCCCCTTCTGGTTTCCTTGAAGCCTGGAGTAGCACCCACCTGCTCTTCACGATCCAACTGGAATGGGATGACATTGGAATGAGGAAGTCATTCCATAGACTACTTAAATGTAAGCACCTGGCAGTGCATTATATGCATAGTAGATGCTAAATAATATCCTTTTCCCACTCTCCACCCCCAAGAATGGGGATCACAAAAGGGAGACCATGCACCCAGTGAAACTGATGTTTCTGAATATCTGTGTCTGATGGTTCCAAACATGTCAGGGGTTGGCTTCTGGTATTCTTCATGATGAACCAGGGACAAAAAGACCACACTTGGACACTTTTTGGCTTCCATAGTCAGGAAATGAGAGTTAGAGCCTGGAAGATAAAAAGGACCTTTGGATCATCTATAACCACCTGCTTTTGCAGAGGCAGCCTGGAGAGTTTAAATGACCCATTCAAGTGGGGGGGGGGAGCAAGGAAGGCATTGCAGATGCATTTTCCCTGTCCCCTCCTAGATTTGCAAATGAAGCCTCTAGGAAACTAAGTGCTCTCTGAATGGCTAAAAATAAACTCCCAGAAACTTAATCTAGATATATCAGGGCTGCAATTTACAGTGTCTAGAACTTCAGCATGGTATAATTAGCAAATGGATTACAATAATTTATTTTTGGTTTAAAAGCTTGAATGAACATGACCTTCCAGTGGAATGGGAAAATAAGAGGTTGGGAGCCAGCCACATGCCTCTGGCCCCTTCCAATGCTAGAACTGTCCTGCTGGCTGGTATCCATCTGGTGGACGTGCCACAGAAGGGATGCAACTCTGAGCTCTGGGCTTCTTGGGAAGTATGACTTCTGGGATAGAGCTCCTCTGAAGGGTCCATGATCATCCTTCCAGGGATTGGGAAGATGTCTAAAACTAACAGTGTCATCCCCAGGACAGGGGGAAGTTCCAGAATCACGGTTCCGCCCTAAGTGGGTGGAGCTGAGCAGGGAAAGAAGATTCTACAGAGATGGACAGAAGGAAGGGAGGAAGCAGGAAGCAGGATGGAGAGCAGCAAGGAGACCTGGAGGAGGCACATGGAGCAGAGGGACATGTGAAGAAACTGCGCTTGCTTTTTGGTCTTGGACTGGTTGGAACAGATGTGGGTGAGAGACCCGTGGGGAGGTTAACCATGGCAGCTTTCATCTTAATTTTGATTTTGCTCTTTTCCTCCCAGATTTGTCTGACTCTTTCTGACCCTTTTCTACGGGTCTCTACTGAAAGGTCCTTTGGACGTGTGGCAGGCTTTGGGGACTTGCTTTGGGCCAATCCTATTTGGCTGGACTTTTATCCTCAAGGAGATGGGTAACTTTGGATGCTTAACTTAGTAACTATGTTCTTTGTCCTTTCTGTATTGTACCCTGATTGTATTAAAGTTCCTTTCCATTAAAAGTTTTATATGTTTGTCTTAATGTGGCAGATGGCAGACCCATTCAGAGAGGGCAGACATGGGGGTTCTGGGGTGTTCCTCTTCCTGCCCTGTAACAAAACCACCTTTCCAATGAGCAGGAAAACCAAAGATGGGGAAAAGTCTGTGGCTATATTGCTGAGCAGTCAGTGTCACAGAACCAAGAGAGACGCTGTCACACAGCTAAACAAAGCTGGGCTGGGGCAGGAAAGACCTATATTGTGTTTTGGTATATGTGGTCCATGCATAACGAATACCGCAAGACCCTTTTATAAAATGCTGATAAATAAATAACCACTTTACACAATTTTAGGGATATTAAATGGAAAAAATGTGGAAGAAAAAAAATGGGCAAGACTTTCCATGACATTGGCTTCACCTATGTCTCCAAGAACAAGGAAAACAAAAGCAAATATAAACAAATGGGATGACACAGAACTGAAAAAGACCTAAAAATATTCTTCAGAGAGAAAGAAACTATCATTAAAACAAAAAGACACCCTACTGAGGTGTAGGAAGTACTTGCATGTCTTATATCTGACAATGAATCAAGACCAACTAAGACCCCATGCAACTCAGCAACAAGAAAAGAACCCTATGAAAAAGTGGGCAAACAAGCCAAGTAGATATTTCTCCAAAGTAGATATACATGTGGCCAACAGGCGCATGAAAAAATGCTCATCATCACTTATCCTCAGGGAAATGCAAATCAGAACCACACTGAGATGCCCCCTCATACCTGTGAGAATGGCCCATATGAAAAAACAAACAAACAAACAAAAACAACCCAGAAACAACAAGTGTTGGTGAGGGTCTAGGGAGAAATAAACTCTTGGACATGTCAGTGGGAATGTAGACTGGTCTATGGAGGTTTCTCAGAATAAAAAAGTAGATCTCTCATATGATCCAGTGATTCCACTTCAAGGAAAGTAAAGAAAGCAAGAACACTAGTTTGAAGGGAGATATGCACTCTGATGCTCACCACAGCCCTATTTACAATAGTCAAGACAATGAAACAAACTACTCAATACAGATGGATTAAGATGTGGTCCACATATGTATACACACACTCACACGTGTGTGCACACACACACACAATGAAGCGCTATTTAGCTACAAAGAAAAGATGAACTCTTGCCATTTGTGACAAAGTGGGTAAAACTGGAGGGGATTATGTTAAGCAATTAAATCAGAAGGAGGAAGACATAGATCATTTTACTTATATGTGGAGTTTAGAAACAAACAGAGGAACAGAAACAACAAATCCTAGAAATCTGACAGTAGAGTTGAGATTACCACGGGGAGATGGGGGTGGGGTGGGGAAGAAAGGAAAGAAGGAGCCTAGTGGACTATGGCAAAGGGTAATGGGTGCTTTGGCGGTGGGTGTGGTGTGGTAACACATATCTGCAGACATGTACACCGGTACCTCTGAATCACATACCCCATAATCATGTTACCTCAATAAAAAACAAAATGCAAAAACAAAATTAAACATCAATTTTTAAGCTTGAGGAAAACAAAGAAAAATAAAAACGAATACAAAGATAACAAAATAAAATACCTGAGTACAAAAATTTGAAAAAGAGAAAAATGCATGAAAATTCTTTTGTAAATGAATGCTGATGATTTTTCTTGAGTGACTAAATTTCCAAAGTAGCTCTTCCACAAGGGATTTTTCTGATCACAACTCTAAAGAATTCTATACTAGGGAGCCAGGACCTAGGTAGAAAAAAAAAAAACAAAAAAAAAATTCTGGAAAGTTATCCAAGTTTTCCTTTACAAAGACTGGGCAGAGGCTAGTTAATTCAAGTAAAAATTTTAAAAAATTAATTGAGGTAACACTTATTTACAACACTGCATACATTTTAGGTGTACAGCTTCATACCTCGACCAATAGATATACACACCATATCTTCCACCAAAAGTTTAGTTTCTACCTACCATCCAGTTGGCCTTCTCTACGCCTTCCTCCCAGCCTCATCCCCTGTGGTAACCCTCATCGAGTAGTCAGTATCTAAGGGCTAGTTTTGTTTGTTTATTTTGTTTCTGTGTACTTCACAAATGAGAGAACTCATAGGGTGTTTGTCATTCCCCTTCTGATCTGTTTCACCCAGCTTAATCCCTCAAGTTCCATCCATCCGCAAATGGCAAGATTTCATGTTTCCTTTATGGCTGAGTAGTATTCCATTGTGTATTCCAGGCCACATCTTCATTTATTCATCTATTCTTGGCACTTAGTTGCTTCTATGTTTTGGCTATTGTAGATAACTCTGCCATAAACATGGCTGTGCAGGTATCACCTCAAAGTAGTGTTTGAACAATCAAAACAAAAAAGAAAAAGGGAGAAAACGAAACAAACAACAACAACAAAAAACAACAAGAGAAAACTAAAGGAAATGGGCAATCATACCAAAAACAACCAAACAATCAAATAACAACTCAACAAGATCAAAAGATTAAAGATAAACCCAAGGGACCATGGGGGTGGGTGGAGGGAGGGGAGGGCAAAGACGGTGACAAGATGTAAAGAGTACAAGGGACTGAGGTGACGGTGCACGGGTGAAATGGTGGTGGGAACCCACTGGGGAAAACAAACGATGTCAAATGCAATTAAATACAATAAAAAAAATAAAATTATAATTGAAGAGAAAAAAAAAACAAAGTAGTGTTTGATTTTTTTTTGGATAAATACCTATCACCTTTTGCACCTTCTAGCAGAACATTGTGGAGTTAGGGAAGAGGGATCCTGGCTTGGGCCATGGGCACCACCATCTGTGTCCTTTCTTGTGCACTGCACCAAAGCCAGAGAAACATCTGTCAGAACGACCAGGGCCCATGGAACGTGCAGAGAGTGGCCAGGCAGTGTGCAAACCAAAGTGACGCTTCTGCAGGTTGAAGGAAGAGGAACTGCATTTGCAGAGCATCTCTGATGTGCCAGGCTCAGTGCTGAGCCCTTTCAGCTCAACATTCCTCTCCAGACTGTGGCAGGTTCCTCCTTCGCCTGCCGAGTTGTGCCTTGCCCCCGTGCAAGGCACCTCCTCTCTCCGCTCTGCCTCTCCAGGAAGCTCCTGGGCAGGAAGACCTGCACTCTCCGGTGCAGTGAGGACTCTCTTCCAGTTCTTTTGGAGGAAGCTCGGTGTTCTGATCTGTTAGGTTGTGAAAAGAAACTCAAACTTGCCTCCCTCACTGGACTGCTTGCACGTAAAAGTCTTTGGAAACCATGCCAAACACTGCAGGATGTGTCACTCTACTTCAAGGCCCCGAAGAGCTTCCTACTGCCTTTTACTAACTATTACATTCTGCTCTGTTTCCGGCCCAACAGTGTCTTCCTCTGGTGTTCCCCTTACTGCCTGAGCTCCAGGCAAACCAGTCCGTTCAGGCCGTCACATTTTGGGAGCAAATGCTGTTCTCTAGTCTGGGAGTCACTTGCCTGGGACTCAATTCTGCTCCCATTAGGGCTTGGCTTTTAGACTTAGAATCACCTCTGGGTGAAGCCTCCCTAGTGCTCCAGGCCAGGGCAGCTTCCTCTGCTGCACATTCTCAGAGCGCTGGTAATAGCTCTGACCTGAATGACAATCAGATTAACAGTCTTTCCAGCTAGAACGCAGCAGGAGCCTCGTCTGTCAGGTTCACCAGGATGTCCTCAGAGATGGTCTTTGGGGGGCCACATACAGTGGTCATTCAGTCTGTGTCTGTTTGTTCACCAACATAACCCCAGAATCCAGCGCCGCGCAAGGCATGTGGGAAATGCTCAGTTTTGGCAGAATACACGTGTACAGGTTTGCTAGAGAGAGGTCTGCCGGGGGTTCAAATCTGAGCCTGGCTTCCTACGCATAACTAATGCCCTGGCTAAGTGACTTCACATGTCTGCACCTTCAGTTCCTTCACTTATTCAAAAGGGTAATCATTGGACCGACCTCCTAGCTGTTGTAAAGCTCTTGGAACAAGGCCAGACTGGGCTGGAACTCTGAAGTGTAGTCATTTTTCTTAAGGTCACTCCTCACCCTTTTCCCTGGCGCAGTTCAGAGCCCTCCTGATTCCTGAGCTGGTGCAGCTCGGCCGACCTCCTCTGTCTCCTAGCTCTTCATGTCTTGTCCTATACCCAGGACCTGTTCATGACTTGTTTGTGTCTGTGACTGACCTTTATCCAAGAGAAGCTGTCTCCCCTGAAAGACCACAGCAGCCCAGAGAAAGGCCCAGAGAGGCAAACCCCAAGGGGATCAAGTGCAGGGAGTGGCCTGGAGACAGCCAGGTGAATAGAGGGGTACTCAGTGGCATTGGGGGTACCTCCAGTGAATGGCATGGAGCCCACTGATCCCTCCCTGAAGCTCCTGCCTCAAAACTTGCTTCTGGGGCACAGCTTCTGGCCTTGAGTACCCGCTTCATGGACTAAAAGTGGCTTTTTTTTTCCTGTGAAATAAATGGTTAGCCATTAAGATGTAAAATGCAGCTGTCACAGTCCATAGAACAACAGACAGGTTAATATGGGTGCTTAAGAATGCTATTTCCTCATATTAACCCCAGAGCAACAGCAACCTATCAAGATAGACTCTGGAGAGCTCCGGAAACCTGATGTTTTTTCCTTTAATAATATTTGATGTTTAAATAATAGTTGATGTTTGTTTCCAAGTAGAGTTTACTAGATTGCCTGCCTGTCTCCCACCCTCCCGCCTCTTCTTCCATCTCCTACTCTAAGAATATCCTGGCCTTAGTTTTCTCCCTGAAATCTGGGATACACGCAGGCAGATGTGCATCTGGGTCACATCTGGGTTTCTGAGCTTCTCTCCGAACTGGGCTCTCTGACTCACATCCTCTTTCCACCCTTCACCTCCCTGCACCTCTCAGCCAGCCCACCTTACCTACATGTCACCTACCAGAGGACTAGGTTAACTTCAAAATGTTTACATTTTAAAAATGAGTTATCGCCATTTTTTGCTGTTAAGCCAACAGTGCAAATAGCTGTAATGGGATTACCTGGAAGGACTTGGGGCTGGCTCACAGCGTTCACAGCCCAGAAGGCAGGCCAGTGGGTGTTCCGCGTGCAGGCACCAAGGGCCAGGGCCCGCACTTGAGTTCTGGCTCCTTCAACTGGTGGTGTGGGGAGTGACTTTAGTGTCTACTCTGTACACTGGCCCATTCTGGCAGAAGCGCCAGCCCAGTATTGCCATGAAGGCCGGTGGGGGAGAGGGTTATTTGCCAGGTGCTTGTCAGCATGGACAACTTAGTTCTCACCTCCCCTCTGACTACTGTGTATGTTGTGGCTAATGCTTGGCCCGTCAGAAGCTCTGGAGCATGGAGAAGTGAAGAGTCAATTAGACATGCTCGGAAATCGCTAGCAGATCCTCAGATGGGCCAGGCTCCCTCCTGCCTTAAGCACTTTGGACATGCTGTTTCCTTAGTTTCTGTCACCTCATCTTCCCCTGAGTAATTGCTTCTTGTCCTTGAAGACTCAGCAGAAGGTCAACTCCCACCTCACCCTCCCTCATCCTCTGATAGATTAGGGGCCCATCTTGAGCTGCCCTAGCTCTGTGCATCTCTTGCTGGCGTGAGTCTCACCTTTGTGAAATTACTTGTTTATTTGACTGTCTCCAACGAATATCTCCAGTGAATGCTTACCAGGGCAAGGTGCTTTGAGCCCAAAGAAAAAATAATCAATACATGAATTAATCTATGCATCAACTCTGCCTTGCTCTAGAAAGCACAAGAATAAAAAAATGCCCTCGAAAAGTACAGCGGCTGGTGGAATGGCAGACATATAAACGTTTTAAATAATAGTATCTGAGAAGAACTGATATGATGTGATCTCAAGGGCCTGGGTGGAGCCATGGGGAGTGTTCTTGGTGGTTTTTCCTAGATTCTAGCACAGAACCAACAGATGGGGATGCTTAGTGGGTATCTGTTGAATCACCGAAATGGGCTGGCAGGGAGGACCTGAAGGATCTTAGAGGGCACTGGTTTCCATGAGGAAGATCGGGCCTCCCTGTCAGTGTCAACACAAGAAAGAGAACTTGGGACTCTTGGACTTTAATGGGTAATTCTAAGTTGCATCGAGTTGAAAACAGAGAAGAACCTCTGTGAGCCTCAGTTTTCTCACCAATGAAAAAAGAGGATTGCAGTAGGTCATTACTGATTGAAGTAGGCCATTACCGAAGGTCGTCCCAGCCTGTTATCCCACGAGAGTAGGGTACAGCCCAGGGCTACTGCCCTGGGTACAGTGGCCAGGTCACCACTCCTGAGATGGAGCCTTATCTGTTTTATTCTGACACAATTTCAAGAACCTACTAATGATGGCACCTTCATTCATTTATTCAAAATACATGTGCTAACTGTTATGTGCCTACCAGGTGTAAACTGGACAAACCCACAGGACATCCAGAGACCCAACACTTGCCCGGGGATGTCTCTAAAACTCTAGGCTGCCCCCACTAGTCTGTTCTGCAAGTTGGAGTTAATCTGCAACCTCTTTGGACTCTCCATCTTCCTCCCTTCATCCTCCTTTGCTTTCACTCCTTCTTTCTTACTGTCAATCATTTGTTTATACATTCACAAATGTTTACCAAGCATCTACCGTGTGCCTAGAACCATGCCGTAAGTGCTGCAGTTTCAGTGGTGAAGAGGGGCCTCCCTAGTGGCACAAAAGGTTAAGGCTCAGCACTATGAAACTTTCCGTGGACACTGCAACAAGAGTTCGATCCCCAGCCAGGGAGGTGACCCACATGGTGCAGGAGACCTCTCCTGTCTTGCCTACTGTTCCCCTCAGCAGTGTATTTCAGTAGATCTGCCTGTTCTGCTCCCCACTCTGTCTCTGGTGAATGCTTTTAGCCCCCCACACCTCTAGCCTGTATCTCAGTTCTTGTAGGCATAAATAAATAAATCTTTAAAAAGAAATACAGTGGTGAAGACTCGGGGCACACCTTCTGAACCCACAGAAACCCTTTCCTCAGCTATGGAATTCAAGTGTTCCTTGTCCTCCATCCATCTAAGATTCTGTTCATGCCATGTGTTTGCCTGGACTGTCTCAAACTCTAACCCTCTTCCAAGGTGTAATCCACAGGACTCTTACTCTGCGACACTGTCCCTGACCTCCTCTCTGGAGTCCCACAGCTACTCTCCTATGCTTCCTATCATCATTCCACCACATTGTATATGTCTGTTTGTCCTGCTGCTCTGAACTCCAGGAGATCCCTCCAGTGTATTTTCATCATTGTATTTGCAGTAATGAGCTTGCAGCTTAAGAAAGCGTGGCTAAAATGAACAATAATCAGAATTTCCTGAGAAGCACATTCTAACCATTCCAGGCTCAGAGGAAAAGGCAGAATGGTACACGTCCACTTGTCCTACCAGCCAGCCCCACCGTATCTGCTCTGCAGCTTCCGTCTGTTTAGAGGTTGCTCCCAGCTCACACGGGGCCCAGGGACCTGCCATCTGCATCCTGGGCAATTTGGACCTACATCTTTGAATGCCCTAATTCCTTCTCAGGACTATCTATGGATTTTCTGGGAAGCATGCATAATCCGAAGTAGTCTTTTGCAACATTTCCATAAAAAATACCTATAGAACAGCATTTCTGGGTACACCTGACAATTTGGTAAGAACCTTTAAGGAAGAAATGATTATTTTCCCCTGCAAGGTAGATTCATACCAGCTAAAGCACAGGAGGTTCTAGACATCTCCATATGAGACAGCCAGGGTTTGAGCCCTGGCTCTCCCATGCTAGCTCATCCACGGCTTAACCTGACCTTGGGCCTTAAGCTATATCAGTCCTGCCTTCAAATTCCAGTTTTGCTGTTAATCCTATCTGCTGAGAAAAGAAGGATTCAACAGGGGGCTTGCTCACACATTGACTCCATTACCTCTTCTATTACTTATTCATCTCTACTTAAAATGACTCATTCATTCACAATTATTCACTCATTCATTCATATTCATTTCCCAAATTTTCACTTATTCATTTACTCAGAGCCACACACCTATTCATTCACCCATGCATTAATTATTCATTTATTTACTCATTCATTCATTTTCTTGCCTACTCCTTTACTTACTCACCATTAACTCACTCACTCATTCATCCTTTGCACTCATTCCTAACCCATTCACACTCCCTTCTCCATGCACTCACTCAGTTGGTCTTCCCCCATCTGCACTGGCCTTGCCCTCTCCCCAGAACAGCATCCTACCAGGAAGCAGAAGCTCCATCATAGCTGGGTCTATTAGTCCTCACTCCCAGAATATTTTCTTCCACTTCAACATCCACCCTGCTGAACTGTGCAGGCGTGTGTCCTGGAGTGAAGAAGATACGCTTTCCACTCAGGAACAGATGTTCTTGTAATTACTGTTTTGACTTTCACCCTCTAATGCCAGAAAATTCTTTCCACAAACTCTTCCAGCATGCAGGAAGGCCACTGCTCAGCATGGTGGTGTATGGTGCCTGGGGGTTTAGATTCAGGACATAAGCAATTCCTGGCAGTCAGAGCTGCAGAGGCCTCCAGGGCTTTCTGAGGTAGGCTCCAAGGGTGAGCCGCAAAGGAGAGCAGAACTTGAGAGTGACAGACTCTGTGGTCCAGGTTAAGGAGAATGAAAAGGAGAAGCCCCTGTCAGGATCATAGAGTCACGATGGGTTTGGGCTTGAGTTACTAGGATGACAGGTGACAGGATCAATGAACAGTGTAGACGTTAACTGGCATGGGACCAGCAAGCAGAAATCGTAAGCAATGTTATGGCAGAAAATCAAAATCATTATTCACTAACTACCTATCATGTGCCAGGAACTTCCCACACTTTCTGTTAGTTGCCTCTCAATAACCAATAGCCTTGGCTTTCTTTTAAAAATAGGATTGTTTGAATTTCAGCTGACCACATGCCATCTTAATCAAGACTAGATTTCCCAGATTCCTTTACAGCCAAGTGTGACCAGCCAAATTGCAGCCAGTGGGTGTGAGTGGTAGTGTTTACAGACGACTTCTTGGCTGTGTCCAAGGAGGAAGCTGGAAGCCTCTATTTCTTTCACTACCTGCTGGCTAACATGTGGCCCTCTGTAAGGAGCATCTCTGCCATCTCTGCCTTTGGGTGCAGGCGTATGCCAGGGCCCAGCAGAGCGACAAGACAGAACAAACCACACTCCCAGCAGAACCCCATGGAGCAGAACTTCTCGATCCCCCAGTGGATATTTTATGTGCAAGAGAAGCATCTGTTTTGCTTTGGCCACTGCTGTTTTGATCGCCATGAAAGCACCCAAGTGGGGTCTACTAATACCAGAGGAATCTGCCACATCAGGTTTCCTTATGGAGAAACTTCCTCTTAGAGGAACACTCTTGGTTTTTCACTTGCTCTTCTCTGTCATGGTTGAACCATGTTCCCTTGAAATCCAATATGAGCTAGGAACCTCAGAAGGTGCTATTAGCTGGAGTTGAGGTCTTTGCAGATGAAATCAAAGTACAGATCTAGATGAGGTCAAACTGGAGCAGGGTAGACTTTATCCAAGAGTGTGTCCTTCTGACAGTTAGAAAAAGTCACCCAAGATACAGAGAAGACCTCGTGAAGAGGAAGACTGAGACTGGGGAGGCGCATCAACAAGCCCAGGAATACCATGGAAACTAGGAGTGGGCCATGGCACTTTTTGGGCCCTCCAGAAGGAATGACCCTGCTGATACCTGAATTTGGGACCTTTGGTCTCTAGAGCCAACTATGTGAGTGAGTGCTTTTATGCAGCTTTAACTCACCGTGTTTTTGGTCATTAGTTGCAGCATACCTAGGAAACGGACACTGGCTCTGAGAGGAGCAGCAACTACTGGGCTGGCGGGTTTGGAAGATGAACCTGAACCTGCATCACCCTGAACCACACCCTGTTCCTGGAACCCCCAAATGGTCTACAGAGAACAAGCATCTCTTTTCCTAGATAGACTGAATGAGGCTGTTTAATTCTAGGGTAAAGTGTTAACAAGCCCCTCTGACTACAGATCTAAAGATGCTTTATGTACTTTGCATGGTAATTGGGGCAGCTTAGCAGTCAAGGTCATGGCTTCTGAAGCCAGGCCACCCAGTTTGAAATCCTAATCTGCCATTTCCAAGTTGTGTGATTGGGGTAAATTAATGAAACTTTCAGTGCTTTTGCGTCTTTTGTAAAACAGGGATAATAATAGTCCCAACATTATAGAAGTATTGTGAGGTTTAAATTAGCTATATTGCCAAGTGCCTAGAACAGAGATTGAAAATACTAAGTGCTAAATAAATATTAATGCTTAACTATGGAGCAATTATGCTATATAAGTAGATGCTAATATTATTATCTGACTCCTCTATGTCCTAATTTTGAATTTAGGCCAGGAAAATGGGTATTATTTTCTGATTCCCCAGGAAGTCAACACTTATTTCATTTAATTTGCATCAGCCTCATTTGCACACAAGGAAAATAGCCTCAGAGAGATGAAATGGAGAGCCCACGGTCAGCCCTCAGGTCCTTCTCCCACTACCCTGGCTGCTCAGGCTTTTGTCTGGTCTGGTTATTGGGCTTCCAGGCTGTGGGGAGCAGGCCTAGAATGTTTCCCTCTTGACTAAAAGATCAGCACCAGCATTTCCAGTTGACCCTCAGCATGCTGAGCCCCGTAGCCTGTGTGAGGGGCCTGTGGCTTGAGTTCACACAAAAAGTAGACTTTTCAGTTCTGATGAACAGTTTCCGTAGAATGTTCCTGAGCACTGCTGCAGAGTTGTATGTGCAGGTATCAACTTGGTGCCTCTGAGGCTCCTGGGCCATTCCCTAGGTGAAAACTGCACATTATATTTCCAGACCAACCTTACCCACTGCACTTCTGATGCCCCAACTTTGGGAGGATGGCTTCCGCTTGGCCAGCTATACAGATGGTAGAGCGAAAAGGTGGGAGGGGAAGAGAAGGGGCATTTATTAAGTACCTAACTGTGAGCTGGCCACTGAGCCAGCCACTTCACATTTAATCATCACAACAATCCTGTGCTATGAACCCATTTAACAGATGTAGAAACTGAGAATCAAAGACCTGAAATCACTTGTCCAAGCCGCATAGCCAGGAAATGTCAGAAGCACCTAACTTTTTCTTTGACACCACAAGGGACTGGGACTTGGCTTCTTCACTCTCCATAATAGGGAGGGGGCTTAGCGTCCATCCAGGCCCAGATGGCACTACAGCCTGGACAGGCTTCTGCTGTGACCCTTTGCCCTTTATGGAAGATTCTTGCCTTTATTATCTCCTCTGACATGATGGATGTCAAGACAGGCTTCCTACTGATCTCACTGAGAAAGGTTCTGGAGCAGAGAGCAGGGGGTCTTTCCTCCTCCAAGCCTTATGGGCTCTATTTCTGGGAATGCTGAAGATAGAGCATGCTCTGCTTTAAGACATGCAATAATAAATCTCAAAGGTGTTTTTTTTTTTTTGCAGAATATTTGTAAAAAGCAAACAAAATTTAAAAAGGAACTAATAAATCATCTGCTATCCCTCTATCTTATCTTAACCATTATTAACATCTTTGCATTCTTCTATTGTTTTATTTCTCAAATTGCTCTCCTTTGCTTTTTATTTTTTCCCCTTCTGCTTTTAAAGAACCTTTTGTCAGCTATTTCGGCCACATTCCTGATGGCCTCTCTCTCTGCCTAGCACTGTGCTAGGAGCAGGGGCTTCAAGAGCTGAATCGAGCAGCCTCTGTTCAAGAGGTTGTGAGCAACTGGGGATGACAGACCTATAAACATAAGAATGATGAAGAGGATGATACTGAAAACTTACTCAGTATTCTTCCTGACTATTCTAACTAATCAATGTTTATTTCCTTGTTTGTTCTTCATAAAATTCTATTATTTGCTCTAGGAGAAAACTGAGGTATAAAGAAATTGGAGTTAACAGTAAGTGGCATAAGTGGGAATACAATTCAGACATTCTAGTTCATTTGTAGGCAGACAGTGATTCATTTTCTCCAAATATGTGGATAAGTCAGTTACATTTTCATAGTGGAGTTGGTATTAGAGCAGGGTTTTGAAGGATGAACAGGAGTTTGCCAGGCAAAAAACAGGTGAAGCGTAGGCCAGGAAGTTTTAGAATTCAAGTGAGAAAAGCACAAAAAATAGTTGAGAAGTATAAAAAAGTTTACTGTGTGAAGAAATTACAAGTAGTTCACTATGATTGAAATATAACGCCAAGGAGTGAAGAGGAGGGCGTGGGTCATGGTGTAGTGGGAACAGGGTTTAGAAGCTCATAAATGCCAGGCAGAGAAACTAAGACTATTACTTTCCCCTCTATTAAACATGGAATTTGTTTCATGCAATAAGTAGCCTGGGGAAAACCGTTCAGGCTGCCATAGCATTTCATCTATGTCAGCAAGGGTCTGGACTTCCGTCACACTGCAGTCTGCCATCCCTAACATTTTCCTCATGGTTGCAAGATGGCTGCTGCACCTCCATGTCATAGCTGTGTTCCCGGCACAAAGGAGGAAAAGGGGTGAAAGGCAAAAACCTGCTCTTTACAACAGGAGCTGACTTCATCTTGTTGCACTGGGGCCAAGGAAGGACCTGAGGTAGGCAAGAGAGGGATAACAGCAGCGAAGTTGTATTGAGCACTGACGGCCATGCCTGTCCCAATGAGCACTTTGCATGTATCCTCACAGCCAACTAACGCCCCCAGCAACCTTGAGCCAGGTACCCTCCTGATCCCTGTTGTAAATGAGGAGACAGAGAGGTTCAGAACCTCATCCAAGGCCACCCAGCCAGGAATAGCAGACACTGGGCAGTCTGGCTCCCGAGTCTCACTCTCAATCATCACATTCTTTTGATTTTAGAAAGTGCACTCTGACGACTAAGTGGATAGGTGAGTGGAGAGGCAGGGCTCCAGTTTAAAGGCCGCCTGAAAACTCCAGGAGAGGAGGATGGGGCCTAGCATGGTGATGGCCTGGGGTGGGGTAGGGGACGGGTGGGTGGACATGATCAGGGTACAGAAAGAGCCTTGGTGAGGTCCAGGGTGAAGGATGAGTGAAGGATCCCAGAATGCCTGACTGTCTTTCTTCAACTAGGCTCCTCCTGTGTCCATGGGACCTGTGAGACCACGGCCCTGGGCTGGGCACATGTAAGGATTCTGTAAAAAGAGTCACATCATCAGGGCAGGCAGAGCCTGATGCTGTCTGACTTTCACACTGACACCCACATCATTACTGTTGTTCTATGAGCAGATTCTCACCCTAGATGGTGCCAAGGCCCAAAAAAGCATGGACTGGTTTGCAGAGCTGGGGCCACGGTTAGATCATTGTCTTGTGCCTGGCAGACGGGAACAGGGTGTTGCTGACGTCTGCTGCTAAGAGGGGCCTGAGTGGAGGAGGCAGAATAATGACTTTGGGATGCAAAAGACCTGGGCTGCCATCCAGCTGGATTTTCATTTAGCAGTGACCTTAAGCCATCTCTTCGGCAAACACTGGGCACCTAATGTGTGCCCTGTCCTCAGTGGGGTGCTGGGATACAGAGAAGAATTCTGCCACCCTTACGTTCCTCCCAGTGTCTGTAATGCTGGTGCCCTGTGATACAGGGAAGCACAGAGGATGGTGGAGCATGTGGTGGTGGTCCAGGGGGATAAGGGGATTCTAAGTCAGCCAGGAAGCCAGGGCCAGTTTCCTGGAGGAAGTGACTACTAACCTGCATTCCAGGAAAGAAGAGTGTTTTGGGAGGCTGCAAACCTACTCTGTCTGATCATCATGTGTGTCCCCTGGAATCCTGGTGGCTGGTAGATGTGCTATCTAACTGAGCAGAAAGCAAAGCTCTTGTTTCTTACAGTAGATGGCTTAGAAAATGAAGATGATTCTTTCTCTCCTTGTATCTGTATATGACTGTAGCTTTTATCAAGAGGTGGAGATCCTTATCCCTGTATATCTGGGCTGCTGTATTAACTTGCTTTGACCAATAGAATGAGGTGGTGATGATGTTCGAGTTTTGAGGTTAGGACTCAAGAGACTTCCTCTCTCTTGAATTAGGACACAGGTCTTTCTCCTCTCTTGGAGTTTTGCTCAGTTTTCTGGAGGCCAAGCCCAGGCTAGTCTACTGCACAAAAGAGGCACATAGCCCAGTTACCCCTGCCCTGTATCTTTATTGCTCTGATGACAATCAGCTTCAGTTCATTTATCAGCTCACCTAGAAGCAACCTCATCATCCCTTTTAGTCTGGGACTTTCTTAATTTAAAACTGAATACCCTATACCCCAGGAACCCTTTCAGTATGAGGCAAATGGGGAAGACTGGTCACCCTAAACTGATCTTAATGTCTGAATGAGCCCAGTCAAACTTCATGTAGCTCAGCTGATCACAAACTAGGGAGCAATAATAGTTTAGCAATACAGCACCAAGTTTGCTGTAGTGATTTACATTGCAAATGATAACAGGTACACTGCTCCATTTGGGAAGAAAACCTAGGCTCTTGGCCTCAGTGGGATTTGGGAACCAACTTAATTCCCCTCCTTGAGTGAGGCATTGAGCAGGAAGACTCTCATGAGCAGGAAGACTCTCAAGCTCAGAGAAGTGCAAAAACCTGCCTAGGATCGCAGTCAGTGCATACTGACAATAGAATGCACACCCAGGTCTCCTAGTCCTTCCCTTTCCACCAAGCTGCCTCTTTAATCAGCACTGTTTAATGCTGCAGTAACCAAAGCTGCCCCAGAGACCGTTAATTTAACAAATCTCTGGTCATGCTCAGACTCTCAGATGGTTTTCTTTACAAGATCCAGTGTCAGACCATGTGAAGCACTCTCTCCTTCCCGAAGGAAGATAAGACTAACACTTAACCACAAGCCACCACCAGTCCCTCCGTGGTCAGAGTCCAGGGCAATGGCAATGCTTGTCAGGCAACACAAGACATGTGTTCAGAACTGCTTGATACATGGGTTGAAAGCCACACTGATTAAGGGCACTAAAAAGGAGCTAGTGAACATCAATCTTTGTTCTCATTCTGACACATAACAGATGCATGACCTTGGGCACTTAAATCACTGCCTTTCTCTTGCAGATTGGATGTCAATTGATGATTTAAAATTTGAAGAATTCATCATACATTCTTTGAGGATGCTCAACATCATGTCCAGCACCCAAAACAGTACACCCAAAGCAGTACATAGTAGCTGCTCAGCAAACAGCTGGTTACGTCCATTAAAGTTAATGTTTCATGGGGAGCTTGACTTGTGTTCTTTTTTGTTGTTGTTGACAAACACAAGAAAGGCGTTTTGGGGAGGGCAGGGACTGTGGCATTAATTTGGAAAAAATGTGAGTGTTTCCCCCCAATTCAAGGAAGTCCTGGAAGAGGATTATTTCTGGGTTGAGAGCATCTTTGTTCCTAAAGCGAATTGGCTGGTTTTATTGCATTCCTATGAACTTTGCCTGCCCGGGCGTTCTGGACACCTCTGGATGTCTAGTAGGGAACATCAGACCCCTCTCCTTCCAAGGCACATGCAGGGAGAACTCACTATGTTGGGAAACCACTACTGACAGTTGTCCATGTACCAGACGATGGCCACGAGGCAAAGTGGTGCTAATCACAGCAGTTGATTGACTAAAACAGAACTTTTCTGGACTTAGTATGTCTTATGGGTTGAACTGTGTCCCCCCCACTGCCGATGATATCGTAGCATCCAATACCTTAGGATATGGCCTTATTTGAAAACAAGGTCAATCAGTCTGGTTGAGATGATAATCAAGTAGGATGGACCCCTCATCCGGTGAGACTGGTGTATTTGTAAAAAGAGGAAATTTCATATGCACATAGAGAATGCTCTGTGAACATGCAGGCATAGACCAGGTAATGTCAGGGAGCCTCAAAGATTGCCAGTCAACTCCAAGAAACAAGGGGAGAGGCAAGGAACAGCTTTTCCCTTGCCACAGTCCTCAGAAGTCTACCTTGTGTTGGACTTCTACGTGCCAGACAAAAACTTTTTGTTGTTTAAGTCCATTTATGACACTTGTTTAGGTCATTTTAGCAAAGGAATGGAGGAGGAGTCTGTCAAACTGTGGTGTGTGTTGTGTAAATGTCCTTGTTCTAGGCTAAGCTGGAGAAGGGGTGCGGGGGAGGGACCCTAAGAGAACAATCTGGACTTGCGTCAATCTGTGCATGAAGGCTCAAGTCAGTTTAAATTTGACTTGAGAAATAAGGACTGTGATATAATTCCCCTGCTCCACGTCATGATTCATGGAACACTTTCACTGTTATATAATGAAAATAAGCAGTGAGTTGGAAGCAAGTACAAAGATCAGAGAGGCCCTTCCCCACCCTCACCCCCCATTTTATCAGTGAGTAGATGAAGACCTTGGAGGGGAAGTATTTTTGTTGGCATCCCACAAAGGGCAGAGCTGGGACCAGAACCTGGGCATCTACAAATACCTTCCTCCAAATCTCCACATGCTTCACCCAACAAATCTACAGAGCCATGGCATTTGTCTCAAATGCAAACGCCTCTGTGGGCCCAACTGTATATTTAGACATTCTCAAGGAGGAAAGGCACTAGAAGTGGATATATTCATTCTCACAAATAACTCTGAGAACCAGCATGAGTGAGGATTATGTTTTGAGACTGAGTCTTCCTTGAGCCAAGAAAAAGTTGGAGAGCAGAGAGCCACTGTTTGGTACCAAAGTAAAGTCTTTCATCTACAAAAGGTTAACCGGTTAGTCTTTATGTAGAGAGGCCTCATAGGGTAAAAGTAAGGTGAGAGTCCCATCCCAGGAGCCACACAGCAGGGAGGGCCAATTTGACAGAAGAACAACCTAAGATAATTGTGTAAGTTAATGAGCAAGTAAGATACAGCTTTTGGACAAATCTTCATTAAAATGGCAAATACTGATTTTTTTATTTATATATTTATTTGGTTTTCCATTAATTTTTACTAATGGGGTCATATCATTGCTCATCATGATTCTAAATGCTCCTGAGTTTAATACTGATTTTTCATGCTTTATTTTGGACAGTGTTTTTCACATTTCAAAGCACTATTCCAATAGTTCTCTACTAGCTCATAATTCTGTCTAAACTAAGATGACCAGGTGCTTTATCTTAGAAAGAAGGTCACTTTTGAGAGTGAAAGGAAGCATTCTTAACAATCATGCTGGGTCAGCAGGTGTAAGCTGGACTGTCCCGGGCAAACAGGGATGTATCACCAGTCCACTAAAAGCCTCCAAAAGAAACTTGGTAGCAGAAACTTCCCCTCTCTATCTACTCAATCTCTGTCCATTCAGTTGCTCAAATAAAAACACAGGTCATTCTCAATTCTCCCTGCCCTCCCCACTCCAATCCATCAACAGATCCTGCCAACTTTACAAATGCTATTCCCTCTTGTCTATTTGTGTCCTTCTCCTATGAATTCACCCGAGTCTCGTCACTACTCACCTGCCCAGCAGCAAGAAGCTTCCAATCCATCTCCCTCCTTCCACCCTGTCCTTCTCATAATCCATTATCCAAAAGACAACCAGAGAAATCTTTCAAATATGGAAATCTGATCAATTCTTCCCTTGCACAAAATCTCCCAGCAACACTCAACTGTATCCAAAATAAAAAAAGCTAAACTCCTTATCTTGACCCTGTATTGTTGTTGTTCAATAGTTATTTGTTAAAGGAAACAACACCAAGTCAGCAAGTATATGCTGAGCTTATTTTATGTACCTGGCTCATGCAAGGTACCTCTTTGAGATTCTGTTTGACCCTGACACTACTGCGAGGGAAACATCACCTTGTTTCCTGATATTTAAGTCAATGCAAAGCGAGCAACAATAGCGACCCTACCAGCCTCTGACTGTCCATTTCCGCAAAGAAGATGGAGAGAGTTACACTGGTGGTAAACTGAGGAAGAATAAACCAGGCATGCTCAGTTGAGCACCACTCTTTTTACTCTTGGCAACTGGCAGCATTTTTCCCTCGCATCCCCACCCCCCAAGGACTGGATCTTCCTCTGACCCATTCAGTGCAGCCCATAGTCAGTTTGCCTAATCCTGGATCCAATTATCAAGTCAAGTTGGCCTCATACCCAGTCAAGTTATTCATTATCTGTAATAAACATGGTGTTTTGACTTCCACCTGCCACCTTTTATTTCTTAATTTTTTCAGAACACAGGTAGAAAAGGGGGTGCTATTTATTGGGTTCCTCAAAGACCTCAAGCATCCCTTGAGAAATGAGAGATACCGGTCATATAAAGCCTGGTTTGGAACAGCTGGCAACCCAAAGGTATAACAATCTGGGACTCAAGAAATGAAAGCTGTAATAGTGCAGTTGCCGCTGAGCAAAGATCATGTGGGATTCGCAGTGGAAACCGAAGTACAAATTTAGCAGCAGCATTTAGCTCAAAAGAATGTCTTCAGGAATGAATCACGAAGGGAATATTGTCATGTGTGCAAAGAGACAGAGGGTTAGGAGGGGAAAGGTGGCTAGAGAGTCTCATTTATGTTTATGAAAACAGATGGCCTTTTTGAAAAACAGAAAGCCAAAACAAAAGCATCATTTATTCCAGGAGCTAAAAGATTTTCCTATTGACATCTCATCAAAATCACATCTCTTCTGCTTTTTAACCCTCTGGAGAATTCATAAATAGCACTACTTAAAATAAAAGCAAAATGAGTTTTCATAAGGATATAAGTTACATAAGAGCTTCAGAGCCCCTCCCCCCTCCCACCTCAGCCTCCTTTTGTCTGTTCTTTGCCCAGGTGCTCCTGAAAACCTTCAAACCTCTGCTGGGAATGGCTGGCAAGAAGTGGCAAATGTGAAATCTAGTTCATGATGCTCTCGGGGGAGAGATTTACTGACTCATACCTCTCTGTGTCTCGGATACTCCCACAGCATGCAAAAGACTGGGTTGGAATTCAGATTTTGTTTTCTCATTTCATTTCTTTTCCTTCCATCCATTTCCCTCAAGGTGTGCCTGTCCAGTGCTTCCCATCCTGCTCCAGCCAGCCCCGTGCCCTGGGAAGGCACTGCTGAGCCTGGATGGAAACCCCTGGCTTTGCTGCCTTCATTCAATGGGACTTTGCAGGAGGTTGAGGTGGGAAGAGAATGGGGTTGTGGTTTTTATTGTCCTGGCAACGTCCTTGTGAAGCAGTGCATTGCCAGTGGCCATGTTTCATATGGGAGGGCACAGCAGTTTCCAGGCAATCCTTTGCTGCAGCTCCAGCACAACTCCAGGGCTTTAGGGTCGTCACCAACCTTCGTGGTGGCCCCTCTTTCTGCCACACCTTAAGAAGAGTCCCTTTGATGAGGGCAGAAAGAGCACAAGGGACTGAGGTGATGGTGCACCAGTGAAATGGTGGTGGGAAATCCATGGGGACCACAACAGATGTCAAATATATAAAGAAAAAGAGAAAGATAAAAAAAGAGTCCCTTCATCACACTGTCCTTAATTACGCCTTTTGAAAATGCCACTGTTTCTTGCCAGGACCCCACTTAACACACCACTGATCTATTTCATTGTCTTTGTCTATCTTTGTTTGACTCAAAAAATACAGATCTATTTCTTTCTTTTCTTTCCTCATCAAACTGCTTGGAAAAATGCCTCAAAAAGTTGGAGCTCAAAAGAGGCTTCCCAGATTTTCCAGCAGGGTGTTAACTAAGTCTCTAGGGGTCAGCTTGTCAAAATAATACAAAAATCAGTGAAAATGTTGAATACTGATGATCTAGAGACTCATCATTTAAAAAAGTATTCCAAGGAAAAATGGCATTATATATAAAAATGCTTCTGGGTGTGATATTAAAAATATTGAACAACTGGTATGGGAAGCCATAGTTTAAGTGGGGCAGGCCGAATTACTGCATTTGTGTCGCTAGCTGGATATCAGCACTGTGGACTTGGCAACACTGAATGGAGAAGCAAAGTAAGAAAAAAAAAGGAAGCAACCTAAATGTTTAACAGTAGGAGAAAGGCAAATAAATGCAAGTATTCCATATGATGAAATATTATGCAGCCTTACAAAATGATATTTCTTCATCTTAAGATGAATATTTAATGACAAACTATAAAATGTTAAATAGAAAAAGTAGATCATAAAATTCAACAGGGAGTTTGGCCTATTTTTAGAATAAAAATTGTCTGTGTACACTCATGTTATATGTTATGTATTATGTGTGTCTGCAGAGCAGAGAGATCAATATTTATTTCCATGTATAATAACTACAGATGGTTGTTATTTGCTTCGACTTATTTGTCTATACTTTCTAAATTTTCAAGAATGAATACTTTTTAATGAGAAATACGACAATAAATGCTATTTTTTAAAAAGAGTCCCTTGGCTCCATTTTAGAGATATAGTATTCAGCAGATGTTTCTAACATTTTGGTTAGGCTTTTCTCATTTTAAGCTGTTTACTGAATGCACTGCCCACAGGGCCAGTCATTTAACTGATGGCTTCTGGTCTTATTAGAGAAGACTGACATTTCAAAACAGTGAGATGCAAATCCTCAAACCCTCTAGGTGATCTTACTCTAACCAGTACCAAATCTAGCTGTGTGTGATGGCCACTGACTCCTGCCTGGAAAAAAAGATTCTTCCCATGCTGAGACCATTGTCTGAATCCTTGGCAGCCATTTTCAGATGTTCTCTCTCCTGAACACTTAATATATTCCGAGCAGATTGACTACATGTTATTAATAACTATATAGGCTGTCAATCAACACCATCTGAGAGAAACTTTCCAAGTCAGTCATATTAAAAACCCAATTAAAAAACTATTTAAAAGGCATTCTTTCTCAACAGTACTTTTAATTATTTGACACCTAATTATTTACTCCTTCGTTTTTTACTCTGCCTCTTTCTCCAAAGACTCAGCAAAGCTAATTAGCCCACATGAAGCTATGTGCATATTCATGTATACATGAAGACAAATTCCTACACATGCATGTAGCTATAGGACTGAGTACCTAGTAATACAGACTAGAGTGTATATATGTGGTAATACTAATATTGTATTTACAACATGTAATACTATAGTCACATTCATTTTAGTCACCCAGGAAAGGCAGCATGAGTCAAAGTCTACTAGACTGGAGAAGGGGATGGGAATTTACTGAGCTACGCTTGATTTCTGGCTCACACTGTCACCACCCTTCACCTTGACCTCACTACAGGCTCTGCTATTGGATTCTCTTCTCTGGTTCTCACAAATCCTTCACTACCCCTACTCCTCTGCCAGGCCATCTTCATAATATGCCACCCACTTGCCCTCAAATGGCTGCCAATGGCCTAGAATACTTTCTGGTGAACTGCTTATATTAATATTTTTTGAAGTGAGACTTCTCCCCACAGTATGAAATTTATGTTGGTACCTAATGTATAAATAGAAAGAAGAATTGCTCTACATTAAGTAAGGGGGAGAAGTTGCAGCCCCCCCTTGGATGTCCATGATTTCTAGATCTAGAGCACCCATCATCCCACACATAACTACTTTTTGCTGAACCTGCCCACCATCCCACTTTTTTTCCTTCCCCTTCAAATACTCACTGAGCACTTCTAGGTCTAGGGCATTCAATAGACAAAGCCTTTGCTCCAGAGTTTGAGTCTAAGATGCCAGCCAAAAACAAATATATGGAGTGTGTGAGGGGATGGTAAGTGTTACGGGAAGGACAGAGGGGCAAAGGGAGGAGAGAGTCATAGGAGCAGTCTGCTCATCCAGTGAGGTTGGGGAAGGCCTCTCTGATAGGGAAACAGTAAGACCGGAAGGAAGTCCGATAGCAATGCCTGCATGCCAGTGGAGTAATGAATTCCCAGCTGGTGCTAACCAGCTGGAGCAGAAGAGCACCTGACACACTGGCAGGGTGGCAAGGAGGCTGTGTGTCGGGACTGGGATGAGCGAAGGGAGAGGGAGGTGAGGTCAGCAGGGTAGGATGCTGCTGTGACATCTGGACTCCTCCATGGGACACTGTTGTATATTTTAGAGACTTTGACTTTTCTTCTGAAATGGGGACTCCTTGGAAGGTTTTAAGAAAAAAGTGTCATGGACCTATTGGGGGCAAGGGACCAAAAAAATACACAGGAAGACAAAGCATGTTATTGTACTAAATGGGTGAGAGATAACCAAGGTGAGGGTGTGAAGGAGATGGGAGGGGGTCAGTTGTGTTATCTGAAGGCAGAACTGAAAATACTTGCTGAGGGATTGGTTGTGGCATCTGGGCTATAAGACAAAGAGAGGAGACAAAAAACTCTCAGGTATTTAGCCTGAGCAAAACAGAAATGAAGCTACCACAGGAGCAGCAGGTTGGTGGGGAAAGGGAGAGAAATCAGAGAATGAACTTGGGCACGTCAGGTTTGAAAAAAGCTGTTGCCTATTTAGGTGGATGACTCTGACATTCAGAACAGAGGTTCAGACTAGTCATCGAATGTAATGGATTTTTTGGTTTGTTTTATGTATGTCTTTTTCTTTTTGTTAAGGTAAGATTAGTTTCCAACAAAAGCAAAAACAAGTCCACAGACTGATTATAGATAGATGGATTTTAGCCATGAAACAGGAGGGTTCCCCACCAAAGTGCAGAGCAAAATGAGAAGAGGTTCTTGGAGTGAGCTCTGGGACAGGCAGCATACAGAGGTTCAAGGTTTGAAGAAAGATGTGGAAGAGACTGAAGTAATAGTTTGTGAGGTAAGGCAGAACCAGGAGAACATGGGGTCCGTGAGCACATGTGAAAGAACATGTAACAAACCTTGTAAGGTTGGGCAATGACCACTGGATTTAGCAATGACCAATGGGGGATCTTGATAAGCTCGATGTTGGAGAAGTGGGAAAGGTGAAAGTCTGATTAGATTTCCTGAAGAGCAGAGACAACCTCTCATTCTTTTCTGTATCCCCCACTCTAGTAGCCAGCATGGTGCCTGGCACAGAGTGGGCAATAAAAAAGATCTGTTGATGGACGAGCCATTCTCCAATTAAGTCATTATTCATTATATGTTTCTGTTCATGAATCTCAACAATTTCATAGAAAAGACCCAATCCTTTCATATTTGCATGTATCTGGATAAGGTATGAGGGTCAGAGGAGGTAGGAGAGGAAATCCAATGAAAGAATACATCTTGCTTCCAGAGGGTCATCTAGTGTTGGGTTTGCTATCTTCCTTCAGAGTAAGACTGGTCTACGAGAAGGTCAGTGCCTTTGCTGACCTATGTCTGGGAAGATATTAGAATAGTAATACTATCAATGATGATGTAATATACTTTGTACATTTTAGAAGGAGCTAGCATAAACACACCTCACTTTTCCTTGTTGCCAGCTACCTCACAATGTTTGCAAGTGCTGCTACCTTTCCGTAGTCCTCTAAGGGAAACTTGTATCTAAATAAAAGAGCAAGTTCTCAGATCAGAGGTCTGCAAACTACTGCCAACACCTGATTTTGTAAATAAAGTTTTATTGGCATACTGCCATGCCCATCTGTTTGCATATTGTCCCTGGCTTCCTTCCTGCTACACAGAAGAGTTGAGTGCTTGCAACAGAGATTATTCGAAGCCAACAATCTTTACTATCCAACTCTTCACAGAAAAAGTTTGCCAATTCCTCTGTTAGACAAACTAAAACAGAGGCCTTCAAAATAGGTGCTCAAGACAATTACTTGGAATTTGGGGAGAAAATCTGCCTCGCGCTTTCTCTCTCAGGAAAGGAAGCATTCAGTTTTCTTAAATTTTAGTGCTTGAATTGAGTGTCAATCGTGGATACCATTTATAAATATAGATGGAAATGTTGAGTATGTGTAGTCAAACACCATTTCTGTTAGGGAAAGATGATGAAAAATGTCTGAAGACCAAGCAAGGGATGCAACAGAGTACTTGGCATAGAGTCGACACTCATAGTGGTTTGGAATAATCTTAATTCACATTAACTGTATCTCTATTTCAACAGTCACAGCCAGGGTTTTATATGCATTCTCTCAATGAATTCACACACCCTTCCAATCAGTTCAGCATTATAATGCTGCCCAATTTTATAGATAAAGAAATTGAGGCTTGGAGTAAGTGGGCACACAAAGAGAAAATATTAACTTTGGGGTCTGAGTCAGGCTGTCTGTGATTCCAAAGGCTAATGTCCAAGCTTGCAAACTGCCTTGCAGATTCAATGGTGTTGTCTTGTGTAAACATACTTAGGTACTGGTGACTTCATGAACAATTTTGCTTTTCAAGCTGCATTCCTGAAGTACTAAAAGTATATTTTGGTAAAAAAAGAAAAAAGTGCTGGGGATCATCAGAACTTCTCCTGTGTTCATGACTGCATCTATAACCATGTGTTAGTGTGGCCCTGCCATCATAGGAATGTGGCCACAAGGCAGACAATAAAAGCCTGGAATCAGGCGTGGGTTTCCTCTCAGGAACTTCATGGTACATATAACCACTTTAAAGAGTGAAGAAGCTTCATGGTGTAATGTCTAGAACACTAGATCAGTAATTAGACAGAAGTGGATTTTGCTGTTCCATGGTAGTAAACTAATAGTGTTGCTTTGGTCTCATCCTCTAATCTCTCTAATGATCAGTTTTCTTATTTGTCAAGTGAGAATAATGCTTTGTGCAGTGGGAACACTTAATAAACACTTTGGCTTGTCATGGTTTCACTTCATTTTGCTTTTGTTTTTAATAATTTGTTTTGTCCTAATATTTTTTAAATGGTGCAGTTAAAAATAAATGGGAGTAGTAGACAATCTGAATAGATGTATATATGTTAAAGAAGTTGAATCATTACTTTAATTTTTCCAAACAGAAAGCACCAGACTCAGATGGATTCACTGGTAAATTCTGCAAAATATTTAAAGAAGAAAGTATACCACTTCTCTACAATCATTTCCAGAAGACAGAAGAAGAAGGAATAAATCCTAATTCATTCTGTGAAGACAAAATAACCCAAATACTAAAACCAGAAAATATATTATGAGAAACAAAACTACAGTTCAATTCCTCATAAACAGATATAAAAATCCACAACAAAATATTAACACATCAAATATAACAATGCATAAAAAATTATACATTATAAGCAAGTGAGATTTATCCTAGGCATGCAATACTAGTTAAACATTTGAAAGTCAAAAAGATTTTCTATTATATCAACAGGCTAGAGAAAAAAAAAATTCACATCATCATATAAATAGATGCAGAAAAACATTTGATAAATTTCAACACCCACTAGTGACAAAAGCTCTCAGAAAGTAGGAATTGAAGGGATTTCCTCAACTTGATAATGAATGTACAAAAATCTTACATCGAGTATACTCAAAGTTGAGAAACTCAAAGTTTTTCCTGTTAAGATCAAGAATAAGGCAAGAATGTATCCTCTTATCATTGCTTTTCGGTATTATATGGGGAGTTCTTGCTAATGCAATATGACAAAAAAGGGAAATGAGAAGTATATGGACTGGGAAGGATAAAAATAAAATTACATTTGTTTATAGATGGCATGGTTGTTAAAAATCTGAGAGAATTAAAACAAGGCTTCAGGATAAAGCTATACAAAAATCAATCACTTTCTTATACACTAGTAATGAATAAGTAGAATTTGAAATTAAAAGCACAATATCATTTGTATTTACAAATACAAATTTCAAAAATGAAATTCCTAGGTACAAAACTAAAAAAAAAATATGCACAATATCTGTAGGAAGAAAACTGTTTCTGTATGAAGAAAATATCAAATAGAAATAAATGAAGACAAGATCTATATTCATGGATGAAAAATTCAATATTGTCAAGATTGTAGTCCTTCCTACTTTATTTGATCTGTAGGTTCAACCTAATCCCAGTCAAAAAATACCAGCAAGTTATTTTTTGGATAAAAACAAACTGGTTCTAAAGTTTACGTTAAACAGGAAAAACACCCAGAACACCCAATTCAATGTCAAAGAATAACAAAGTCAGAGCATTGGCATTACCTGACTTCAGTACTTTCTCTGGGGCTCCCTGGTGGTGCAAGCAGCTAAGTCTCAGCACTGTGAAGCTATGGGCAGCCAGTGTACCACAAATTCGATCCTGGGCCAGGGAACTAACCCATATGGCGCAGCAGACCTCTCCTGTCTCACCCGCTGCTCCCCTCAGCAGTTTATCTCAGTAGATCTGCCTGTTCTGCTCCCCACTCTGTCTCTGGTGAATCCTTGTAGCCCCTGCATGTCTGGCCTGTGCCACAGTTCTTGTATGCATAAATAAATAAACTAAATCTTTAAAAATAAGACTATAAAACAGGGTAGTATTGGCAAAAGAATAGACCAGATAAAAATTTCAGTAGAACAGACTACAGAGCCCAAGAAATAGACTCGCATAAGTCTAATCAACTTATAAAGGAGAAAGGCAATACAATGAAGCAAGGATAGTCTTTTCACTAGAGACACTGGAATAGTCATCCATATACATTTTTAAAAATCCACATACAGACCTTACACACTTCATGAAAATTAACTTGAGATGAATCACAGATGTAAAAGATACAACCTATAAAATCTCTACAAGATAACAGAAGAAAACCCAAATGACCTTGAACATGGTGATGACTTTTTAGATACAACATCAAAGGCACAATCTATAAGAGAAATAATTGATAAGCTAGACTTGATTAAAATTAAAAACTTACGATGTGTGAAGCACAATGTCAAGAGAATGAAAAGACAAAATATACACTGGGAGAAAATATTTGCAAAAGACATATCTGATGAAGTATTATTACAAAATGTACAACAGAGTCTCAAAATTTCATAATAAGAAAACAAACAACCTGATTAAAAAATGGGCAAAAGACCTGGACACTTCACTAAAGAAGACATACAGATGGCAAATCCATATATGAAAAGATGTTCGACATCTTAGGAGCTGCGAATTAAAACGAGATACCATTATACACCTTTGAGTGCTAGCAATGCTAGCACCTCAAATGCTAGCAAGGATGTGAAGCAACAGGAACTGCCGAACACTAGTGATGGGAATTCAAAATTCTTTAGCTACTTTGGATACAGTTTGAAAATTTCTTATAAAACCAAACATACTATTAACCATAAAATTTAGCAGTCAGATTCCTTGGTATTTATCAAAATGAACTGAAAGTTTATGTCCACACTGCACTGGTATGTTTATAGCAACTTCATTGGTAGTTGCCAAAATGTACAAGCAACAGAAGTGGCCTTCAGTAGGTGAATGGGTAAATACTCCAGGTACATGCAGACAATGGAGTAGTATTTTACACTAAAAAGAAAGAAGCTATTAGTCCATGTAAAAGTATGAAGTTTAGTTAAGTGCATAGTACTAATTGAAAGAAATCAATCTGAAAAGATTTTATAATATATGATTTTCAATATATGAACATCCTGAAAAAGGCAAAACTACAGAAATAATAAAAAGCTCAATGTCAGGGTTTAAAGAGGAGGAAGGGGGCCTCCCTGGTGGCGCAGTGGGTTAAGCAACGCACTATGAAGCAGACCGCAGCTACTGCAGCATGAGTTCGATTCCTGCTGCCGGCCAGGGAGGGGACCCACATGGCCCAGCAGACCTCTCCTGCTGTGCCCGCTGATACCCTCAGCAGTGTACTTCAGTTGATCTGCTTTTTCTGCTCCCCATTCTCTGGTGAATCCTCTCACCCCCCCCCCACACCTCTGGCCTGTACCCCAGTGCTTGTATGCATAAATAAATGAATTTTAAAAAATAAATTGGAGGAAGGCATGAATAGGCAGATCAGAGGATAATTTTAGGAGAATGAAATTATTTTGTATGATACTATCATGGTAGGCACATGTCATTATACATTTGTCAAAACCATAGAATGTACAACACTGGGAATGAGCTCTCAGGTAATATGGACTTTGGGTGATAATGATGTATCAGCATAGTTTAATTGATTACAACAAACCAACCACTCTGGTGGGGAAGGTTGTGTATGTGTAAGGTCAAGGAATGTATAGAAACTCTCTATTTTTCACTCAATTTTACTATGAAGCTAAAACTGCTCGAAGAATAAAGTTTATTAAATTTAAAAAAGAAGAAAACAAATAGCTAGCTAGATCGATTTTCACACTACATACTCATTAGGATGGGTGTTATCAAAAACAAAACAACAAGTGTTGGCAAGAATGTAGAGAACTGGAACTTTGTGCATTGCTAGTAGGAATAGAAAGTGGTCAGCCACTGTGAATAGTATGTCAGTTCCTTAAAAAACAAAACAAAACACAACACACACAATAGACTTGCCACATGATATAGGAATTCCACTTCTGAGTATATACCCCCAAAGGTTGAAAGCAGGAATTTTAACATATTATACCTGTATAATATGTTCACAGTTGCTTTACTCATGAGAGTTGAAAGGTACAAGCAATCCAAGCGTCCCTTGACAAGTGAACAAATAAATGAAATGTGGTATATACATACCAAGAATATTATTCAGTCATATAAAGAGGGAAACTCTGACATATGACAGAACATGAATGGACCTTGAGGACGTAATACTAAGTGATATAAGGTAGTCACAGAAGGATATTGTATGACTCCACTTATATGAGACACATAAACTAGTCATATTCATAGAGACAGAAAGTAGAATGGTAGTTTCCAGGGGCTAGAAGGAGGGCCAAAGGATGAGTGATTGTTTTAATGGGCAGAGATTTTCAGTTTGAAAGATCGAAAGACTTCTGTAGGTGATGGGTAGATGGCTGTGTGACAATGTGAATGTACTTAACAGCACTGAACTGTACACTTAAAAATGATTCAAAGTGAATATACCTTGTTATATTTTACCACAATTTAAAAACCTTTTGATTGAAAATAAATAAGAATCACAATATCCTCTGCTAAGGTACAAGCGACAGACACAGTTTATGTCTTATATTTTGGTCAAATCAACCTATAAATTTGAAAATAAAATAAAATATAGAGCCCTTTACTTCTTGGCCCATGACTTTAAAAAGTGACAGAACAGACATTTATGGCCTTGTAGCTAAGGCAGTGACCAGTAGGTTAACTGGGTCTAGTTAAGTGGCCAATTTTCATATCGCATTGTCAGCAAGTGGCTTGGGGCCATTTGACTCTTGGCGCCTGAAGAAAGCATTCAGTGTGGAATTTTATACAGAAAGCTTATTCACCAGGAATACTGGAATAATCCATTTGGTTTTCACGTCTTTGGAACTTGGGAAAGTAAAGATGTATAGGTAACTGCCTAGGGTTTTGTTGTAATTGCCCATGTTCATCATCAAATTCTTTATTCTGATGGAATTAACAACCTAAGCAGTCCTTAGAAAAAGTGCATTGACTTAGGGGGCAAAGAATATCATCCTTGCAGAGAATCTCTTTTTCAAAATCCCTCTTGATAGAGTTTCACACAGAACTTTCAGAAACAATGATGATGATGAAGATGATGATGGTGGTGAAAGTAACAATGCAGTGACCAGGTCTGAGGGCATTTTCTGTACCAAGGATTCAAGATGGTACTTCACACATGCAGTAGGACATTTAATTTCATCTTCCAGTAACCTTTGGAAGCAAATATCTTTAATCTCCCTTTTAAATATAAAGAAATTGAGCCAACAGAAAAACGAGGTAATGTGTCCACAGTACAACAAGCAAAGCCGTATTCTTTCTTTTAAACTCCATTGCCTTTGCTATTTTTCCCACACCTGGGGTGAGTGCTATCATTTTGATAAGTCTAATGGGTGTCTGGCTAAGCTAGTGATAGCCTTGGTTTCTGGACTGGTAGATTTCTCTCAGAATGAAGGAGACAGGAATCCAGGATACTGCTTGTCCTGAGTACCCCCTACTACCCCTTGAAGTCATTTACAAAGGTTTATAATAACAACTGCACCTATTTGTTAAGCAACTGGTATACCAGGCATGATGGGGAGGCTTCACATGCCTTAATTCTAGTCCTTATAGCAATTCCATAAGGCAGGTATGTTATCCTCATTTTACAGATGAGTTGAAGAAAGATAAATGACATGCCAAAGCAAAATAGCTAGTTAGTGGCAAACTTTCCTTTTTGTATTACAGCGTCTCATGGCAGGAACCCAGAGTCAGTCTACATAGCAGAGAAAAGCAGAGAGCAGTGAGGTTATAAATTAGGTTACTATCCCTGAAGCACAGAATCTGGGGAGATTAAATATTGATTAAGTATTGGGGGGGGATCATAAGGTTAGAGAGACCTTCACCAACTCAAATTTTCTTTAAAAATTGCCTAAGATCACAAAACTATGTAAATAAATAGTATGGATTATTGTTCCTAGAATAAATTACTTTGAATCTATACTTGAATGCACTGAGATTATTGATTTGCCTACATCCAGCGTATATTATTAAGCACGCAGCTCTAATTTATTGCATTTGAACTAACCCTTGGAGCCTGATTCTCTGGACATTGGCTTTGGTGAAAGATTCTCTTCAGATCAAGTCTTAATGTTGCAGGGATGTTATAGGAGGGATTTAGTTCACCAAAGTCTCAAGGGAGAATGGCGCCTTTATATAAAATCTCGAAACATGTTTCTTAGCTTCAGTGTCCCCAATCTCTCTCTTCCTTTCTTCCCCTTCTTGTAATGTTAACTACTACCCACACAACTTTAATGAGTTGATAATGCATTTGGGTTAATACACCCTTGCTTTTGAACTCCAGGGCAATGACCTGAACCCCACTTATTAATTTGACTACAAGAGGGGTTCAAGATAGTTATAAAAATCCCTTCCATTGGGGATAAAGGGAAAAGTATAAGACTAAGAATAGCTGCACATATAAATAAAACACAGTCTTTTCCTATCTGTCAGGAAGACAAGGCTACCACATGGGTCACTTGACTCACGTGGTATCCACAACTCCTGTACAGCCTGTGGATGGGTCCTTAATAATTAATCCTGGACCCGCTCAGCCAGAAAGTGCTTCCTAAATAATCTTCTGTCAATAGTGGTTTGAAATAAGACCAAGTTCTAAATGCAATAGTTTTCGATTGATTGGCTTTGGGCATGTCTCCTGCTCAGTGCACCTGCCTCCTCAGGCAGAGAGGGCATGGGAGACATTATGTGAGGGGAATGATTGCAACCAAATTTCATGGGCTGAATTGTGCCCCCTTCCCAAATTCATATGTTGAAGTCCCAACCCACTATCTCTCCGAATGTGACGGTATTGGAGATCGGTCTTTTCAAGAGATAATGAGGTAATATGAGGCTGATATGACTGGTGTCCTCTTAAGAAAAGGCACCTAGAACATAGGAACACACAGAGGGAAGACCACGTGAAGGCACCAGAAGAGGAGGCGGTCAGTAGCCAAGAAGAGAGGCCTCAGGAAAATCCAACCCTCTTGTCAGCTTGATTTGGGACTTTCAGCTTCCAGGACTGGAAAGAAATTCATATCTGTTGTTTAAGCCACCCTAATGGTGGTCGACCATGGTGGCTGACTCTTGTTCGACTGTGAGTGGTGAGGTGGGGGGTGTGGTGTGGTAACAACACCTGACAGAGGAGCACCTATACTTCTAAAACACTAACCATGTGTAAACCAATATTGCCCCAGTAAAATTAAAAAAAATAATTTTAGGAGGAAAAATAAATAAATCAGCAGCCCTAGCACACACTACACAATTTTGCTCATTTGCAAGAACAGTGCTGCAGTCCAGACTGGGAGTGAGGGGAGCTGCCGGGGTTAGTGCTGCCTATGTGCCGAACTCTCACGGGGAGAGCTTGTTAAATCCACAAAACTGCTGGGTACACTGGTCCTTCCAGACAGTAGGCTCTGTTTATGGAGTGTTTCTATGCACTTACTTTTTCAATAGCTGCAAATTTTTGAATCAATTATAAGTAAACTGTGAATCTCACTTGTGTGGGAAGTTAGTGATATAATGAAATGGAAACTAAAAAGTGAAGGGAGTGATGGGGAATACATGGGGATTACAATTAATGGCAAGTATATGTAAATTTTAAAATATTTTAATTAAAAAAAAGTGGTTTCCAACCACAGCCAGATTAAAAAAAAAAATAAAAGAAAGGCACACTGCTGCAGCTCTTTAAAAAAAAAAAAAAGTGAAGGGAGGAGCAGGAATATGAGGCCCAGGAATCTGAGAAACTGGTCAAAGTGGTATAACAGCTCCTCAGGAAAAGATATCTAGGCTCACAACCCAGAATGCTGAGTGCTAGTTCATGGGCTGATAAACACTCCAAATGTCACACATATACTATGTAGGGGATCACAGATGGATCTCAGCTTCTAGAATCCTAGACAAGAGGGTTACAGTGATGTCCTAGTAGACATGAGATGGTGGAAGAGCAAGGAGGGAGAAAGATGGAGAGAAGACGAGTGGAGGTCAAAAAAAGGAAAAAATGGAAGTGAAGAAGACAGGGGAGTGAGAAGGCAGTGGGGAAGGAGAAAAGGAAGGGAACAGAATTCAAGGAGGTAGAAAAGAAGAAAAAAAGAGGAAATAAGAGGGACAGACTGGGGAGAGGCAGGAGAAGGGGTAGCACTGGAAGAGGGAGTAGAGATAAGGCCACATGGAATGAACAAGGGCTGAGCTCTATCAGTGGCTGTTCCAGGCTGGACTAAACAGAAATGTGGGGCCCATACCTAGCCAATCTGAGCCCTGATATCGGCACTCAAACCTAAAGGCCCACTCCTATGTTCATTGCAGCACTATTTGTAATTGGTAAGACCTGGAAACAATCCAAATGCCCAAAAGTAGAGGACTGGATCAAGAAGATGTGGTACATATACACAATGCAATATTATTCAGCAATAAAAAATGAGAAACTAGGGACATTTATAGAAACATGGATGGAACTGAAGGAATTATACTCAGTGAAACAAGTCAGAAGGCAAGAGAAAAATATCAGATGGCTTCACTATTAGGAGGAATATGAAAGAGCAATAACAACAACAAAACAAAGAAAAATAAGCTCAAAGAATTGGGCAGTTATAACCAAAAGCAAACAAAAAACAAGACCAAACATCCAAGATAAACCAAAGAGACCATGGGGGAGAGGGGAAGGAGGGGAGGGCAAAGATGGGGATGAGGGCAGAAAGAGCACAAGGGACTGAGGTGATGGTGCATGGGTGGAATGGTGGTGGGTACTCCCTGGGGAATACAAACGATGTCAAATATAATTAACCTAAAAGCCCAGCTATGGGAACATTTTAACTCATGTATTATCTGTAAGCATGCAAAATAAATATTTAAACATCTTGTTGAAATGTGGAG
The DNA here is from genome assembly GCA_019455555.1 of Galemys pyrenaicus. NCBI lineage: Eukaryota > Metazoa > Chordata > Mammalia > Eulipotyphla > Talpidae > Galemys > Galemys pyrenaicus. The sequence continues at coordinate 2,740,442 of JAGFMF010012144.1, read as the reverse complement.
GAAGATCCTAAAGAATTCCCAATGCTCATGGGAACTGTTAGAATGAAATCCACAGGTACTAAAATAGGTGACATTGGCATAGTTCCTTATGAAATTTTGGGACATATAAAAATATGCAAAAAGGTTTTGTTTTTTTTTTTTTCCTGATCTTATTCCCTTAAATCTCATTGCTACTTTTTCAAATTGAAAACATACAAAGAATGGAAGACTGAGTGAGCAGTGGATACATACAATGAATCTCACTGGAGTGATCAATTTTACTTATTAGCAAGTCTTTTAAGACACTAAATGAATGTAAATATGGGCACATTACAGAATGGAATGCAAGATGATATAGATTCATAATTTACTATCTTGGATAAGTTACTTAACTCTTTGTCTTAATTCACATTAGTAAAAATAATCCATTAAGAGCAACTGAGAAGCAATGCAACATATATACACCCCTAGAATTTAGTAGGTACTTGACAAATATTAGTTCTCTTCCCTTTTTCCACTGGCAATGAATACTCTTTGAGCTCCCAAAATGCTCGCTCTACTATCACGGGAACATTTTATATACATCTGTATATCGATTTCTCCAACTAAGTCGGGTGCTTCCTAAGAGGAGGGACCATAACCTACTGCTTTCTGACTCCCAGGTCTCAGCATACATGCTGGAACAAAGTAGGTGCTCATTAAACTGTAGCTAATGAGTCAAATATTTCTTTCCCAAACATGCCTCTGATGCTCTGTGCCATATAATTAGCTATGCTAGAATGAGAGCTCCTTGAAAGCCATATATTCCGGGTAAGTAGTGCCTGTTTAAGAACATGTACGGCCTCATTAAATATTTGCAAAATGGATTTACTTTGACCTGAAATAGACCCAAAACTGATACTGACTGGGCTTCACAGTTGGCATAAATAATAGGAACATCACTTCAGTCCTACCGACTCCTAATACAGAATTTGGGATCCTTAGGCCACTGGAGGTCACCAGAAATGCTTCACTTATAATGGAGACCCACTTGTCCTTTCCTACAGGTTTGAGATAGTTGTTTCCATGCTTCTGAAACAGCGCCCCCTCTGGGTAGCCTTCTAGAGTGCATACAACATGATCTCCCTCTTCTCTGTGCTCTGAGTACAGCTGGAAAGAAAAAAATCCTGCAGCTTTTCCCATCACAGAATACTTACTGTTTGTATGTTTGTCTTACGTGCTAGACACCAAAGATGCTCTGTTTCTCAGTTAGACAGGCACACACTCCCATTTCTGCCTCTTGCCAGCTCCCAGTTAAATTGCTCTAGGCACTAACTTTACCTCCTGGGTCTCAGTGTCTTCCTAAAAGAGCATAGGAATGCCTGCCTCACAGTTGGCAAGAGACTTTACTGGAGATGAAGTGTCAAAGTGCTTTCTGAACACAATACCTTGAGCATAGTAGATGCCCCATAAACGACCACTTCTTTTCTTTTTCTTCTCCTTGCTTCCTTTGAAATTCTTAGTTCCAAAAGCCATACATCTTTGTAGACTCTTAAAGACTTGCTAGGGACTGGGGGAGAATACATGCTTGGCATTAATTTTCAGACTAGGTGAATGAATGAATGAGTGATAGCAGACTTTATGCAAAGCTAGCCCCACCTCTCCCACCAAGCATCCTGAAGGCCCTAATCCAGATTGCTCCTCCACAAAAAAATACAGCCTGTGATAGAAGGTATGTGGAGTGGATCACATAAAAAATGTAAATAACTTGAATAGATGATGCATTCAAGAAGTGTGGAGGGCTTTTTTTGGTATGTTGCAAAGCAGGTTTAATTATAATTACAGTTTAAAAAAAGATTTTCAGTACAGAGTCTGCATCTGAGTATCTAAGGCATAAAAGAAAAAGTTTCGAAGAATTATCCAGGAGATAGGGCTGTTTTCCTGACAGCGTTAAAGTGGCAACAGCCTTTTTCAGCTGCAAACTCTTGGCTTGTGACCTCTTTTCCTAGCAAGGTCAGGGTTGAAGATCCTGTAGAAGGTACCAGAAGCCACACAAAGTCCTCTCAGATGGGCTCCCTCTTCTTACACCTCCAAACCACCAGGACCCTGCTTAGGAAAGCAGTTTTTATCACAAATGCCAAGGTCCCCATTTCCATGGGGGATGTGAGCACAGAAAAAGGTACCAGTTCCTGAGCAGCTCTTCTCCTCCCCAATTTTAGGGAGTCAGAGGGCTAACACCTTGCCCAAGACATTATAATAGCCGAGCTCAGGTCTTTGACAGGGAACATCTCATTTCCTTCCCAGTGAAATATCACCCCTCAGAATGGTTTCAGTTTCAGAGTTTAAGATGGCAGCTCTTTTGTGGATTCAGTCCCCCAGTTCTGCTTTCCCTATGGTCCTGGGGTGCTGAGGAATAGCACACTGGACTGAAAATCAGGACATAAGGTTTGAGAATCTGTTGATGCAACCCCGACTTACTCTGTGAACCTGCTAAAGCCACTGTCCACTTTTGTCCTCGGTTTCCTCCTCTGTAAGTGAAGTCTGAGTTTGATGACTTTTGTGTGAAATTCTCTACTAATTAACCTATCTGACCCAGCTAGTGTCCATCTGCACCCAGCAGGATCTCCATGCTAGGCACAGAGCACAGACAGTTTCCTCATTCTTCTCATAGTAGCTTGGGAGATAGGTTTCCCTTTCCCTAAGGAAAGGAAAGGTCACAGAGGTCAGGGGTAAGCAGCCGGCTTCCAGGTCACACAGCTAGAAAAAGGCAGAGGGTTTGGGATGGGTGTGAAGGTTGGGAGTGTTTGGAGCATGCATTGAGGTAGGGGAGAAGCTTCCAGGATTGTGGAAAGCAGCGGGGGTGAGGGGAGGGCATAGGCCTGGGGCACAGATCAGTTCAGATAGGCTTGGTCTCCAGTCTAGCCTGGGCTACTTAGCTGTGTGAACTTTGAACCTTCTGTGTCTCTGAGCCTCACCTCTTAAAATGGAGATAACAATCCTTCTTCTGCTCATCTCATAGACTTTCTGAGAAGATCAAATGAGGAAACTGGTCTGAAAATTTAAAATTCTCACAAGCCCGAACCTCACCACTTATACTGGTTCTGTGACCCCCAACAGCCTTTGTTTCTAGTAAAGGTTTGTGTACAGGTCAGACTTGTTCTCCATGTTCTAGGGAGATGTGTTCTTCTGACTGACCTTCAGCCACCCCTGTTCTCAGGCTTCTCACCGGATTACATTGGTTCATTTGACAGAAAGTTCTAGAGACTGGAAGGCTAATTTTCTTCTCCTGGGGATCTGGAAATTTGTCTTTCTGTTGTGACTGGCCTGACCCATAATTTGTCTTACCCACACTTCTAGAACCTTCCAACTAGGCTCAATGATGTCAGTAAAAATGATGTGGCAGTAAACTGGGTGCTAGGAATGAACTCACTGCCTCCCTCATAGGGCCAGGTTATATATGTTTGGGGTGTGTTCAACAGATGCCATACCCTGGGGCAATGGAATTTCAGCAAAAATGCTCTGAGCCTTGTGCTAACTAGAGAATGGGGCTCACACCAGTCCCTCTCAAAGGCAAAGGTGTGACTGAAAATGGGCTGGGTCTGTTCTCAAGAAGGCATGACAGTTTGCTGAAAGCACATGTGTGTCACCAAATGGTCTTTTCTCACAAAATATAACACCCTCTTGAGGGGGGAAGGGTGCCCCTGAGAGAAGAGAGAAAGGGATGTAGGGAAGGAAAGGAAAGGGGGGACTAGAAGTACCTCTCAGCCCTGTTCGTTGGACTCATCTGGGAATCTAGGGGGAGAGCCTGGGCATCATCATTTTTCAAAAGCCACAGTGGACCCTCTGCTTATGAAGTACCTTATTCACACCTAAGTCTCACTGGCACATCACCATGGGGACATTGGTGCTGGGTTGCGATTTGAACCAGGTTCATCTGACTCCAGAGCCCAGGTTCAAAACCATCAATCAGACTGCCTAGTCTCCTAGATACTCACCCAGAAAACCTGGTTCAACACTCTTTTCCTCATACCTTCACGGCAAACTATTCCCATGTAATTCCCCCCACTTCCCATAGCCTCCAGTGATTTCATTTTCCCATTTGGCATTTTGTTTTGATGTTCAGGGCATAAAGGGCCAATAGCTTCCCTGGAGCTATTTTTTCTCAGAAGCAGTGAAATAGCTTAGCAATTTGGGAGCCATTTAAAATGCATTGTTTTGCTGGGGGAATTTGTGTGTGTGGAGTGGGGTGGGGGTGGGGGAACAAGACCTGACTTTCTTTTCTTCTAAGTCCTAGTGCAGAATATAGTAGTGGGCCTCAAGTCAGGCTTGTTTCCCCCCTCGAGTCTCTTTAGTTATTAGGCTGGAAGTCCTGTCTGCTCTGTGCTCTGTGTGCATGTCAAGACAGGAAACTGGCAGGTGACAGAAGACTGTTCAGATCACCAGGAGCATAGGCTCAGGAGCCCCCAGAACCTCGAGCTCAACCACTCCTCGCCATGTGACCTTGGTTAGGCATTAAACCTGGACATCCTCTGGTAAATGATACCCTCACCTAGCACCGGCTCACAGGCCCTCCTTAAGGATAGCTAAGAAGGAGTGCAAAGGGTTCTACATGTTGTTTATTATGTAAAAAAAAAAAAAATCAAGGCTGCTAGTATTTAATGCAAGGGATGATTATGATTCAGCAACTGTCCTAATCTTTTCTCCTGCAAGGCCAGACTCTTTAACAGGCCACAACATGTAGAAGATCCTTGAACAGCCAGGCCTGAGAAACAATCCCAGACTCCTCAGAGTGACACGAATGTGCCCTCAGTGAAGTGAGTGAGTTGGCAGGAACAGAACCAACTATTCTCACTCACACCCTGACCTCCCGGAGGAATGGGTACCAGGTCTAGTTTCCAACCCGGCTTCCATGCACTTGACCGACAAGTGCTTAGAGAGTACCTACTCCGTGCCAGGCGCTGAGCGGACTTGGGGAACCCATGGGAGGAGAGCGTACTGCCTTGGCCTGGAGTGGGGAGCAGTGGGCACCTGAAGGAGGAACGCAGTTACCAGGGGGGAGGACACACAGGAGATTGACCTGGTCTGAGCAAAATCAGACCATCGCTCCCTGAGGTTGTGCCAAAGGAACTGACGCCTGAAGGACGACAGTGGAGGCAGATGAGAGAAGAGGGATGGGTCCGGAGGAGTCTCTGTTGCTAGATAGGCCTGAAAGATGCTAGTGTGTGGAACAAAGGGGTGGGGGGGCGGCGAGGCAGCCAGGAAGGGAGGACGAGGAGGCAGGGGTCAGGGAGTCACCACAAAGCATTCATGGAGAGGCAGAACACTGTGAGTGGCCACCGGGAACATGGCCACTGGAGCCGCGTGCTGGCGTCAAACCCCACCTCAGTCACTTAGAAGCTCTGTGACTTTAGACTTAATTTCTCTGTGCTTCAGGGTCTCCATGGCCAAAATGGAGATGATACTAATACTACCTACCTTCAAGAGTTTCTGTGAACATTAACTTAAATTAGTTAATTCAGGTAAACTATTTTGATAAGTGCCTAGGACACCGTAAGTAGTATACAAACATTTGCCATTGCCCTTATTATGGGCAAGCCATTGGTTCAGCCTCCTCGTTTGCAAAATAGGTAAAATAATGTATCTCACTCAGAACGCCACTGTGAAGATTAAAGGAGAACATACAGCCAGAGTGCTTCCAGCACTATTGGATGATGGGTCACAGAACAGTGCTCCCATCACCACCATTCATGTCAATCATTACGCACGCTGGGGTGGAGGGCTTGGCATTCTGGAAGCACAACTGCAAACAACCAACTGTATCCAGAAGTAGGAAGGGCTCTCCTGGGGGAAGTGTCCACGCACAGGGCTGGACAGGCCCTCAAGCAGTCTAAACGTCCAGGACTCTCTCTCTGAATTCCCCACCCCTGAAGTCTTCACACACGTCCTGCAGACTATGCCCTGTCAGTCAGCCTCTCCTGTCTATTTTCCAACCATGGTAAAGAACATCAAATGCAGGTCTCTCCTGTGCCCCAGGAGCCTACGGCACTTGAGAGAGCATGTCATTCAAGGGGGTAAGATGGTCCTGTCAGGTTGGGTTGGTCCCCCAGCCTTCTCTGCCCTCACAGCATAAGGAACAGCAGCACCCTGAGGGACCTACTGAGGGCACAGCAAGGCTGCTGAGCACCTTCCCAGGCCTGCTCCTTCAGAGAAAGTCTGAGACAGGTGTGCCCAGGGCCCACAAGGTTGCCAACTGCAGCCAGGCCGCCTCTCTCTGCCTCTCCCTGGGTGCAGTTCATTGGCGCCCTCTAAAAATAGCCATGGTTATTCAGGGAAGAACGCCAGGCTCTGTCTCTAGGGATGCCAGCGCAGGCCTCTTTCAAAAATAGAGTCCCAATCAGGTACACTTCCTCAATCCAGGTCTCTCCTCACCAGGCTGGATTCCTTCAGAAGGATCCAGACACAGGGCAGTAGCTCCAGATGCTAAGGGAGCTAGAGTCTGGGGCCCTACCCAGTTTTGTCTCTTCCCAAATATGTTTTCACTTACAAAAATCCATTTCCTTTTGAGTCTAAAAGTTATATCTTTGTCTTCTATGTTGTATACAAAACATGGAAAGGTAATCTCACCACCTAGAAAGAGACCGATTTGAGTCATCTTCCCCTCTTCTCTATAATGCACAAGCTCATGGGCACACTCATAGAGAACTGGCATAGTGCATGTCACATCTTTTTTTCCCATTGAATATCACATCAAAGGTATTTCCTTGTCATTAAGCATCCTTTTATGTGACTGTGAAATTTTTGTAGAGCAGTTAGGCACATCAATTTAGCTATCAGAAAGACCGGGGTTCAAGTTCTGATGGTCATGGACAGCTACTTAAAGTCTTTAAGCTTCAGTTTTTCACTTTTAAGAAATAAGGTCAATAATCCCAGCCCTTAGATTGTTCTGAAGATAAAGGGCTATGCTTTCCTAATGACTCAGTAAATGCCTCAACAACAGCGGGCTCTGTAGAACTCTGAGTCACGGTTTCCCTATTGATAGATACTTAGCTTCTTTCTAGGGTTGTGTCCTCCCACCACTCCTCCCCTCTCTGGGAAGTCCTGGAATTCACAGAAAGGACAATGATGGCAGCACCCTGGTTGGAAATCTTGCACACAGGTAGCAGATCAGCTGGCGAATGGAGAGTGGGGTGGGAGGGGTGGGTACCAGATGGCAAAGCCCTACTGTGATCGTCCACGGTGGCCTGCTGCTTCCTCCAAAAAGCCTCACGGAGCTCTGGAACAATCCAGCAATGCTGGGTCCCTCTACAAACTCCCTCCTCTGGGGCAACCAGGGCCCCATGTCACCAGCCTTAAGCATTACCTGGCCCAGGACTCGGGCTGACTCAACCAAATTCTAGCCTAATTATCTTTATTCTCAAGTTCTCAAGGAAGCTGAAATACCTGCTGTCCACTGGATCCTTCCACTGTGGATCCTTTCGCTGTGCCTGAAAGTGTGACAAGCTAGGCCCTATGGAGAAAACAAGACTCAGAGAAGTTAGGAGATTTCTCCATAGCCACACACCTTCAATTAGAAGCTTGCTATGGGATGAATTATCTGTCCTTTCTACTCCCCATGTTTACCCCTCACCCACAAATTCATACAAGAAAGCTCTACTCTCTAGCATCCCAGAAAATGATTGTATTTAGAGACAGGGATTTTAAAGGAGGGATTAAGGTAAAAGAAGATCCTGTAGATGCAGGGCCATGAAGGCACCGGGCAGCTTCTCTATGACCCAAGCAGATGGGTCAAGGAGAAGTCCTGGAGCCCTCAGTGGCCTTTTCAGGTTTTTATTTATCTTTCTGCTTGGAGGCGACCAGGTACATGACTAGCAGGAAGGCCTGGTGGGACCAGGAGGCTGGCAGGCCTCTTGGACCCTTGCAAATCTTCACTCTCTGGGCTCTCTACTGCTCCCACAACTGCTTTTGCTTCTCTACTGTCTCTCCTGGTGGTCCCGTGACACTGCCCTTATATGCCCAGTATCTCAGGCCAGGTACACTCACCTATGCATGCATGCTCACACCCTACTTGAGGTGCCCACCGTCAGGTGTGCATGCAGGACCGCAGGTGTCTATCACTGACACTAATGGTGGGAGGACAGAAAAACCTGATTAGCTTTATTTACCCTACAGTAGGCCCTAACCCATAGGACTGGTAGCATTTTAAGAAGTGCTCAGGCCAACACAAACATAGGGACTGCCACAGAGGGCTATAGAGAAAGGCAGCCCTCTGTGTGCCAGAGATGCCTTAGAAGAAACCAAACCCACCAGCCACCTTTATCTTAGCCTTCCTAACTCCCAGAACTGTGAAAAAATAAATCTCTGATGTTTAAGCTGCCCAGTCTCGGTAATTTGTTAGTACACTGATACAAAGCTTTAAAACAAGAATAGAACTCTTAAGTTTATAGGCTTACAAAGTAGTTTCATATATTTTAATGTTTACATTGACCTTGTGAGGTAGAAGGGATGTTTTTTATTTCTGTATGGTTGGAGCGAATGAGATGTCCTATGGATATAAAGAGCTTGGCGCGGCGCCCGGCAACAGAGGGTAACTATTGTTATGCTCACCTTCAGACACCTGCCATGGGTCCTGAATGGAAGGCTCGTGAAGAGTGGGTGGATGCCACAGGGGACAGGTTTCAACCCCTTTCGCAGAAGAGAGCGTCCACGGGTGGACAGGTCAGGTCAGGAGGGGTCATAGGAAAGCAGAGGTGGGATAACTGCTGGGAGCCCACTGCGCGGCAGTGATCTCACCGTCATGGCGTAAGCAGCAGCAGCAATAGCAGCAGCACCTGGTGGCCTGTTGGAAATGCAAATTCTGGTGCTTTGCCCCAACCTATTGAACCAGTAACTGGGGATGAGGCTCAGCAACTCAATGTGTTTCACAAGTCCTCAGGTGATACCATTGTGGAGTGAGTGCCAATGGGCTACAGGAGACTTAGGAACTGGCCAGGCCTCTTGGGAAGAACGAGATGATCTTTAACCAACTTTCAGAGACACTGAGAGTCAGGAAAATGCTAGCTTCTCCTCCCACATCTCACCATGTCTTTCAGAAGCCACAAATGGATTAATGTATGTCCTCTGGTATCAGATGACTCTAGTTCTGAGAAATGGTGAGAAAGCCAGACAGACACCCAGTCTACCTAGGGTCTCCCTTAGAACATGCCATCAATGCCACATGCGGCAAGAGGCCTTGCAGACTGAGCAAAGCCAGAGAGGGCAGGGCCATCCAGGTCACACAGAGGAGTGATGCAGGTTGGGTCTTTCGGGTTCATTCCTCATCACTGCATAGGCATGTGTGGTTTTCTTGATGGATGCGAGCACTCAGCAAAGCACTGAGGCAACTTCTATTTTCACCCCACCTCTCTCTGGTTCAACTGGCACATGAGTGCTTTTAAATTCCAGGCTGTTCATTCTTGTCAGAATGTTTCAAAGTCAAAGTGGAGGACGAGAGGGCAAAGTTGCTGCTCCAGGCACAAGCACAGAATCTGAACTTTGTACCTGTCAATAGGAGCTTCTGTGCATATTCAGAAATTACTTAAAAATATTTCTACCTGGGGGCCCTCCTGGTGGCGCAGTGGGTTAAGCAACGCACTATGAAGCAAACCGCAGCCACTACAGCACAAGTTCGATCCCTGCCGCCGACCAGGGAGGTGACCCTCATGGCACGGCAGACCTCTCCTGCCTCTACTGCTGCTCCCCTCAGCAGTGTGTTTCAGTCAGTCTGCCTGTTCTGTTTCCCGCTCTGTCTCTGGCGGATCCTCTCACACACACACCCCGCACTTCTGGCCTGTACCCAAGTTCTTGTGTGAATAAAGAAATAAATCTTTAAATATATATATATATATATATATATTTCTACCTGGGGTATTACAAGTGACTCCTGGTCTGATTGCTTTAGCACTCGGAGTCACCCGGGAGAGATGGTTTGTCATCTATTGTCAGACTTGGTTTAATCTGTCCTCACAGAGAAGATGCTGGAAAGATGGGGACTATCATGTCCTGCATGGCTTTCTGACCTAATGAGAGAAGGCCATGCTATGGAGGGAACAGGATGTAGCTTTTGCTCTACTGGTCCAGCGGAGACCATCACTAGGTTCAAGGACATGCGTTAACTCCCGAACAACACAGAGAACAAGATCTTGGTTGGAAAATGGCCATTGGGAAGTCTGGGCTTGGCCATTCACTATTTGATAGTCTAGTGGGGGTGGGGGGGCTGTTTGCATTTTTTTTTAAAAAAAGATGTATTTATTTATGCATACAAGAGCTTGGGTACAGGCAGTTGCGGGAGGTGAGAGGAGTCACCAGAGACAGAGCGGGGAGCAGAACAGGCAGATTGACTGAAGTACACTACTGAGGGGAGCAGTGGGCAAGGCAGGAGAGGTCTGCTGCGCCATGTGGGTCCCCTCCCTGGCCAGCAGATGCTTCACAGTGAGGCGCTCAACCTGCTGCACCACCAGGAAGGCCCGGACAGTTTGCATTTTATTAACATTTCTGATGCTGGTGATTGAGTGATCACACTTTGAGAATCTCAGACCTTCTAAGGGTTCTAGTGAAGCCTCCTTTGGAAGTCCTGTGTGCCAGCACAGTGCTGCCACATTTCCCTGCTGTCTAGGAGACTAGTATCACCCGAGTCTCTGGCTTCATGTCTGTAAAATGGTGTTGAACAAGTACTCTTTTTGTATCTCAGAGTGGAGACAATCAAAGATAATGGAAAAGAGTTCTAGAAATTGTACAGATTATTCTAATAACAGAGGAAGTAAACAGTTTTGGGGAATGTGTGATAAGTAGTGAGGGAAGTGGATACAGCTGAGAGATCAAACAGATAGCTGAAGAGAGCTGTGGAATCAAGATAGTGTCTAGATTTCCAGTTCACCGACCATCATGGGGAGACTGGGCAATGGGTTGGGAGATGACTACTTGTATCTCCCGTGCACACTCACCGTGGCACTGCCATAGACAGATACCTTGATCTGTGAGCCACTGCCACCTGACAGCCGGCTCTCCTCCTGCGAGGGCCTTTCCTTGGCCTCCCTCTCTCCATGCCCTGGCATTCCGGAGCGCTGCTGTTTTCTGCGGCTCCCACATACAGCTGTGCCCTTTCCATCCATAGAGTCATCCCCAAATGGACAACAGTAGCAATCAGTGAGCAATCATCTTTATTTTATTCCCTTATACAATGCCTGGATGTGCAGATAATGTTTGTGATTGTTGCAAAAATGATGGCATGGAAAATGGGGCTCCTGCCAAAGAAAAGGAGGGGAAAAAAGCCCTTTGAATAAACTCAAGAGGTTCAGTCCTGATTTCAGGCTTCCTAAATTGGGGTCTGCTAAGGTTCTCTGGCCTTCTTGCCCTTCAGGGTAAGGAGATGTCTTGTAAGACCCTGCCAGGGTGAGACAGCCCAGCCATGCAGTGGTCTGTGGAGGCTCTGGGAATCAGGGTAACTGTTCTGTGGAATTGTCCTGGCATCTGCCATACATTCTGGGAATTAAGAAGTATGTTTCACTCATAATGACCAGTCATTGAGAGAAGGGGTCCTCAGAGGAGGTCTATGGTGGTGAGCTGTCCCCGATACTCTATTTCAAGAAAATCCCACTATATCATACCCCACTGAATTAAGGGTCCATTCTAACATCTGTCCTAATCTTACAACTATCCTGAAAATTGGGTATATTAATAACATTCTACAAAAGGAGAAAATGAAAGGAAAAGTTAATTATTATCTCACAGTTAGTAAACAGTGCAACTGTTTGATTTGAAACAGTTTGCTTGTCACTTCGAAAGTCTATTTTTGAGCTATAGTCAAAAAGATAGATAATAATAAGTGTTGACAAGGACGTGGAGAAAATGGAAATTTCATACATTGCTGCTGGGAACATAAAATGCTATACTGCCACTTAACCATCCTGGCAGCACCTCAAATGAAGCAGAGTTCCCATAGCAGCCAGCAATTCCTCACCTGGGTGTCCACACAAAAGCTTGTACACAAAAGTTCATAGCAACATTATTCATAAGAATAAGAAAATATAAACAACCCAAATGTTCATTACCTGATGAATAAACAAAATGTGGTATATTCATATAATGGAATACCTAGTAATAAAAAGAAAAGGAGTACTGATTCAAGCTACAACAGGTATGAATCTTGAAAACATGGTAAGTGAAAGAATCCAGTTACAAAAGAGCTGATATTGCATGATTCCAATTACATGAGATGTCCAGTATGGGAAAATTCAGAGACAGAAAATAGATGAGTGGCTGCTTAGGACTGGAGGGTAGGGAGACGATAATGAACATTTTGGAGTAGGAGATAAAACTATTCTAAAACTATGACAATGACTGTACAATTCGGTGAATGCACTAAAAATCATTCAATCATACAGTTAAAATCAGTGAATTCTATATGATTTACTATCAATAAAGAGGTTATTTTATAAAAAGTCCACAATTGAATAATCATAAGGAAGAAAAAGAAAGCAACCATGATCTTCCTAGGTAAAATGATTACTTTTCTACTCATTAAAAAAATCTTGAGCCCTATTCTATGTCAGGCATGTATTTCTGAGAGCTTGTGATAGGGAGCTCCTAGCCCATGTGGGGAGCTGGAATATAGGCACAAACAATCATGATTCATGGGAGAAGAAGCCAAGGGAAATTAAACAGGAGGATACTATTTCACACCCACTGAGTTGGCAAAAAATGAAGAAGTCTGACATTACCACATTGGCGAAGATGTAGAGCCCAGATATTCTGGGTCGCTTGAGGGAGAATAGACAGTTGTAATTTGGAAAGAAGTTTGGCAATATTTAGTTGGACCTAAGATACACATGCCCTACGACCTAGCCATTGCATGTGCCCCTAGGGTAACAACTGGAGAAACTTTTGCACATGGCACAAGGGACACGAGTAAGAACATCCAGGGCAGTGCAGTTTATGCCAGAAAACTGGAAATAAAGTCCATAAATACGCGACAACATAAATAAACTCTGCTATGGTCACACAATAACTTATACACAGAGGAAAAATTCACACAAATCAGTCATGTGTCATTTAACGGTGTTTTGGTCAATTGTGAACGGCATGTATGATGGTGGTCCCGGTCCCAATGACTTTAGCATGCAGCCTAGGTGAATAGGAGGTCATCACGTGGTTTATGTAATTACTCTCTATGACATTCCCACCACAATGCAATCACCTAAGGATGCATTTGTCAGAAAATGGCCCCGTTGTTAAGTGACACATAGCTGTACAATGTGTGCATAATTTAAAACCTTTTCAAACAATACTCTCCACTATTTATGGATATATAACAATGTAGTAAAAGTGAAAACACTGGTGTGGAAACCATCCAGATACTTTCTACTTCACAGGAAGGAGAGGAAAGGGAATGGGGACACACTGGGGGCGTTCAAATGTACCTACCATGATTCTTTTAAGGAATTACTTGTAATAACTTTTTTTGGAATTGAAATTTTTATTGAGCTAATTGCAGATTTGCATGCAGCACTAAGAAATAACAGTTTCCTTCAGCACTTTACCCAGTTTCTACAACTGTAACATTTCACAAAGGTTTAACACATGATCATAATCAGGATATCAATATTGATACAATCCACCAATCTAATTCAGATTTTGGTAGTCTTTTTGTGCATTCATGTAACATATGGCAAATTCTAGTGATATTAGCCCCTGTGCAGTTTGTGTATCCACCATCACAGCTAAGATAGTGAACAAAGATTTCTCCTGTTACCACACCTGCTCCCCTCTTACCCCTAGTCCTGCCAACTGCCTCCCCGAGCTCTACTTTTCAGTTTTGTCATTTCAAAAAGGTTATATCAGCAAATTCTGACAGTATGTGATCTTGTGGGATTGGCTTATTTTGGCAAAGCATAATTCCCTGGACGTTTGCACTCAATTGTTGCAGGTACCGGTACTTCATTCCTTTATATTACTGAGTAGTAAATATTCATCCCATGGTGTGAATACACCACAGTGTGTTTCACCATTTGCTTTTCAAAGAACATCTGGACTGTTTTAAGTTTTTGACCATTACAGTACCTGAAATGCTTTAATTCTTCAATTGGGTGGTAGGTATGTGGATTTTCACTGTATCATTCTACTGTGTGATGCAGAGAAATAACTGCAGAGTTCAAACGAAGGAAGGAGGGAGGAGGTACTTCTACGGTGCTGGGCCTTTCTGTGCGCCACAGTGTTGACAAGCCCGAGTGCAGGGGTCAGGGCCCTGGCCGGTCTGGCGTTCAGGGAGCAGGGCCTGGATCTACTTGCTTTGAGGTGCTAAGCTTCGTGAATGGGGTGGTACAAGGAAGAAGGGCAAGGGTTTTAGGGACTCTCCTGTTTGTTTGCAGAGCCCTTTGCCCTGCATGGGTGTATGGGAGGGCTGCCCCCAAATGGGAGTATCACAAAGAATACTGAAGCAAAGAGGATAGGGCTCAGGGTAGACAGAATGAAATCTGCCATCTCTTAAAGGCCCTTGAGAAAGATCTGGAATTGCAGCAAAGTGGCTGCTGAACAGCTGGAAAAGACAGTGCCAGTTGAAAAGGGACAGAAAAGACTGGGAACTTTCTTCCAACTTGGGGTTAAAACTGGTAGGAAATTGTTGCCAGCGGGTGGATAAGGAGGCTCTGATCCTATCTGTTGCTGCCAGGTGCAGGGGAGACAGGTGTAACCTGCATGCCTGCTTCCTGTGTGCCTCCTTCACCCCTCCACAGGTAGCTTTAATCCTCTCTGCTAAAGCCCTGCAGCCACCAATTACTAATGTCTTAGTCCCGGGCATAGCACGGGCAGTGTGAGCTCCACACCACAAATATCTACTGTGGGCCTGGTGTTCAGATACCTGTTCTCAGAAGGTCCGAGCTGGGACACCTAGAAATGCCCATTTGTGCTCAGGACATGCCTCTGTGAGGACCCCACTGGGGCTCTGGGGCTCCCCAATGTGGGAGCCAGGTATAGCTAGGAAGTCCAGGTCAAAGTAGGCCACTGCAGCGCACACCTGCCAGGTGGACCATGAAAATGAAGAAGATTTTGATAGATTCCAAATATACACAGAGTTCCCCACTTCAGGAGAAGAACATTTGCAAAGACGCAGGGGCCAGGAATGGGGAAGAAGCATAAATACAGCCACTACTACTGCTGCTGATACTTCAAGGACTCACACTGAGGGTGCTAACTACAGGCAAATCACCATGACAGCAGCTCTACGTGTATGTCTCCTTTGGCCCTAACAACAACTACATCAACTTACTGTCATGTCAGTTTCACGTGTAGTTGTAGAAGCAGAGGGTGGCTCAGAAACTTGTTCCCAGTGACCATCCTTGGAAGGAGGAAGTCAGGACTTGAACCCAGAACCTGAGTTCCTTGATGTTTATGATAAATTCTTCAGAGAACAGGGATTCTACAGGGCCTTCTAGGAAACAGTGGGAATCCTGGACTGGCATGGAAGGCCATAGAAGCCACAGAAGATAAACCACTAGGCAGAGCGTATCACCAGTGGTCTGATTTTAGGAATGCTATCCCGAGACAGTCCCTCACTCCTCCCCAACATCTCAGAAGTCCCAGCTCCGTGATTTCATCACTTCGTTTCTGAGCCATTTCTTCATTTTGATTATCAACATTTCAGAGAACTAACATTAAGTTTGATTTGGAGAATCAGGCGTTCCCCTTTCCCCTTTCCCATAACCACAGGTCTGCACACACAGCATCTTCCCTCCAGACTGTTCCAGACCCTGTGTGCCCCAGATGTCCATTTCTGCTCTGTCTCCCGACTCTGACCTGCCAGCAGGCATGGCTGGATTAGATCCCACCCCGCAGACTCTTAGACAGAAACAAATAAGAGCAATGAAGCCATGGCCAGCATTTCTCCAACGGATGCTGTCCACCTTGAAGTTCCCCAAATAGCTGTCACTGTTCTGGCCATATGCTGTCCAGGGACCTCTCTCCTTTGCTGAGATGTCCCCACACAATGGAGGGGAGGAACTCGCCCTCACAGTCAGTGGGCTCCAGGTTTGAAGCCTGGCTCTGTCACTCGCCACCTGTGTGAGGCGCAGAAAGCACCTTCCCTCCTTCAACCCAGGTTGGGTGAGAAGATACCAACTGTCTCTCCAGTCCTGGGTGACTCCTCAAGAACTGGCAGTACCTGTGCCCAGGGGCCAGCCACACTGTCATCTCCCAGAGCTGGACAGCAACCCCCAGCCTGAGACAGGCTGTTGTGAAGATCAACAAAAGAACATATGGGAAAACACCGGCTAACCACAACATGATTTACAAAGAGAGCGTTTGATTCGCTTAGAACCCTGCCCCCTGTCTTCTGTGATGTGTGTGCACAAGGTGGCTGAGAGAAGAATGAGAAGGGGGAGTCTGGGTGGGAGGAGGGTGAAGAAAGAAGAGCATTTTGCCAGACCATGTCTGGATTTGCTAGGCTCATGCTCTGACACGCTCTGAGCAGAGACAACAAACCAGAACCTGCTGAGACACTTCGCTGCAGCGTCAGATGACAGAAAACAGAAGAGGTGTCTGGAAGAAGTCCCTGTGCCTAGCTCTGTGGAGCGCGGAGCTGCTGGCTTGCAGGCTCGGGAGCCGCTGTGTGTCAGGGATATGGAGGCCAGGACTTCCTCGTCGCGTCGACTGGAACGAGCCCAGACTGGAGTATGGTGGAAGGGGCTCTGGAAGGATGGTTCTGACCCGATGGGAAGAAAGGAGACAGTCATGCCCACTTCTTGTAACGGTCACTGGGATTTAGAATTGATGCAGCCTCTGACCTTACCCTTAAAATTGACTCAGAAGCAGCAGAGTGGGTGGGAGCCCAAGGCTGGGAGTCACACAGAAGGAGCTACTTCTTGTTCTGCCTCTGTAATGAATTGTTCTGGCGTGATGTCCTAACTTCTCTCAGCCTCAGTTTTCTCATCTACTAACACGGGAATGATGATGATGGTGAAAGTAACAGTTGAGTTGGTGTGACGTTCAAGTGAGATAGTGTAGTAAAAACAATGCATTATTTAATAATAATGTTAGCTATATTAAGTAGTGATGAAAATTAATTAACAATAATTCAACATATATGTTAGGAGGGCCTGTTACATTCCAGGCATCATTCAATTAATTTTAATCCATGCAGATCCCCACTGGGGCACTTTGTGAGGGTGTTGACAGAGGGAAGTATGGAGTTTTGAGGGAATTAAGAAGGGCCATTCTTTCTAGTCATTTCATGATATTATCTCTTGCTCCTTCCACAGGGAAGGCCCTTTCTACTTATACCACACCTGGCTGGTCCTGGGTCAATAATTTCTCACTCAGTGCTAGTGAAGAGGATTTAGAGGCCAAGAGTTAGAGTTGAAGCCCTCAAATTAACTGGCAACCCATGGGAAAACCTAACTCTCTCCCCTGACAAGACAATCACTAATAAGATTTAACTTCACCTGGATGTCTTCCTTGACATTAATTGTTCCAAACAGGATGAATATTAATTGTGCCTCTGAAGGAAGAACCAGGAAATGTTTCTTTGATAACTCAAATGAATCACTCTCTTAGATATTTCTAAGTGCTCCTGGGACATTGTTCATTATGTGGTCCCAGACAAGGGAATTCTCTTTTGCATGCTGTTCGTGGCCTGCAGCCTTGAGAGTGTGCAAACAGCTCCTTCTATTCTCACCAGCTTTGGACCCTCTCCTGAACATCTGTGTGTTGGGCTGGAGGGGGCAGGGAACTCACAGGTAATAACTTTCTTTGAGTACTTGCTAAGAGCCAGGAGATTTACAAGCCTTATTCCATTTAATCCTCAGAACAACTTCATGAGGGGAGGTGTCGTTATCCCATTTTATAGGTAAGGAAACTGAGATCCAGAGCTTACTTAGCTTGTTCCACGTTATACAGGTTGTTAAATGAGGGTGTCAGCGTCGGTGTACCTGGTTCCAAAGCAACTGCTCATTCACTTGCACCCGTTGTTCTCTTTCTTTTTCATTAGACACTTCCATGTCCCCCATGCCAAGAAGACTTTATTTACATTTGTCCAAATCCCACCCCTGTTCTATAAAATTTTAAAGCACTGTGGACCGTATGACTGTTGAGTCATAACATAAATATAAATATATAATAAATATAATTTATTTATATTTATTGTAATAAATATATTTTTCACCCCCTAATCCGCTAAGAGCCAGTTTCCCCCTCTTGGGGGTGCCAGGGCCCCTGTGAGAATGCATAGATTTATGAAATGGTTCCCCCAGTGTTGTCCTAGCATAGAAGAAGGCAGGGCTTACCCATGGGCCAAGACCAGGAAAAGAAACATCAACAGCACGCTTCCTTCTAAGTGGAGCTTTCATGTTTTCTTTTGAGTGGTGGCAATTGTGGGCTCTTTGTCTCTAGACTTGCTATCTGTTCCTCATATTTTAGACTCATTTGCTACTTTTTGCAACCCCAGGTTAGTCCCCTTGTGACCCTAGTTTTGTTCTACCAAAGCAATGATGAAATAATCACACTTTCATTGTCCAGGTAAATGTTCTTGTACAGGAGAGGAAGGACAGTGGTTTGGGATGGATATCCCTTCATCGCAAAGTCTAACATTGGGGGCAGGCATACAGCAGGTACTCAGTAACTGTGTGTGAAGTGAATAAACAGACAGGGCAATGAACTCATTGTCCAAAGCTCATGCTGCCTCTGCTGTACCTGGCCTGCTGCTTTAGCAAGGGCCACACGAGGGATGACTGGATCATAGCAGACATGCACAGACATCTTTAGAAGATGGAAACTTCTAGGCACTTTATGCAAAATCAGAATTTTACTGGGCAACATTCATGGTGTGGAGAGATATGTTGAGAACTCTTGAAGGGATGGGGTGAGCATAGGCTGAGATCTCAGAAGAGTGACAGTGATGACCAGATACAGGGGCTTGGCCTGGAGTATGGAAACTCCCCTTCTCTTCTCCTGCTATGGGATTTGCGGCAAACTTCTAGTAATACCCAAGGAAACCCTAGCTGATGAAGTCTTGTGTTCACACTGATAAAGGATAGTGGTGACCACTTTTGATTTTTTTCCCAGCAACAAGGCTGCTTAGTCACCTTAAGGAATTCTCCTAATGCAGGACATGAGATAATGGCAGATTAAACAATCTTTTCTTAAAGTATTGAAATGAGATGTTGAGAAGGAGAAGGGAATCCTCAGAAGTCAAAAGAACCACAGACAGCATGAGACCAGAGATGTCCAAGCAATGAGCAGGTGACAAATCTATGGTATCTTCTTGTCCTTGGGGTCTGGAACTTTTAGCTTTAAAGGATCATGAAAATAAGCAAAATCAAAGTCCTTCAAAAAAGTGGAAGTCAGATTGAAAACCCCATTTAAGGCTAGAACTCCAGAAAAAGAAACCTTGGTTAATGGAATAGACTAGAAAAAAAAAATCCCATTTCACAGAAGACAGTAAGGAAACTTGGCCCTGGGGTTGGGCAGAGGGAAAAATTGAAAAATATCTCATGAGAATTCCCACCATACAATGGCCCTCACGTGGTTCTGAACACATAGGACCTTATGGTCAGAACAAAGCCCAATGTCCAAGGTAAACATTTAGCTTAAAATGACCCCAAGTTGGTGGTTCCTCCAGGCACCTGGCAGAAGTAAATGCCAGTCCTTTGTAGAGCAATGAATTTTCAATTCAGGTCTCAAAGAAATCCCACAAAGTTTTAACAAGCATGAACCCATAATTAAAAAGATCACAGAATATGTGAGGATAAAAAATCACAATGAGCAAGAGACAGCAGGAACAATGAAAAACAAATCAGATCTATAAATACTTTAAGTACTGAAATGATCGGATTCAGAAAATAAACATGTATGATATCTAGAGAAATAAATACGGGTAGCAAAAATTGAAGCAAAGAACAGATAATTAAAAAGATAAAGCATATGGAAAGACAGGCAACTAAAACTTTTAGAAAGGACGTTAACGTAGGTCCTCTCAAGGCTGTTACAAATACAACTTGTAATAACAATATGAACCTTGGCATTGGAATCAGTAAACTAAAATGCTGTGTGACTTTGGCTGATCACTGCCTGTCTCTGGACCTCAGTTTCCTCATCTTCAAATGAAAGAATGAAACTAGATAATCTCCTAAGCCCGACTCTATAAACCAAAATTTTATAATGCAACAGACCAGATCTATCAAACACCTGTCTTTCTTTTATGCTATACCTACCTGATGATAAACATTTCACATGAATTTTAATACTATGCTAGCTCATTAATGTATGGGCCCTATTATAACCCATTTCACATATTTGGAAATGAAAGCATAGAGAGATAAATAACTTGCTCAAATTCCAGAAAATGAAACCTCGGAGAATACACAGGTACAGAATCCATCTGTTCGATTCCAGAGCCTCTCCATGCACTATACAGTCATGCACTGCCTCAAGATGTTTCAGTCAATGACAAACCACACATATGATGGTGGTTCCAATAGACTAGAGCACACAACCTAGGTATGTATGGACCAGAGCATCTAGGCTTGTGCAACTGTGTATGACGTTCATAACACCACACGATTGCCTAACGACATATCTCAGAACAGAGCTCCGTCATCAAGTTATGCACGACTGTCCATCTTTCTAGGATGCTTGACTCCTGCCATCTGGGATTCTGGTTCTAGGATTCTTGCATTTATCAGAAGTCTCCACGCCCGGGGCAGCATAGGTTGCTAGCAGCAATCATGCCAGTGAGATGGCAAGGATACCATGAAGCTAATTATCAATCACAAATATTATCAAGTACATCCTATAGACAAAGTCTGTGTTAATTTAGACAAGAAGCATTTATACCAGAGAAGCTGTCACAAACAGTGACAGACTGCAGAGCTTACCTTTGGAGCACCCATATTTTGGGGGAAGTTTTCATTCAGAACGCACATCTCCACGCCTTGGTTTCCATGTGTGTAAAACGGGTGATAATAGCACCTAATATACCTGACTTCTTGTACGGATTAACTGAGCTAATACAAGTCAGGCATGAAGTGGGCACACTACTCTCACTGCTGTTCTTGTTATTATTTTCAACCTAGTGGGAAGGAGCTGTGCTTTATAGTAGATGACCTTGCTTCAATTCCAGGCTCCCCCACTTCCTGGCTGTGTGACTTGAAGTCATTGACCCTCTCTGAGGCTCCACGGCCCCATCTGTGAATCAGAAATAACAATGCTTACCTCACCGGTGGTTGTGAGGATTAAATGGACTGTGAAATGCGTTGCGCAGTAGCTGACATGTAATAGGTACTCAACAAATGTCTGTTCTCACCCCTGCAGCATTTTCTGCACACTTGGCTTTCCCACCATGCTTAGAATCCAAAGAGGAAAAGCTTCCTGTGCTTAAAGAGGTTGACTCACTGGTCTTTTCCGCCAAGGTTGCTTTCAGAAAAGGGGGGGTGGGGGTGGGGGAGGTCTAAACTCACCCATTTCACAGCAGGTAAGTCAAGGCAGCAAAGTGTCTGAAGTCCACAGCCTTGGAAAGGGGTCGGTGGGTCTCAGCCTTGGCTGTGTTGGATAAACTGGCCACAGACATGCACAGTTGACTATCCCATTGGCAAGGGGAAGCAAACCCCACCGTTATGAGGATTCGGTCATTTTGTTCACCAAAGATAATGACACCGACCTTTCCATTTGGAAATAAACCTGGCATTCAGCTTGTAAAAGGCCCTGCACCCTCAGTCTTCCAGCAGGAAACCTTGATCTCCCACCCACTCTTGCTGAAAATCTCACCTAGTGGCACCCACCAGGATGCAGGGTGTGGAAGAAGTCTTCACCCAGCCTCGGGGATGGTAGGAAAGGCTTTCCAGAGGCCATTAGACTGAAACAGACTTTAAGCATGAGGAGGATTTTGCAAAGTAGACCAAAGGCCCTGCTATCATTCTGCGCATCTGTGGTGCAACAGAACCACCCCAAATATGAGAAATAGTAAATAAGGGGTTCAGAGGCGATTGACATCTACAGAAGTGGCCATAGCTCTGCCAGCTGTCAGCCTGGGCAGGCCTCAGGAAAGGGCAAGATTCCCTTCCTGGTAAGACTGCCTGCTATTGCTTCCCAAAGCTTGGGGGTAGGCCAGGGAGGGGTTCCCTCACAGGGTTTCTAGCTCAAACTATAACACCTTTCAGAATTCATCTCGACCGTCTGCTCCATCCTCCTCCTCCCTAAGCCATCCATGCTCACTTGGTCTAGCAGAGCTGCCTGGGCACACACGGGTACTGAGAGAGGACGGGGCATAGTGGGGGATGGGCATCGGTGCTCTGCATGAGGACTGTTGGTGAAAGTCAGGAGGAAGAGGACACCTCGGAGGACAGACAAGCGGTCTGGGGAGAAAGAGCCTGAAAACAGCACAAGGATCTCAAAGTTGAGGCAGGACGCCGTAGGAAAGAGGATGGCACCTCCCAGAACTACACTCAGCATTCTCTCTCTACATGGAGGACTGTGGGGTGCTCCCTAACAGACCTGGCTTCAAACTCAGCTCCCCCACGTACGAGGACGTGTGTGCCTGAGCTAGACACTGTTCCGTCTCAGTTCAATCACCGGGAAAGAGGGATATTCCTATTTCAGAGAGCCAGAAATATCTAGGTATCCATAATACAACTACATCATGACTCGTACACAGACACCCATAGTCTAAGAGTCCAGTAAATGTTCACTGACCCTTGCTTAACTGACACAGTTGGCACCATAGGCAACAACACATTCCCAGCATCCTATGCCTATGTGCCTTACCCCAAACTGATAGAAGTAGAGGGATCTACTTAGGACCATTTCTCCAGTCTGACCCTGAGAACTTCATCTGTCCCAAGTTTCTCTTTGACCTTCCAGCCAGGACGGACATTTCTGGCAGAGCCTGACCACTGATCTCTGCATCGCTACTAACTCTAGTTACTAGTGCCTCAGGGTAATATTTCAATTGGGGCCCTATCTTCTATGAAAAGTAAGCAATACACAAGTGGGGAGGCTAAACTTCTACTACAAGAGTCTGCTATGGTAGACTCCACAAGGGTGGAAGAAAGAAGAATAATTGGTCTTCCTGGTCAGCTTTCCAAGAGATAAAAAGCATATTTGAGATGATCCCAAAAAGAAACAGCCTATAGCAGTGAACACTGTTGGTCACACAAATGGTGTGTTGCCCCAGTGTATTGTGGGTAAACCACCAGGGGCTTCGGAATCAGACTAATTTGAGGGGGAAACCCAGTTTCACCTTGGGGACAAGGGCAGGGGGCCTTGGTTCATTTGTCTGTAAAATGGGGGAAATACCACCCAATGGCAGTGATAACTAGATGGCATGGTGAGGGGATGCAGAGAGTGAGTGCTCAGTCGGCTCTCAGTGTCTTTCTTTGGGCCCTATTTCTGCTTCTTTTCTAGATATTGACATTACTTTGAATTAGTAGCAGATGACTTCATGTTCGTTGGTAACCATATTCCTCTGGATACCAAGTAAGTGTTTATGCATAAACAAAAATAACAAAAGCCCCAGCAACTCTGCCTGGCACCCTCAGTCTTCCAGCAGGAAACCTTGATCTCCCACCCACTCTTTGCTGAAAATCTCACCTAGTGGCACCCACCAGGATGCAGGGTGTGGAAGAAGTCTTCACCCAGCATCGGGGATGGTAAGAAAGGCTTTCCAGAGGCCGTTAGGCTGAAACAGACTTTAAGCATGAGGAGGATTTTGCAAAGTAGGCCAAGATGGGAGAGAGTGTTTTGGACCAAGAGAAAATGGTGTATAAAGACCTGGAGACTCCCCAGGGCAACAACTTTCTCCTGGGAGTGCCCTGTCTAGGCACTAGTTCTGTGTTCACCCCCTTCCTCTCTGTACTAGAGGCACAGCTGACTACTTCCCCACTCCCTGCTGAACTCTGTACAGGGAAGTTTTCAAAGCGTGGCCCAGGATTCCCTTTCTCTCAGGAGGACTGTAAGGTCAAAACTATTTATAAGAATGCCACGCTGTTATTTCCCTTTTCATCCACATTCGGTTATGAATATACAGTGGAGTTTTCCAGACTGAATGCAGAGGCAGCTATAACTTCTAGTAAGCCAAATATTAAAGAAATTTGCCAACATGTAAAATCAATGCCACTTCTACAATTTTAGTTCTTTTGGAAAAAGTCATTTTTCATAAAAATGTGTCCTGTGACTGTAAGGGCTATGGTTATTATTTCAAATAAGCTACAAATAATTAACTGCTAGAATCAGTGCTAGACATCAGTATGGTAAATTTCAGTAGATATAATTCACATCAACAAAAGCTCTTGGGGGTCTGCAATAATTTTGTGGAGCTCAGTAGGGTCCTGAAATCAGAAAGTTTAAAGAACTGCTGCTTTAGGTCAAATGGTGAGGACACAGGAGGCCACAGGGCTGGCCTGAGCAGCCTTCAAGATGTCAATTGATGCCCCTTACTGGGAAAAGCATCCAAAGGCAGTATGTGCTTGGCCACACTTCTCTGTTTTGCCCACCAATCCTTACCCCTCCCTTCTCCTCCCAACTATCCATGAGAAACCTCAATGGCAGACCAGCTCCCCTTTCTCTCACTGTAACTTCTTTCTAAGCCCAAGGTTGGGGGATCATAGGGGAGTGAGAGGATGGGGGCTTTGGGGTCAGAAAGGTCAATCCCAAACAACCAACTCAACGTCTCCAATTTGCACTTCCCAATGGCTACAGATGTTGGACATCTTGTGTGCTTACTAGTCCTTTTTGTATTTTCTTTGGAGTAATGACTATTCAAACCCTTTGCCTATTTTACAATTAGGCTGCCTGTCCTTTCATTGCTGAGTTTTAAGAGTTCTTGATAGACTCTGGATACAAGTTCCTTGTCAGATCTAGGCTTTACAAACCCATTCTTTGGTTGTTTTTCACTTTCCTTATAGTATCCTTTGAAGTACAAAAGCTTTTAATTTTTATCACGTCAAATTTACCTACATTATCCCTTTCTGCCTTTTGCATGTGCCAAATCATTGCCTGGTCCAATGTCACAAACATTTATACCTATATTTTCTTCTAAGGGTTTATATTTTGACTCTCAGATTTAGGTCGATGACCCACTTCAAGTTATTTTTGTATATGGCGTGAGGAAAGGGTCAACCGCATGCTTTTCCATGTGAATGTCCAAGTGCCCCAGATGAAGAGATGACCCCATATCTCTGTGCCTTCATATCCTTATCCCTAAATGAATTTTAAAAGACTGCAGGGTGACTATGATATAGAGAGAAAAGTGCCCTGTGGCGCTCCTGGACACAGCAGGCAGTCTGTGCTTATAACTGAAGGACTGGACAAGAGCTCTAAACAGATGCTGAATCACTGCTCGTTATTACCACATTTGGACCAGGATTTTTTAACCCTGAGTCTCCAGCATCCACAGCTACCAGTTCTCCAGAGGAGTCTGGCAAGCCTCGGGACAGCAGCTTGAAGCTCCTTTCTCAGGAATCCCTTTTCTGGGTGGTCCTGCTCATCTCTTTCTTTCCCCTCCCTTTATTTCTCCCTTACTTTCTACCTTAGGTTTTGCATTAAATGTTCACATAAATGAATTAATTAAGAAATTTTAACACATTATTTCTTTTTTTGCAAGAAACAGTATGAATTAAAAATGAGTCAATCAAATAAAAGGTCTCTAGTTGAAAGACAGAAAATTGAAGCCCTAGAGCACTCCACAGCTGATGTCAGAGGTGGCCTATGTGATACTAACTCCAGGGCACTCTATTTCCCCTACCACGTCCCCTCCCACCCTGGAGAGATCCTTTTAAATCAGTCTCCCTCCTCCACTGTGTTTGCAACACCTCCAGATTTAGTTTTCTCTCTGAATTTCATTAGTGTCCCATTTGCCTCTCTTTTTGATCTCCAAGGCAGCAAGCCTGCGTTAAGCAGGAGGGTACTGAGCTGGCAACAAGGGTTCCCAGCTCCTGACTGTGGGAGAAGGGGGCATGCAAGGAGGTGTCCTGAGGCCGCTGGGCTGTGATTCCAGATGATGCTCTGGTCCTCTCAGCTCACAAACTAACTAACTAGGACCTAACAGCCTGTCAGGGGCTGGGGCTCAGAGTTGGGGATCTGTGCCTGCCCTTGGAGACAGGAAGATAATGCCCATGCGATAGATACAGCAGGGACTTCCTCCTCTTGGGAAGGCACAGTGGGAAAGGAAGAATGAAGGAGTCAGTGGGACATTCAAGAGAGAACACCATAAACAAAGATGGAGCAAGTAACAAGTAAGTGTAGAGAAGCCATTGGTCCATGGAGTGATTTTTGATTATTTTCTCATCCAGTATGTATTTCCTGAATGACTGCTGCATGCCAGATGGTGTTCTAGGTGTGAGAACACCACCCAGAAGCACACAAAATCAGTCCTTGCCCTCATGGAGCTCATGCTCCAGTGGGGAAGATAGAAAATAGACATTTCAATAGAGTAGTACTGGGGCCTCCCCGGTGGCCTATGTTTGAGTCTCAGCATGGTCACTCTTACCCCCGGAGTTCGAGCCCCGGCCAGGGAGGGGCCCACACGGGCGGCAGACCTCTCCTGTCTCGCCCGCTGCTCCCCTCAGCAGTGTGCTTCAGTCAGTCTGCCTGTTCTGCTCCCATTCTGTCTCTGGTGAATCTCTCCCCACACCTCTAGCCTACACCCCAGTTCATCTTTGCATAAATAAGTAAATCTTTAAAAATAAAAATAAACAGTAATAGCTACTGTGTCAGGTAGAGAGAAATGTTTTATGGGAAACTCCAAATGAAGAGTACGCAGGAAGAACTGGACAGGTTTGGGGCAGACCTTGCTGCTCTCACCACACAGGCCCAGCCCTCCCTCCGCTGGCCCCCGCTGGCCCTGAGCAGCAGACACATTCTTGCTGGGAGCCTGTCAGCCCCGTGCAGCTCTGCTCTCTTGGGTGGTCACTGGGAGCTCGCTGCTGACCCCTCTGCCTAAAGAACTTCCCAGAAGACTGGCAAAAGGTTGCTTGCCTATGCCTGAGCTGGAGCATGTTTATTCTCGAGGAAGAGTAAGAGGCCAGTGGCGGG
Source organism: Galemys pyrenaicus (assembly GCA_019455555.1). Lineage (NCBI taxonomy): Eukaryota > Metazoa > Chordata > Mammalia > Eulipotyphla > Talpidae > Galemys > Galemys pyrenaicus. The sequence goes on along the minus strand of JAGFMF010012144.1, from coordinate 2,713,436 downwards.
AACAAAGGGTGTGCTGGAGAGACGCAGTCAGAGAGGAACAAGGCTGCTCATGTCAGGTGTGGTCAGGCACGCTAAGTCCTTTAGCTTCTCTGTGTGAGATCGGGAGCCACTGGACAATGTTGTGCAAAGTGACCTGGGCTGAGTGGTGTTGTCGCAGATACCTTTGTACCAGACCCTGGGAGGGGAGGGAGGGAGCAAGGCCCCATGAGGAGGCCGCTGTGGTAATCTAGGTCTGAGATGGTGGCTGAGACCAGTGTGGGGAGAGAGGAGGTGGTCAGGGTGCTGAGCAAGGGAGGCCAGTAGGGTCAGTGTAAACCTCGTACCAGGGGAGTAGGGGCAGAGATATGGCCAGAGAGTAAAGGAAGAACATTCTAGATGAGCCTGTGCCAAGGCTAACTGTGACCCCACCCTGCTAGGCTTTGGGTCCTGGTAGCTGTAGCTCTGCAATTCCGTCCTTATCTCCTTGAATCCTACAAGCCTCACTCTGGATTCAATTGTACAAGGGACACCACATGAGTGATCCAGCGTCTGGTCTCCCTGAGGCCCACTCTGCTAAGACTGAGGCTGTGTTCACAGGTGACACCTGGTGGGATATTAGGGGAACCAAGGACAGAAAGGCCCAGGATAGAGCGGGGGTGGTGGTTTAGAGGAAGAAGAGAAGATCACCTTTCCTGGGTTTAATGGAGTGGAGAATGAGATTCAATTTTTAATTTTAATTTTCCTACTGTTACAAGTGAGCAAAGTTGGCGCTGAAGCATTCACCTTCAGCTTAGTCATCTTCCCTCCTTCAGTTTGCTTATCTTAAAGACAGAATTGTAAGAACCACTGTACAGGGCTGTAGGAGTTAAATGAGAAGCATATATCAAACACTTGGCACAAAACCTCAATAAAGGGCCCCCTAGTTTACCTGTCCTGCTATACAAAAAGACTAGACACCTTAATACATCTTCTCAGAGACCACGTATCCCTGCTGTGGAGGTTCACCTCTGTTGTAGTTAGATGTTCCCCGGCTTAACACAAAGGCCACCTTGTTTTTTTGCTCACTGCTTTATCTCCAGAGCCTTGCATGTGCTGGCCTACCGGAAGGAGTCTGTGTGCTTTGGTGAGTAGTAAATAATCGAACCAGATGTTATATAAGGTCTAGGTTTCATGCTTGTACCTCACACAAGAGTTAATCTCTCTGAGCTTCTGTTTCTTTACCTGCAGAATGGAAATAACAATATCTACTGTGGTAATAGCAGTTACTGCTCATCAAAGAGCCCTGTCTTCCCAGATTTCCAGAGCCCTAGAAGTCACTAGTTCTGGCCCATGGGCTGTACATCACTTCTGAAAGGAAGCAGTTAAGAGCCACTGCTCACCCTTCCAGCAAGCTCTTCCTTGCTGCAGAAACCGAGGTGGCCATGTGTTCCTGGTGGCTCACCTGAAACAGGGCAAAGCTGGCATCTGCCTGGCCCCTGCATCACTGGGCAGAGCAGGGTCCTCCACCTACCTCAAGGAGACATGCAGTGTGAGCAGGGAATAAGCCTCTGCTGTATTAAGCCACTGAGATTGTGGGGTTAATTTATTACTGTAGCATAACTGAGACTGGCGGGGCTCAGAACCCCACCTCGCAAGATGACTCAGAAGAAAAAGTTCTTGGTTTATAGCAGGTTTCCAATGAAAGACTCACTCCCTAGGTTCTGGGTCCTCTGTCTGCTTCTTTAGGCTTCTTCATCATGACCAGTCTCCACGTAAGATTCTGCCTTCCTCTGCGCCGTGTTCCTTCTCTCCCTTGAAATACCCTTCCGCTTTCCTACCTGAGCCAGCTGTTCCCTACTGTTTTTGTGATCGCTCTTCTACACAGTGAGATGGAGAAGAGACTCCAGAGAGTCATTCTGGCCAGATGGAACTGACCCCCACATTAATGTCCTCTGGACAGTTACCAAATCACCTCCTCCTACTCCATTCCTGACTATGTCTCTAATTCTACCCCAGTTCAGCTTAAAATGAAAACATCAGATTCTGGACCCTACCCTGGGCCTCTTGGGCCTCAGAATGACTATGCTCAGTACTGTGATGCTGGACCTGCCTCTGTGGTTCTAGGAACCCCCACCTCCCTGTCTCCTAACCCCCACCCCCATACCTCGCCATCTTGGCTGCTGACCTGGCCTCCAGCAGCCCCCGGTCCTCCCACTGCATCTGCTCCCCGAGAGGACACTTCCACCCTGGCCTGACCTTCACTATGTTCCATGCTGCGTCGTGGCTAAAGCCTTCAATCGAAAAGTGTACACACGTTCAGATTCCAAGATGGCATTTCACATCGTGACCACAGTTTTGCAAAAAATCAGAGCAGACAAGGGGACTGACCTGGCTCCATGTCAGCTCGTTCTCAAGAGTCAGCGCTGTCTGCGGGCCCTGCAGGCCTCTCCCCAGGGCCATCAGATCCTGCAGAATGGGCTGGATCCTTTCTGTTGGAGCAGAGAGCAAAGATTCAACTGAGTGAGGGGGCAAAATGCTCTGACCCCATGTCATAGACCCATCCCCAGTAAACACACGCTGGGGGGAGATGGTCCTCGAAGTGAGGAGACGAGTGATCCCAAACACTCCGTGGATCCAGACACACTATCCCAGCACAGTTCCTCCATGCAGCCTTCCCAGGAGGCTCTGCCAGACCTTCCGGGTTCTTGTACTTCATCAGTGCCATGGGGATCATGGCTGGGTCTTGCAGCCATTGTTTACATGCGGCTCAAGCCCTTCAAGGGCGGGAACTGCAGCTCGGTTCTTTACAACTGTGGTGCCCAGCGTGGGCTTGCAGCAGAGTGGAAACTGAGTGGAAGGAGGGCTGGCTGCACCGACATCTTGCAAGGTGGGGGTCTGAGCTCCTCTCTGGGGGCAGGGAGGAGGTAAAGGGATGGCTGAGGCACTGGCTGCTACAACAGCTCCTAAAGACTCACAAACAAGTCAACACACCACTTAGCTTCTTTGAACCTGGATGTTTTGCCCTCTAAAATGGCCCAGTTTCCCCTGGATCTGTTTTAAGGGAGCACTGGAGTCACCAGGGCTGAGTTCCTTACCTATTACACGTTCTACGTCTGACCCACTTGCAAACAGCCCTGTAACCTCTAGCAAACCTCTTTCCCCTAGAGCCTCTGTTCCCTCCTCCCAAAGTGAAAAACTAAACAGACGACCTGTGAAGTTCTTTATGGCCATAGATTCCTGTGACAATGAACTTTACTTAACTCTGCCTCTCTGGTACCTAAGGAGATGCATCCAATAAAGGTTTGTGACACGAATAAAGGAAATCCTACCTTGCTCAAAAGAAGACTGAGGAAAGTACAAAGGTTTTGAGTCCTTTGCTTTAGTCATTGCGGGACTGAGATTTGAATGCAGGTCTCAAAGACTCAAGCTCTGTATACTTTCACTTGCACCAACTACCATATTCACCTACTAGAAGCTTTTGTACAGAACAGACACACTCAGCTAAAGAATAAAGCATGAAGGATACTGTTAGGAATCTGAGGTAAAAACTCATTATTTCAAAAATTCCCTGAATACATATTTGCCAAATAGACCTAGGATCCTAGCTAAGGGGGGTAGTATTGTCTATTACAAGGTGAGGAATTACTGGTATTTTCCATTAAAAAACCAGTTCTCCTAAGTGTGAAATTTAGCTAGCTGTATCTTTAATTCACATGTTTCTTTATTGTAAATTTGCATTATTCTAAAAAAAAAAAAAAAACCCTAAGAACCTACTACAAAGGAATGTTCTCCCAAGTGTAGAGTATCCCTCTAGCATTCTTGGTAGTGGGGGGGTGGGGGGGAGGACAGGTTGTCTCCTGAACATCCCCAGGATAGAAGCTCTGATGGTTAAACAGGAAAGTTTGGAGACAAAGCTAGAAAAGCCCTTGTAAATCATACCTATTATGCTAAAATAAAAATATGAGACAGTGCACTACATCGGATATGACTATCATTTTATGTATCTCGAATGAATAATAATTATACTGTGTCCTTAATTTCTATTTACTGTACCTTGTTCATTACCCATTTACCCTCCAATGTTTCAGAGAAGAGCAGGAAATTGTTTAGCTCTAACAAACGGCATAGTAAGGGGGACCTGCCTCTCCCCATGTGCCTGGTGCCTTGTGGACTTGGGGACACAGGTCTTTTTCCTTTGTCACCAAAGGTGCTAGTGGGGTCCAAGCCTTTCATCAAGGCTTTGATGAAACACTCAGGGTTTTTCTCAACCCCCTTTCCCTTGTCCAGGTCATTAATTTCACACCACCCTCACAGCTTCAGGTCAAAGTTGTGCTTTGGACCTTTGTCTGCGCTTTATCATCTTCCCCTCTTGAGGAAGCTGCAGAACTAATTTTACTGCTTTTCCATCTTCATCCTTGCCGAGATCTCAGGGAAAGCTTCAGTTCCTTTTTCTTTCTTGACTTCCCTTTCAATTCATACTTTCAAATCTACTCTTTTCCAAAGTAACCCCCCAACAAATAGCACAATGATGGTGAATAAAGCCAAAATACTCATGGATTGACAACAGGTTTAGAAGTACTAGAATTTTATGGGGACTCCCTGGTGGTGCAGTGGGTTAAGCAACGCACTATGAGGCAAACTGCAGCCACTGCAGCATGAGTTCGATCCCTGCCACTGGCCAGGGAGGGGACCCACATGGCACAGCAGACCTCTCTTGCCTTGCCCGCTGCTGCCCTCGGCAGTGTGTTTCAGTCAGTCTGCCTGTTCTGCTCCCCACTCTGGTGAATCCTCTCACCTCCCTGGACTCTGGCCTGTACCCCACCTCTTGTCTGCATAAATAAATAAGTCTTTGACAAAAAAAAAAGAAGTACCAGAATTTTATGGAGGGAAAGTATAGTTAAGAAGGAACTTGAGGTGTCCATTCACTTGCCCTTTCATTCATTCACTCATATATTGTGCATTTGATGTTTATACTATACACAGATGACTGGGAAGCAAACCCTGCCCTCAGGAAGCTCTCAGACTAGCAAGAAAATAAGACTTGGCCAGAAATAACTATAATGCTCAGCACCTTTGTAAGGGAGATGCAGATAATGATCCAGAAGAGGACAGAAGATGGAGAATCACCTAGGCTCCTTGAATCGCAGAGTACTTAGTAGACAACATGTCACTTAAGCTCACAAGCTTACTTGAGATATAGTTTAGGTGGGGTGGCATAGGGACAGAGAGGGGCAAGGGCACAGGAAGAGAAAGCATGAGTATAGAATTTGGCTTTCCAATGTGTGCTGTATTGAGGGAAGTGGAGGACATCACACCTGGCAGGTAATATGGACCCTGGTGGGCAGCACCCTGAAAGCCAGGCTAGAGAAGATGGCCATCATCCAGTGAGTAACAGAAGCCATCAAGGGCTCGTGATTAGAGATGTGATATGATCAGAGATCTGCTGTAGGGATGAATTTGACTAGCTTTGCACAGAATGAATTGGAAGGAGAGGTGTCTGGGGTGAGAAGCAACCAGCAGTGGTCAGGCATTGGGCAGGTGTCAGGGGCTGTTACACAAAATAGTATTTGATCACTTTGAACCTTCTAAACAATGCCATCAGAAAAACATTATCCTTCTAGATTTGAAGATGAAGAAAGAAGGCTTCAAGGAATTTAAGCTGCTTCTCTCCGATCTCCCAACTCAGAAGCAGACAACATCTCAATCTGCTTCTTTTCCTTTCCTGGTGAGCCCTAAGGCAGGCTGTGGCCCCACCCTGAACGTCTGCACACCCGACACTCCCAGTACTTGTTGTATGTCCACTGGCCTTCCCTGCCTGTTCTGATAGGGTGGAAACATGATCGTTTTCTGGGCTGGTTTTCCAGAGGTCTAGGTGGAATTCATGTAGAATGCCTTGCTTCCTGTGTGCTTCCCCTAAGTGATCACAAGTCAAGGAGACAGGACAAAGCTCTGAGGGTCCCAACCAACACTGACGGTCTCTCTTGGAGAACGTCAATGGGAACAGGAGACCCCCTCCTCCTTGCAGAGTGCTTGCCTGCCCTCCCTTCTCAGCTAACTCATGGTAACAGCAGCAGTGGACCCAGAAGCCCAGGGGAACACCTTTTGGATACTCTGCAATCTGCTTGAGCTCATGGTGAATGTCAATGAGAAACCCAGCTTTTCTCTTCAACTCCACCGTGGGAGGAGTGCCTGGAGGACTCACGATCAGCACACCTGCAGCCTGGAGAAGAGTGATCATGAATCACATCAAGACGCCTATTAAAACTTTTTTCCTTGATCCTCCTTTGGTTCCCTTATATTCCTCCTAGGGGAGGAACCATCTGGTATTTTTCTTTTGCCTTCTGACTTGCTTCGCTAATCATAATCCCCTCCAGATCCATCC
>JAGFMF010012144.1:2670939-2706942 GCA_019455555.1 Galemys pyrenaicus | reverse complement strand
GTGCACTGGTGAGATGGTGATGGGGAATACATGGGGATTACAATTAATGGCAAGTATATGTAAATTTTAAAATATTTTAATAAAAGAAAAAAATTAAAACAAAAATAAATGAATAATTATTTTTGGCCTGGAAAAAAAAAAAAAACTTTTTTCCCCCAAGGGAGGAAAAAAAAAAACCTCCCTTATTCTAAACGTCGGGCATGGGGATATCTATATGTGTGCTCTACAACGGACAACCATGAGCACATTTCTGAGTGGAAGCCCATGCGGTGGCAAGAACAGGGACTCAGGAACAAAGGAGTGAGTCTGAGTCACGCCTCACCCAGTGACTGGTCATAAGACCCTGAGAAGACACGCAGCTTAAGTTCCCTCGTTCGTAAGTGGGAACGATAATAAGGGCTACAGAGGCTAAGCACCAGACCCTTAGTATACACAGAAGATCAAGCAATAATTTCTTTTCTTTTCTACATTCTGGGCATTGCTTTTGCCGTGAGGCTGTTCTCCTTAAAAAGTTACCAAGTGAAGAAATGGGTTTTGGGAGCTAAATTTCTAAGACTAAAGCAAGTTGTTCATACCCTTGACCTAGCACTTATTATCAGTGTCTCCTAATTACTTGTTGTAATATCGTCTTTTCCCACCAGCCTGGGGTTCCTTGAAGACCGTGACCTTCAGTTCTCTGGACATCATTGTCTCTTTCTACCTCAGCTACCTTATTTTGTTTTGAGATCCAAACAAATCACAGAATCTGTAGTTCTGCTGGGATTTTATTTTCCCAGTCTGGTTTGAAGAGTGACTTTTAAACAACACCTTCAAGAGCACAGCCGATCCTCTGAAAACTACCTCATTATCATGTAACCATTAGCACAGACACTTCACCTTGTTGCTCTGCTAAGAGCTTTGGTTTCTAATCCAAGCCAAGTATATGTACCAACATATCCAATAACATCATAATAATTCCCAATCTCCTAGGTCTCCAGAGACAATCACAACCAGTTGGAGAGGTCCAGGGTCTAGCAGACCACTGGACCAGTGCATGCAAAGAAAGAAAGAAGCAGCATCAAAACTGGATGCAGACCCTGGTTGTACCATTCAGACAACACTGCCTAGTGCCCAGGGCTGGGTACGAGCTCAGCAAAGGTTAATTCTCTGCTCTTCCCCAGACTCCAGACAAAAGCAAAGTCGTAAAACTTGTTGCAAGTAAACAGGGAGAGAAGATTCACTACATTCACTACATTCCTGAGTCCATTTAGAATATGGATTTTTTTAAAAGCTTTTCTCCCTAAGGACTAAAGGAAGCAGGTTATTTCATTTTAATTATGGCAGCTGCAGCTGCTGCTTGTGGACTCAAAGACCAATTTTCAGATTAAGAAGAAAAATACCGCATACACACACCCACATACAAACTCACTGACGGAATCAACTACATAAACAGAACGATGACTTCTTCAAAGAGCACGTCAACAGGATGGAAAAATCTGGAATGCCCTACTCCAGACACTCCCATCCAGGTGGAAACCCATGGGTGTGCTCCCCCCCCCTCACACACCCATCTCCTCCCACCTCCTCTCTGCCCTGAATGTGCAGGACCAGCCCGTGAGCCACGTGGTGTAATGGAATGTTTCCTGCAGAGCAGCTGTGCTGTTTTAATGCACACAGGGGGAAATAAAGGCAGCAGGTGGTTTTATGTAATCTTCCTATGAATTTTGACTGGGCATCCTCATTTATGAAGGCCTGAAAGGGCTTTTAATTGGTCCTTGGTGGTGGAGCGAGCCAGCCTCAGATTCATCAGAGCGAGGATGCATTTGTTTGAGCAGGGAAGCTGGGTATAGCCCTTTTGCCATTTTCTGGCACTGAGGTTGGATCCAGGTTTCCACCTGGTATTTTCCTTTTTGGTTCTTTTACATGCGTACATATGGTTCACAGTGTTACCTATGGCAGTGATAGCTCCTGAATCCCTCACAAGTGAGCGGCCCAATTCTCTACCATGTGTCTATTTGCCTTTGAGGAACCAGGCTGTTGCGGGGCGTTGGTCAGAGGGAAGGCTGCATGAGGCCGTGGGCACGCCAGGGTACAACTGCCTGGGAGCAAGGCAGGTAACCAGCTAACCTGCTCTGGCCAGAGAAGAATTAGGTGCTTATAGGGGTAGGGATGGTGTGGTGCCAGCAAGGGGCACCGAGTAAGTTCTCGATGATTCTGGACAGATGGGGTAAAGGAAGGAGTCTTGGAGCCCTCGGTGGCTTTTTTAGGCTTTTATTATCAGAGGCGACCAGGTACAGGGCAGGCAGGGGGGCCGCGGGGTCCAGGAGGCGGGCAGGCCTCCTAGCCCCTGGCACATCTTCACTCTCTTGGCTGCTGCTGCTTTCTTCTCTCTGCCTCTGTCTCTCCGCTGCTCTGCTATTCTGTTCTGGCGTCCTCGTGACACCGCCCTTATACGCCCATGTCTAAGCCCAAGTGCACCCCACCTGCGCATGCCCACTCAGGCTTGTGTGCAGAACCCCGCAATGTAATGTCCATAATTACACCAATGGCAGGAGGGCAGAAAAAAGCCTGACGACTTTTCCATTTACTCTACAGGTGGCAAGAGCGTTCTTTTAAGATTTGGCATAACAGGAAGCATGGGCAGGGAGTAGAGTTCTCAAATAGCTACAAGTGCTAAAGAAATGCAAGTTGAGGAAGTTTGCGCTACCTGTGGGCAGATTACTAAGCTTTCCCAAACTTGCATTTACTTAAACAATGGGTACTTTTAAGTTTGTGGTGCCAGGAAGTCACAGAGCAGTTTCTCTATGATCCCAAGCAGAAGGGTCAAGGAGGAGTCCTGGAGCCCTCTGTGGCTTTTTCAGGTTTTCATTACTCTTTACATCAGAGGCGACCAGTACACAGCAGGCAGGGGGCTGGGGGGCCGGGGGCCCGGGGGGGGGGGGGCGGGGGCATCNAGTACACAGCAGGCAGGGGGCTGGGGGGCCGGGGGCCCGGGGGGGGGGGGGCGGGTGCATCTTGACTCTCTGGGCTCTCTAGCCTTTGCTTTCCTTCTCTACTGCTTATGCTCTCTTCTCTGCTCTCTCCTTCCCCTCTGCTAGCATCCTTGTGATGCCATCCTCACATGCCGTGCCTCAACCCAGGTGCACCCACCTGCACATGCGCACAGCCTACTTAGGGCGCCCGCCACTAGGCACGTGTGCAGGGCCGCAGGGTCCATCATGGACACCAATGTTGGGAGGGCAAAAAGCCTGATGATTTCCCATTTTACCCTACAAAACTCTTTAAGCACACCATCAAATAGTCTGAGATATGAACATTCCGGATAATCACAAGCTCCAGTTCTCCACGGGTGAAGTGCTCCAGGTCTCTGTCAGCCTGTGAAGGCTTCGCCACCTTTCACATCCACTGACCCGTCTTCTCCCTCCTGGAGCCTGCGCAGGTGCTAATGTTCCCATAGAGCCACCTCTATTTTCCCGATCCAAAGCTCACTGCAGTCCCAAGTCAGCTTCCAGGTCTAGCTAGACTCTACCACCAAGCCCTAGTGCTAACCTGGTCTCTGCAGACCTAGACCCTCAGGCCCTTCCTCCTGGTACTGGACAGCCAGTGCTCAGCCTCTGGTGCACGTCTGGCCCTGCCATTAAAACCCTGTTGGTCTCCACTGTCTTGTGAACAGAATCCAAATCACTCTCTAGAACAAAGCAGTTCTCTTCAACAACCAGCCTAGACATCTCTTCAGCCCTCTGACCTCAGCTGCTCTACATCCCAGTCAAGGTGTTTTTATTACCCCAGAGCTGTCTCCTTTGCCCTTTCTCTGACCCGGAGGCTCCTGGAGTGCTCACTGGGACTCACCATCTCAGTTCCCGGAGCAGCAAAACCAGAATCCACCCTGATCTCAATCCCACTGCATCTTTGCATTTTCTTTGCTGGAGCATTCAACTCCTAGATTCTATGAGGCAGTAGGAAAAGTCCCTCTGCTTTGACAAAGGTAATTCTGAGGTCCCATCACTTTGAGCCACCAGCCCTAACTAACACTATTTATTATTAATATTTAATAATTGTCATTATCACTAGAGAAAAGGAAAGCGACGTGAGTCAGTCCAATGTATGCCTTATTTACATGCAGGTGACTGATGGACAAACCAGCCTGCTGCCCAGGCATGTGCCAGGAAGAGCCAGGGTCCCCTCCTGTTTGGGTGCAGCAACCTTCCTACATTCACACAGCTTAATCCTCACGGTGTTTTCTTTAATCCAGCAACAGCCAGAATAAAATCGCAAGAGGATTTTCTTCTGTGCAGTAATGCTTTTCTTCCCAGTCCAAACACACTGTGTGACTGTGCCCTCGAAATGCTCCAAAACAAAACAAGTCCAGCCCAAATCCTTCATCTCCTTTCATGTTATTTTCTTGGCTGCACAAACTTAGGGGCCTTTGTTTCTTCTTCTCTGCCCTTGGACACTTCCTTTCCACATTCCCCTCTGTCTGAGCTCCATGTCAGCAGCAAGGGCTGCAAGCTAGCAGAGGAGGAGAGAGGCAATCTGAGAGAAGGCAGCCTGGAAACAAGAGCTGAAGGGGCCCTGAAGCAGCTCACCAGCCGCCTGGAATAGCCACCGAACACACAGGTCCTCACAGGCCGACTGCTGCTGAACAGTGGGGTGTGGGCTCGAGGTGTGCTCCTATCTCATGGAAGAAAATTGTTCCAAGTGTAGTTGAGTGCCTGGGGTGCCCCATTGCAAGAATAACCATAACTGCTACCTTGATGATCTAATACAAAAAAAGAGACACTGCTCTTCTCCAAAGGACTAGGGACAGCAATTATTGACATGAACAAGATTTGATGACTAGAGATATTATAGAGTTCACTACCCCCCCCCCACACACACACACAAAGTAAAATAGGAAACTGATTTTTCCTTGTTTGTTCTACTAGGAGATCATATAAAATGACATCTATATCAAGCTGCCAGTTATCTTGATCAAAGAAATTAGAAAGGGTCAGGAATATTCTGGAATTGGCCAGGAGAAAGTCAACCTAGCACAAAGAGCGATGGGGGTCACAGAGCCCAACGGCTGCTGTGCTGTCATCTGTCCCCTCTGAGGCCCAGTCCTCACACTTGCTGTTCTGCTCTGTCTCTTCTAAGCAGGTAGCTTTGTCAAATGGAAGACCCAGGCAGAAGACTGAAGGTGGGAAGAAGAGAGAGTGGAGGTGGCCCTTCCTCTCCTGCTGGTATTAGGCAGCATCTCTGGCAGTGGCACATAACTCCTGCTCTTTCAGGTGCTGACATGTTCCCTGCACCATGATTTCGAGCTCCTTTGGTACGTCCCACTTTCTAGGTTCTAGAAATAGGAGTGATAGTGGTTCTCTGTTGTTGCTGATCTCTGAGTGGCCTCAACATGCCCGTGATTCTTCTTAGTTATTTTATCAGTTCTCTATATCAAGTTTCTTCTGTTGAAAGACCTAGAGTGGTTTCTGTGACTCTGCAGCCTCAGTGCAATGAATGCACCAAGACTCACAATGCATGGACCGGGCTTGAAAGCACAGCAGTAATGACTACATGGCCAAGCCCAAGAGATGGTCAGTTTAGGGGGGCACCCATCAGGCACCGGTAAGGTTGGGAAAGCAGTTCAGATAGGAGGAGGGTAGGGATAGTCAGGTCTCTGCTTTTTTGTTTTACTTTTGTCATGAGTTTAGCCAAGTGGAATGTGATTTTTTTTTTTTTTAAGATTTATTTTATTTTTGTGCATACAAGAACAGGCCAAAGATGGGGTGGAGGGGAGTAGTGGTTGTGAGAGATTCACCAGAGACAGAGCAGGGAAGAGAACAGTCAGAATGACCAAAGTACAGTACTGAGGGGGGCAGCGGGCGAGGCAGGAGAGGTCTGCTGCACCACATGGGTCCCCACCCCTGGCCTGGGATCGAACCCCTGTCGCAGTGGCTGCAGACGCTTCACAGTGGCTGCAGACGCTTAACCCCTTGTGCCACCATGGAGGCCCGGGATATTATTTCTTAGGTTAGCTGGTAAACTACTATGGAAAGGCTAGTTACCGATGCAGTGGAGGCCACATTGCTCATTTGTTAAACCAGAGACTCCTTCGGCAGGTTAGGCTGTCCTGAATCTGTATAGGGACGTCAGGAGTTTAATGATACTTGAGCCTGGCTGACAAAGACATCTCCATAGCAGATTTAAGTGAAACAGGCCAGTGGGAATGTGCTGTAGCTTCTTTGGATCTTGTCTGTAGGAACACCTACAACTTAAGGGCTAGCACAGGTGTTTCCCAACTCAGAGGGCTAGGGAAGCCACCCTTTACTAAAGAGGGTGGGACAGGGATGAAACAGGAGGACACTGCAGTGACTGTTGAGCAGCAAAGCCTTGGTCACTAAGCAAGTCAGAATATCCATACACAGAGGGGGCCTCCCTGGTGGCGCAGTGGGTTAAGCAATGCACTATGAAGCAAACCGCAGCCACTGCAGCACGAGTTCGATCCCTGCTGCCAGCCAGGCGGGGGACCCACATGGTGCAGCGACCTCTCCTGCTGTGCCCGCTACTCCCCTCAGCAGTGTACTTCCGTTGATCTGCCTGTTCTGCTCCCTGCTTTCTGTGGTGAATCCTCTCACCCCCCATATCTCTGTCCTGTACCCCAGTGCTTGTATGCATAAATAAATAAATCTTTAAAAAAAATTTAAAAAAAAATCCATACACAGAGAGACACAAGCTGCAATCCAGAAAGAGGCAAAGGAGAAAGAAGCCAGAAATTGAGGGACAATGGCTTACACTATCTCTTCATGAGCCAGCTCCTGGAGTGGGTGGGGTGAGTTTCCTAGCAGAGGTCAGCTCCCCGCCATCAGAGCGGGGACTCTGGGACCCCTGAGGTATTTGCTTTCTGCTTCTTCTCAGGGCCAAGTCACAGGTGGCCTTTTATTGTCTGACTCAAGTGTCCGGGCCGGTGTCCCCACAGGAACTGAAGGGACCACCAGGTGTGGTACAGCAGGGCTGTTAATGAACCGCCACATGCCTCACCTCCTGGAAGGCTCCATGGTGCTGGGACTTCCGCGGAGGTGGTCTCCCCTCTGGCGTCCCCACCAACCTTCTCTGGACCCCCCGGGCCCACCCACACAGAAACACGTGCTACTCCCACTTGGGGGCAGCTGAAGGCACTTGCGGTGGGAGAAACCAAGTTGGAAAAGAAAAATCCCTTTTAGGAAACAAGAAAACCAAGGGGATATGGAGGTTACCAATGTTTTCACACATTAAGTTTCCCAGTTTTCACGATCACATTTACTTTTTGAACAAAATACTTTTGGAACAGTCTAGATATACAGAGAAATCACTAAGATAGTACAGACTCCCCTTATACTCCATTATTATCGTGTCACATTAGTACGGTTCTTCTGTTACAATTAATGAAACAATACTGATGACGATGGTTAAGTCAAGTTCATCATTACTTGGATTTCCTTTCTCCCCTGGTTCTTTTCCTGTTTCAGGATCCCATGTAGGAACAGGCTAGTTATAAGCAGCCACCTTTCCTTTCAGGACACCCTTGACACCCCTGGGTCAACCTCTCCGTGAGGCTAGAAGGGCCAGACTTGTACCGTGCAAGGTCTTCTCTGGACATTGAGGCTCTAAGAGCGTCTAAGCTGGGGTGAGGCCCTTCTCTTTCAGGAGCTGGAGTTCCGATCGCAAGCATTGGCCCTGCTCTGTTACTGGGTGATCAGGGCCCGCAAGCACTAATCTGGCGAGGAAGAAACCACAGCTCCGACATGTGAGGCGAGCGCTCCAGCCCCGGCCAAGGATGTGTGTGAGAACGTGGATGATTGGTCAGACTCACATTTACTGCAGCAGGCGATGGCATAACATGACTGCCTGCACCCTACCAGAGAACGGGGTGAAGAGCACTTGAAATATGGATGGGGAGTAGCCTGTGGGGCCCAATCTAAGGCACCTTTGCTGACATCACCAGCAAGTAACCCAGAACTCCTGTTTTCTGAGGTCTGTGCCACTGAGGATGGAGGCCTCTTCCATGGTCCGGCAGCAGTGTGGGGAGGGGAAGTGTGCGAGTTGTCAGAAAAACTATAAACAAGGCACTGGGGTTTTTTTTGCCTGAGATTAAAAGCAAGTATTTACAGTAAAACACGCAAAAGCTAATCATATATCGATGGCACAGAAGGCTTGTCCTCTGGCTGCTTAGCAAGGGCCGTGGCTTTCAGTTACACTTATGATTTCCCCTGGTCTGCCTCGCCTGCCATTCTCAGCTCTTTCTACTCACTGGCTGGGGAAAAGCTGTATGTTTCCTGAGGAAACCTGCTTGCAAACTTTGGCTTGCGTTTTAGCATATCGATTATGTAACCTAACATGAGTAGAAATTAATTTTACTTTACAATTCTAGGCAACAAAAAGGGACCAAAATAAAGTGAAAAAGGACATTAAGCTGGAAAAATATTCGTATCGTGGGAGGTAGAGGAGGGTTAATATCCATTCAGTAAAGATCTGGTGCAAACGGACGTGGGAAAGAATTTAGGGCACCAATAAATAAATTGAGACCAGACACAGACGTGTTATATAAGAATATATTAAGTGAATACACAGATGGGAAAAATGTTCACTTTCTCCAGAAATCAAAGAAATACAAATTAGAGCAAAAAAAAAAAAAATCCCATATACCTAAAAGCTTTATTGTGATGTATAGCTTTGGAGCCAGGAATTTCAGAGAACTTACTTAGCACCTACTATATACCAATCACAGTGTCAGGCAGACAAAATGAATATGATCTGCAGCTGTTGGAACCTTCCCTCAGGGCATCCACTTTCTAGGTCTGTGACCTTGGACAAGTTATTTAACATCTTTGAGCTTCTGGTTTTCTTATCTGTGATACCTCTTCACAGGACAGTTGTGACTAAGTTAGAAAACGTAGTCACCTGGGGCCTCCCTGGTGGTGTAATGTGTTAAGCAACGCACTATGAAGCAGACTGCAGCCATTGCAGCATGAGTTCGATCCCTGCCGCCAGCCGGGAAGGTGACCCACTTGGTGCAGCAGACCTCTCCTACTTCACCCCTTGTCTCCCTCAGCAGTGTGTTTCAGTCAATCTGCCTGTTCTGTCCCCCACTCTGTCTCTGGTGGATCCTCTCACCCCCTGTACCTCTGACCTGTACCCTAGTGCTTGTATACATTAATAAATAAACCTTTAAAAAAAAAAAAAGAAAACTCAGTCACCTGCGCTAGAAACACTTAGTTTTTTCACTGAGGTATCAGTGGTTTACAATGCTGTATATGACTTAGGGAAATGGGCTCACACCCTCTCAGATGCCAGTCACCACGCCGTGCCTACCACCAAAGCACGCTAGTCCTTTTGATTCACCCGGCTCTGAAACTTAAGCAAGGCAGGGATTAGCCCTAGGCTTTGTGGGTGGACACCAGTCCGTAGGGAGATGTGATGTTCCTCCCCTCCAGTCACACAGCCATGGGGCCAACCCAGTTCTGCGGGGCCTCTGAATCGTGCTTTCTGCAGAGGCAGGAACGTGCAAGGGCCCTGAACAGAGGCTGGTGAGGGGATCCCCTCAAGCAGGGCCAGGGGCGAAGGGTAAGGAGGGAGGCCACAGGGACCTGGGACTGCAAGTTGAGGCAGGTTCTCTAGGGGCCCAAGCTCTGTTGGGGTGGTCCACTCCCAGATCTTTTGCTCCTAATCCCAGGATGCGCTGGCTGACAGCATCTGCATTCAGCAATTTCAGTGAGTGGGTTTTCCATTTCTTTGATGGATGATTAGAAAAGCAGGAGGTGGCAGCCGGCCTGTTTATTATCTGCCCTGCCACACGGAGTGATAGACAGGTGTAGTGAGGCGGGAGTAGCTGAGTGCATCCCCAAACAATTCATTCTCCACACACTCAGCCATGGGCCCAGTGAATTGTACTAACATTCAAGTCACACTGTGTCCGGAACAGGGAAAGAATAAAAAGGATTTCTCTGAGACTGATTTAGAACTCATAAGGGTAAGGAGTATCTGGAGAATAAAAGTGTTCAGAAAAACCTCCACCAGCCAGAAAAGGGCCCTAATCAGTGACTGGACAGAAGTCAGCATCTGCACCCCAGTCACCCGGAGGCCTAAGTGGGTGCAGAGACACAGTGAAGACGCGCTCCCGGCCACCTGGTCACAGGGTCACGCTGCCCACAGGATTCCAAATCCCAGAGCAGGACCAGGACCCTCCTGCGACATGTCTCTGCCTTCCCAGGAGCCATCTGTCTCTATGACCTTGCCAGGACCCCCAAATGGGCGTCTGACTTTGCAGATCCCTAAGGGCACAACACAGTGTCAAATCTTTGGAGGTGCACAGTTCCTGAGTCTGCGCTGTCTCCCTTTCTCCACCGTTACCTTAAAAAATTGTGATCCAGAGCCTCCCGGTGGCGTAGGGGTTAACGTCTCAGCGCTGTGAAGCTACTGGCAGCCACTGTGGCCTGAGTTCAATCCTGGGCCAGGGAGGGGACCCATGTGGCGCAGCAGACTTCTCCTGTCTCTCCAGCTCCTCCCCTCTGCAGTGTGTTTCAGTAGATCCGGCTGTTCTGTTCCCCACTCTGTCTCTGGTGAGTCCTTTCACCTCACACCACACCTCTGGCCTAAACCCCAGCTCTTGTATGCATAAATAAAATAAATCTTTAAAATATGTGTGTGTGTTTATGTACTAAAAATTGTGATATCATGTGAGCTCCCAGAAACGTGTGTTGAGTCTGCCAGCTGGATGAGACATACCCCTTCGACTGCTTTCGCCTTCACTGGAATTTACTGCTTTAGCTCTCTCCTCCGTGAGAGCCTAGACCCTTTCTTAGCTGCTTCTCTAGCCCCCGTTAGCATGACGCTGGATAAATGGCAAATATTCCTATAGCCCACAAATATTTCTGTATGGAGAACAGACTCTAACTGTGTGGACAACTGTTTTACCAAGCTCACTGGTACCGGAGATTTTGGCAGATGAGCTGGGAAGGCCCTGGCCACCTCATGGAGAAGAGAGGCCGAGAAAGTGGTACAGGAAAGCAGAACCCCAGTATCTAGCGGGAGGACAAAAGAATGCAAGCGAGGGACCTGAATGCATCACTTCATATTGGGGAGAGTTGAGAGTGGGGAAAGGAGGACGCAAATCTGGTTTTGTCAGCAGGGAAGGTGGCCTAGGGACAGGCAGACTCCAGGACATATTGTATCCTCATCTGCAGCTGGTCCCCTAAAAATCTTCAGTGGGCAGGCCTTGGTTAAGATGGTCCCCAAACAGGATTTACATGATTAGAATGAAAGAAGACTCTTCTGACTTGGCACAGGGTCTTCCAATGAACAGGAAGCCAGGGGCTCTATCATGGGACTGACAGTCCTAACTTACCAACCACATGGCATGGCCCTAGGGAAGCATATGGTCCCCTCTGCAATGTCACAGATCTGAAGGGGGGCTGCTGAATATAGTGTAAGGAGTGCAGCTTTGGAGTCAAGCCAAGCTGGCTTTGAACCCTAGGCCTGCTGCTTATTAGCCAGACTGTCCGGGGCAAGTCCCTTCACTTCTCTGAGCCTGGTTTCCTCATCTATAAGACAAGGGCTATAATTTCCACTTTCCATTGTAAATGCCAATTTAGAAAAGAACTGCACATGCCTGGCGCTTTCTTCCTTTTGATCTTCTCTCCTTCCCTCCTCCTTTGAGCAATGGGGAGACAATCACCATAATGAAGCCCATCAAGCACTTACTGGGACCCATGCAAGCTAGAGAGTGCAAGAGGGAGTCTGGCCCTCTATGGACTCACATACAACACCAACTGCTACTCACAAGCCATTTCCCACACAGGCATGCATGCCTGGTACTATCCGTCATCCTGGCTAAGGGACCTGGGGCAGCTCACATCAGGGCTCTGAGCTTGGTGTCTCAGTTGTGCCTTAACCTCAGCACCAGAGCTATTGCCAGGCTTCGACGAGAGTTCTGGGAAAGCAAGTGCCCAGGATCAAACACTCAGGAAACGCCTGCATGTTTGCTGCCTCTACCTCTGCAGTGACAGGCCGTGCCTGGCCTCCTCACAGGATCCTTTCTGCTTTCTCATTTGAACAGTTAATGGGTTTCACTCTCTTAAGTGACACCTGCTGGAAATGTAATTGTGCACATAATTGCTATGTGGGAAGGAGGCACTTGATTTCCCAGTGCTGGCACTTCCCTTAGGAAGAAAACTGTGCCCTGGAGTGTGTCCTGTACCTTTGCTCATGGGGCTGGTTGGTGGGCTTTCCCACCAACCTGCATACAGGTTACCTGGCCCAGAAGGACTGGCACAGCAAGAAGGAAGTGCCTGCTAAAGCTTTAAGATATCTAGAGCCATATATCTGATAGTGGGTCTAGGAAAGCTGTTGGGCCTTATGATACCGAGGAAAGAAAACTCCAAATCCTACCGTAAGTTTCATTAATTACTGACACATTCCAGAAGGCAGGGTGGCCCCAAAGTGAGAGATGTGGGGATGAGCTCTCAATGGGCTCCCGCTCTCCGTCCCAGCTGTGGGCCCTGACCCATAGGAGCATGTCAACATGAATGTAAGAGTTAGCACATGGCTACTAATCGTGTTAGTGAAGGACCAGGTGGGACCAGCAGACAAATCTGGAAAGGCAGAGAAAAGGAAACAGAAGATTGGATGAGAGGATTACTGCCAGCCTCTGTGTTGATACAACTGCAGTAATCTATGAATGCCCATAAATACATAAACGCACAAATCTGTGTCAGGCTTGTCATGTTCAAAATTTATATCATGGTGCCTGGGAAACTTTGTTTCCTCTTACTCCCTGATATGGGCGCCCTTGCTCTCTGCTGTCAGGGATTTTTCTGCAGCCCCTAGATAAGCACTGGGATGTTCATCTTTTCTTTTTAGCTGAACTTGTTTGCCTGATGTGGGGTAAATGGAAAAGTGCTCAGGCTTTTCCACCCTCCCACCATTGGTATAGACCATGGACACCTGCAGTCCTGCACGCATGTGGACATGCGCAAGTGGGTGCACTGGGCTTAGACATGGGGGTACAATGGCGGCGTCACGAGGACGCCAGCAGCGGAGAAGGAGAGCACACAAGCAGAGGAGAGAGTGAGCAGAGAGCAAGGCAGAAGAAGCAGCAGCAGTAGAAGCAGAGGCCTGAGAGCCCAGAGAGTCAAGATGCGCCAGGGGCTGGGAGGCCTGCCCGCCTCCTGGCTCCCGGCCCCCCTGCCTGCCGTACTCCTGGACGCCTCTGAGCTAATGATGCAATGAAAGCATGAAAAGCCACCGAGGGCTCCGGCACTCCTCCTTGACCTGTCTGCTGGAATCATGAGCACCTGCTCCGTGCCTTGCTGGCACCACACCTGATTAGACCAATTCCTTCATGCCGGAGGCTCATACTCTTCTGTCTCCAGCCCTGCAGACATAGGAGGAGTCTGTGCTGCCCTTAGCCACGGACTGTCTTTTGAAAGTGCCTGTTCCCCTGTTTCTGGGTGACTGCTGAAAGGACATGGGGTTCATGGCCCCGCTGCACAGAGTAGTCCTGATGGGGGTGTGAGTCAAGCTCTGATGCTACTGTTAAAGGGGGTTCCATGGTCCCCGCGCCACTGAACAGTGGGAAGAGCTGCGAGGCCAGATGCAGTGTCAGCTCAGGGAGAGACACGTGGAGAGGAGAAGGGTGCTTCTCCCGGGCTTTGGACTAGACCAGGAACTTGGGAGACTTGGTGGGAACACATGGAGGAAAGACGTGTAGTGACATTTGGAAGAGACAAACTGGGGAGAGACGTGTGGGACCGTGACACGGCAGCTGTTACCTTGATTTGGACTTTGATTTTGCTCCTTTCGTCCAAACTTGTTTGGTCTCTTTTGCCCCTTTCCTCTGGTTTCTTCCAGATGGTGTCTTAGACTTGTGGCAAGCTTTAGGGCCTCAGTGGCCCCACTTCAGGACAACCTTGATTGGTTGGGCACTACCCAAAGGGGATGGGTAACTTTAGGTGTTGCACTGGGGAATTACTATCCTTTCCTCTCTCTCTCTCTCTCTCTCTCTCTCTATATATATATATATATATATACATATATATATGCATTCTGATTCTATTAAAGGTTTTTTCAGACGGAGAGTCTGCTTTGTATTTATGCTCTTTCAGGGTGTGCAAGCTTGGGCGTCCTCTCAGTCTGCACGCTCACACTACCTCAATGTCTGTGTTTCCTGACACTATCAAGGAACCAAGGTCATGGACAAATAAGAACACCGGCTACAGAATAAGGTTAAAATGTAAGCCCTCACTCCTTGCCCAGCAATGTTTGGGAGGCTTGAATACATAAAGGAAATTGATAAGGTTGCTACAGGAACCAGGTGATCTCTTGGACCAGAATACAGAAGCGGGGCGGGGCCAGGACATATTCGCTGTCAAAGCAGCAACGCCCAAGAGCAGACCTCCTAGCGCTAACTGGCCAAAACTGACACCCAGTCATGAAAAGCCCCATAAAACCCCAATAAAACTGCTTAGTTATGAGAGCCCCAAGTCCTTCACACACAGAGAACAGGAAAAGCTGCTTCTCTTAGCAGTATATTTCAATAAATCTGCTTTTCCTGTTCCTGTCTCTGGTGACTTCTTTTCACCCCTGTGCTGCTGTCCTATACCCTAATTTGTCCCCACAGCATAGAGGTCTCTGAGCCCCTGCATCTCACTCCTGTAGCACAAACAGGAAAGGAAACAGTTGTTTTTATGGATATCATTCAGAAGCCTTTTCGAGACATTCCTGTCTTCTAGTAAAAGTTTCCTGAATGCAGTCTAAAGGTTCCTTAAAGGTTATGCACAGTTCTCCTCTTTATTCAGGTCCATTATGCTAATATCCTTCTTGACTGGTACCCCTGTAGGGTTATTTGTTCCTAAATGAAAAGGCTCCACATTCTGTGCCTTTGAAGTTTCTGTGCTTACCCTTTTTCATCCTGCAATCTCCTCCCTGGCTGTCAGCACTAGGCATGACTTACGCTTCACCCTGTCGCGCTCAGGTGGACAGTGAGTTATCACCAGTCCACAGGTGGACATGGCTTGCTGAACTATAATAATCCGGTCCATCTCTAGCAGTTTGGCAGACTGATCTCCTCAAACCCACCGCTTCCCCACAGGCTAGATAGCTGGAAAATTCACACTGCTCTCCTTGTGGCTGGTCCCAGATCCCTGAAGCAAATGCACCCACAAGATGACGCAGACTAACGTTGCAGGAGTGAGTGGCTGTGTTCAGGTAAGCACAGGCCAACGTGTTGGTTTATCTGGAGAGCGGCAGAGTCAGTTGCACTAACCAGTTCCTTGAGTGTTGAGTCCCCAGGGGAGGAGGAAAGGGGGTTCCATTCCAATAAGCCTCTGCCTTCTTGGGTATGCCTCTGGTTCTGCGGTAGCTAAGCTTGGGTCTCTGCAAGTCCCCTAATATTCTGCATTAAATCCTGTTCTGCTACTACCTGTTCTGCTGCTAGCCAGAGAAGATTGTATTGTCAGAAGCTCAGAAGCTTGTCTAAAACAACATCAATCCACCCTGGAACTGTAAGCTCCTTAGGAGCAGTGGTTCTCATGCATCTTGGTTCAAATCATGCTCTGTACATTTCAAGTCTCTGCAGATCGCACAGTAACTAAGAGAGGTGAGCAGATGAACACTGGGGGTGCCTCCCTTCCTTAGCTAGGCTGTTCTGCTGCTAGTCTGCTAATGCTTGGGAAATCAGAGCACCGAGCTTATTAAGATCTTGTATAAAGTAAGAGTAAACAAATAGGCTGTGATGTAGGTTGAGAGGATCTCTTATCAGAAAAGTGAAAAGACAGCGGCACACAGACAAATCGAAGTGTGTTTTGTCGCCTCAGAGGCTATTTTCTGTTTCCTGCCGGCTGGCGCTCTGTCTCATTCCAAATAGCTGAGGGACTTCCAGATAACCAAAGTTCTCCAACTCTACACGCTGTTAGTAACTCCTTTTAGACGCCTTCCTGTCCAGATGTACAAAGGGAAATAAATCCAACATTTCCTCACTACATCCACTAAGCCGCTAAATCTCAGCAGTTCTGAATCATCAAACCTTGCATTTCTCATTAACTACCCCTCATATGCAGCGTTTTCAATTAAGCTGGGAGCACTGCTATACTAATTACGTTATGATATTAGTCTCTGCAGATTAATGTGCAGCTAACAGTTTGGGAGTACTGTCTGGTTGTATTCCTCTAGCTACTTGAAAATAAAATTTTCCTTGAAAGCTGTCTTTCACTTGGGGACTCAAAGGAATAGGACTCCAAATTCAATGCTCTCAGGGGGCTGCTTGCTGCAGAGACAGCTCTGGTTGCATTGGCTTCTGGTCCCACTGAGCCACAGGTAAAACATCACAGGACCCCCAGGACTGGCCGCTGTACATTTTCTCTGTATCTCTAGAGAGCTCTATGCTCACAGTAGGTGCTCAGTTAACACTCTCATCAGACTGTGCTTAAAAAAACAAAAACAAAAACAAAACCCAATAGAAACTGCACGATGTCTGCTCCTTGTCAGAAGTATGGCTCTATTCCATGAAAAATACAACCAATAAAAAGGAGTGAAATCATATTTGATGTTGTATATTTTGGGTCAGAAATTCAAAATAGATTGGCTCATTGATCCTCCTAAGTTCCCTCTGACGCTGATGTTATATTCATTTTACAGATGAGAAAACTGAGGTTTAAGGAGGTTAAACACAGAGTGTGGCACCGACCTACCAGGTGGCAGAGCCCAGGATGCCTTGACCCTCCGACCCATACTCCATCCACTATACCTGGCATCCACTGACTTTGGTTTGACAGGTCCATTGATGAGCACTGGGCATCACAGAGCCAGGAAAGTCACACACCCCTATGCTCAAGAAGGGAAAGGAAGAGGTAGTCACTGAAGAATAATACTCACAGCAATTACACTAATCATCAACACCCTCCCACATATTCCAACGAGGACAGTTTAAGCAGGGAGCTATTGCTACCTCTCTTTCACAACCACACTTCATCTCAAAACCGGAAAGTGGCAACGCTAGACTAGAGTGAATCCAAAGTAGATTAGGACATGAGCACATGACATGCAAAGGGAAACACCTAAAGGATGCCAAGGAGCATGGGGAGATGAGTCGGGAAGGCTTCCAGAAAGTGGTAGATTTGATGGGTGCAGAGATGAGGCCTGGCAGTCTTTCTGGGGGCAAATAATCTTGTAGTCAATCGCTGCTGCATTAGTTATGCTCACATGCTGTGCTCCACAGCAGACATGAGTTACTAGGACAGGGATGTCTTATGCATCTGTATCCCTCAAATAATAGGAACTCCAAAAGCCAGAGGGAAGCCTTACATTTAGACACTAAAGCTAGTATCATTTTTTTTTTTTTTAGCAAAGACTTCGGATGTGGTTCTCTAGGTCTGTTTCTTCATTTGTGAAAATAAGAATGAGAAGTTATTGAAGGATAGGCCTCCCCAAGACACGTCACTTCGGCATGTAGATTACTTCAAGCTAAGGTCAAGAGAGGTCCTGCTGGCCACTAGAAACTTTTACCACTCCCTTAACTACCTAGAAAAGTGAAATTTTGGCATATTACCCAGAATTAGAAATAAACATCAGAGAAACCTAATCAATATGGCAGAGCAAGCACCTAATTACAGAGGATCTGATCTTTATCATATGATGAAACCCTAGGCCCCTATCTACTCTGGAAGCCCCAGGCCCCTATCTCATTCCTTAGCTCAGGGGACACACACACACACACACACACACACACACACACCACAGAGACAGATACACATACATGCCCTCAATTTGTCCTATTTATCTTAGAATCTACATCTCTGTTGAGTCTTTATGAATACATTTAAAACTGTCCTTTTTTCTTACTAATGTTAATTACTTACTTATGTTTCTTACTGATGTTAATTTGATTGCTTAGACAGTCTGAGAAGAACCCAGAGAGTGAAGGGGAAATTTCCTCTTTGCCCCTACTCAGTGACCAAATGAGCAGAGGTAAATGACAACGTGCCATCACCTCTCAAGGTCTCTACAAATGCAAGGCAAGGCAGAAAACTGTGGTGGTACACTGCTCTGGAGCCTGACTACCGGGCTAGTCCTGGGCTCTGTTATTTGATCTTGAAACCTTCGCTAAGGTCTTTTCTATGGCTGTCTTGGTTTTGGTTTGTATATTCCAAAAGCAGGGACTGCAGTAGCATCGACCTCATAAGGTTGTTTTGAAAAGTAATCAGGTTACTGCATGTAGAACTTAGCACTGTGGCTGGGTACAAGGTGTGCTTTTTCAGAGTCAGCAGTGTTGGAAGTACTGATCCAGGCACCCCAGGAGTAAGAAGTAATAATAGGCTTGTGACTCTTCAGTCCTCTGTGACATGAACTCTACCTTAACTTTGGCAAGGCATCTTGCAGGTTCATCCCTTAATTGGAAGGGATCTGAGCAGGAATATGAAAGGCTACTGGCAACCACTCTGTTAAATCAAAGCCATGATAGGCCAGCTCCTCCAGGAAGCTCATCTGGACTACTTGGTCTTTCTAGGACTATTTCCTTTGCTGATTTATTATGGAAGCTGAGCCTCAGAGATATTAAATAATTCATCCATGGTCAGGCAACTAGTAAATGGCAAACCAATCCTTCCATCTCACTATGTAAGCATGAGAATAACTTGATCATTTGACCTTGATACTTGGAAAGTTTCAGATTATTTTACCCTGATCTTTTTAAAAGTCAGTCATTGCATTATAAACTTTCTCAATAGGAACTTTATATTGAGAAACTCAATGTAAACATTATAACTTTCCTTTGCATAGTATCTTTTTTCTTTTATATTTTTCTACTTGTTACCTGAATCAGTTTGAATAATTGACATTTTCTCAGAAAACATCTTATGGAGAATTTCAAACCTGTTAGAGTACAATAGCACATGGTTTAGTTACCACTTTAAATCACACCAGTTGTTTTACTTCATTTCCATGTATTCGTTTTCTTCATTTTAATATTAGATGTTTTTCAGTGCAGTATCTATTTTGTAGCATATTTTGCACAATAAGAAATACACATACACACAAAATTACTAATGCTGGCCAGAGTGCAAATTGCCTGGCTTAGAAATAAATCAGAATGGGGTCTCCCTAGTGGCGCAGTGGGTTAAGCAACGCTCTATGAAGCAGACCGCAACCACTGCAGCACGAGTTCGATCCCCGCTGCCGGCCAGGGGGGGACCCACATGGTGCAGCAGACCTCTCCTGCTGTGCCCGCTGCTCCCCTCAGCAGTGTACTTCTGTTGATCTGCCTGTTCTGCTCCTGCTCTGTCTGTGGTGAATCCTCTCACCCCCCACACCTCTGGCCTGTACCCCAGTGCTTGTATGCATAAATAAATAAATCTTTAAAAAAATAAAAATAGACACAGCCTACCAGAAGGAAAAAATGTAGTATTTACCCCCCTAGAAGTCAAAATGGAACTGTTGGGGTTAGTAATGGAACCTTACAAGTTAAGAAAGCAGCAATTAGTGCATAGGTAAACAGATCAATGGAATAAAAGGAAACACATAAATGCTTACTAAAGCGATTGAGAACCGCAATACTTTCAGTCATTTGCCAAAGAATAACAGCAGAATAATTGAACATTTTTATGGAAAAATATTTTCATTAGATATATTTCTCCATACCCCAAATAAATTTGTTTAAATAAAATACTTTTAAAAAGTTAGTTTAGAAAAACACAACAGAGAAACAATTTTTTTTGACACTCGTGAAGGAAATCATTTATTAAACAAGCAAAAAAACCTGTCCATTAAGTGTCTCATAAAAATTATTGCATTAAAATTAAGGTCTTCTTAGTATCAAAAGACAGCATAAAAGTGTAAAAACATAAATCACAAATTGAAACAAAATATTTCCTTGATATTATAATGAACATCAGATTAATACACTGAAGATCAATTTAAAAAGGCCAATAAGTGGCCTCCCTGGTGGCGTAGTGGGTTAAGCAATGCACTATGAAGCAGACCGCAGCCACTACAGCAAGAGTTCGATCCCTGCTGCCGGCCAGGGAGGGGACCCACATGGCGCAGCAGACCTCTCCTGCCTTGCCCGCTGCTCCCCTCAGCAGTGTGTTTCTGTCGATCTGCCTGTTCTGCTCCCCGCTCTCTGTGGTGAATCCTCTCACCCCCATACCTCTGGCCTGTACCCCAGTGTTTGTATGCATAAATAAATAAATCTTTAAAAAAAAAAAGAAATAAATCAGAATGTGTCTTTGAGAAAGAACTCTTTTGGTGAGAAAAAAAAATGCCATAATGGATCTGTTTGCTTATAGAAAGGGAAGCCCCCCCAGGTGTAGACAAAGAAGAGTTATGTTATTCTACATAAAAAAGCAGTGAATGAACCTGACAGTGGACAGCTGGAAGAGAGGTTCGGAGGGCCCAAAGGGTGGTCAGAGGGAGGGGCCCTGCACCAAGGCAGAAAGCAGGGAAAGCGACACCAGAGAGGACTCCGGGCCTCCTGCAGCCTGTGGGTTGGGTCTACACTGCTTGCTTTTAATTAAAAGAATTGGTCACTCCAAAGTTGGAGGAGATCCCAGTAAGGAGACTAGACTCACCCTGGAAATCAGGAACTTCACAAGAGGCAGAAAGTAGAGTGTTTAATTGAGTTTCTTACACTCTACAGTGAGGCTTAAATCACAGGGTCATTGTGGAGATTAAGCAAGGTGACGCTTGCTGGAGACCTAGCAAGGGGCCAGCAGTCGCGGGGCATCGCTGCCCATGACAGCGTGCGAGGGATGCACAGAGGATGCCCGTGTGGCGGGGAGGGGCTGCTGGTAAGGAGAAATGTGATATTCAAACGAGGAGCCTTCTAAGAATCCTGGAAGGCCCAGGGAGTCTAAAGTTAACCCCACTGAGCCCCAAGTGAGTGAAAAAAAAAATAGCTTGTGTGTGGCTGAACCTGGAATTCATGGAAGGCAGCAGTGGAACCCAGAATTGGGAAGTAACCCCAGCTCCCCTGCCACCCGGGACTGTGTGGTCCAGCCCAGGCGGGGGCGGCTGTCCTGAATTTCCTTTCTGATCCTTGCGTGATCCTTGCGATCGGCCCCATCTCAATTAAGATCAGTTAGAAGTCAATTTCACAGTGGTTGGTTTTAGAAGATCCCCCAAAACTGATAAGCAGGAAACAGGCAATTGCTGCTTTGGGGAGAAGAAGCGTTCCCCAACAGGGACTCAGATGCTGTATTTATTTATTTTGATTTGATTTTAATTTGGTAAATAATATTTATTTAATTTTTTCTCTGACTTCAAAAACAATATGTGTTCTGAAGGGAAAAACAGCGTCATAGCTCTCCCCAGACCTCAAACTAATGCTGATTTTCCCCTTCACCGGCTTGCAGGCTTAAATAAATACATTTCCCAGTACTGAGGAACAATCGTTTCCAAATGTAGCAAAAATGCAAAAAGGTGGAAAGGAGAAAAATCATCTGCGGTCCTGCTACCTAAAACAACCACTGTTAACACTTATTTGTGTGTTTTCCCTTCCCGTAATTTTTCTCTAATTATTTTACATGGCTGAGATCACACACTGTGTGTTGTGATTTTATATCCTGCCTTTTGCACTTACTGGTCTACCGTAAGCATTTCCCCACATTGTTAAAAACACTGTAAACATCATTTTTAACGGCTACAAAATATTCCATTCTATGAAAACCACCATTTACCTCTCCCATTCCCTAAAGGGAAGCATTTAGTGGTTTCCAATTTTTCACTCTTAAAATTAAAGCTTCGGGGAACACCGCTGTGTCAAAGATTTTGTATGTACTTCAGATTATGTTCTTAGGACAGATTCCCAGAAGTGGAATTACTGGGTCAGAGGATGTAGACTCGTTTGAGACGCTTGAATCTTACTGCCAAACAGCTTTTTGGACTAGAGGTCCCAATACTGGCCCCTGTGGCAGCTTGAGGGGCTCCCCCCACTGCCTGAAGCAGCCCTGCCTGGTGCATTTTTTTAAACCCTCCACCCTGGGAAGGGAAATCACCACTTGTCTGGGGCTGGGGGCCTCTGGAGGGCTTTGATTCCTCTGTCTCCCCTTCGGTGGCTCTAGGAAAGGTCAGTGAATGTACAGCCTCTCTCCCCCCCACCCCTCATGTCTGGTTTCAGGCCTTTCATCTGGGGCACTGAAGGGGCTCTGTGTGCTCCTTGTTCCCATCAAGGATCCGTGACACAGTAGGAAGCAGGGGTGGAGGGGGAGCTGGGATTCTGAGGTCGTTTTTAGCACTTCTCCATAATTTATCATCTTTACGGTATTCTGTGTTCTCCTTTCTGAAAGTACCGATGTGTGCATGAGAAGATTCTGCCGCCCAAGTCTGATGCCGTCCTCACATGCATCCCCTCTGTAGCTTTTGGGGTCTCTGGAGAGACCCTCTTTCTGACTTGTGAGCTAGAGGTCACTGGACATGCCCTGGTCAGAAGGCAGCGCTAAATTTAAAGAAAAAACAAAACACTTCAGGGGGGAACCGTGTGAACCTCTCTCTCCATTAGCAGAACCAGAGAGCTCTAGCCAACTAGCACTAGCGGTGGGGATATTTAATCAGGAGCAAAACAGAAACACAAGAGGAGGGAGGGCTGCCAGGACTGCGCTGCTGCTCGGTCCAGAGAGGGCAAGTGTTCTTGAGGGGAGGGGACTGGGGGAAGGGAGGGTCAGGAGGTCCCCCAGGGAGAGGAGAAAGAAAAGAGGGAGTAGGGGCTGGGGAGGCATTCTCACAAGCACAGGGCAACCAGGACAGCAAAGTGTTTCTCAGCAAGGACAATGAGGCTGGAGGTCATGGCGCCATCATGGGCCCAGAGGTGTCCTACAGGGGCAGTTTCTCAAACTTTGATGTGGATAAGAGGTATCTAGGGGTCTGGTTAAAATGCAGATTCTGCTTTAGCAGGTCTTTGAAGAGACTGAAGCCTGCATTTCCAACAAGCCCCCAAAAGATGTGGGGGTAGGTGGCCCAAGGACTGCACTTGGGGTAACAAGGCCCTATATTCTGGGTTCTCCAGCTTTATAAGCCTCAGATCATGGGGAGAATCTCTGAACACGCACATTCCTGGGTCCCACCTTCAGAGACTGTGACTCAGCAAATCTGGGGTGGAACCTGAAAGTCTGCATTTCATCAGTGTCCCAGGTGCTGGTCTGAGGACCACCCTGGGAATCTTACCCCATATTATAGCTCTCTTGGGTGGGTGGGGAGCACTTCTCAGTCTACTCAAAAGTGGTCTGGGAAATATGGCTGTACGTGGCAGAGGCTGAAGGTGGGATGCAGAGGAAGTCTCCTTTGGTCCTGAGACCTTCAGTTTCTGGCTGTGGTATTAGCAGGGACAAGACCTGTGTGTGTATGTGTGTGTGTGTCTAGTGATATGACATACCTACGAAGCATTTTTAATCTCCCTCCAGAACCAGGCAGTGATGGGAGAGGGCAGAGAGTTTCTGGAGCAGCTTGAAGGCTCACCCATAAAAAAGCCTGCTTTGCAGTACATCAGATATATAATATGTTGTCGAACAGAGCTTCCTGCTTGTTGGGTCTTGGAGTTTAATAAAAAAATATATTATGACTCAGTCCAAACTTTACAAAAGTCCCTGGGGAATCTGAAATGAATCATGTTAAGCTCCTGTTATAAAACAAACAGTGCTCTCTTTCACAAGCCTGTATCCACAGCAGTCTAGCAGCGGGGGTGAGGGAAAGGGAAGACAGGGAAAGAGACCCAGCCCAGAGCCTTTCTTAAATGACCAGCAACTGTCTAGGTTGAAGGAAAGCAGTATCCAGAAAGATCATCTGGGGGAATAAAAAGGTCTGTAACAGTGGGCCAACACGCTAAGAATAGTAGTTCTTAAAGAAGCAAGGCCTACAAACCGCAGCCACTGCAGCACAAGTTCGATTCCTGCCTCCGGCCAGGGAGGGGACCCACATGACATGGCAGACATCTCCTGTTGTGCCCGCTGTTCCCCTCAGCAGTGTGCTTCCATTGATCTGCCTGTTCTGCTCCCCGCTCTCTGTGGTGAATCCTCTCACCCCTTCCCACACCTCTGGCCTATACCCCAGTGCTTGTATGCATAAATAAAATAAATATTTAAAAAAAAAAAAAGAAGCAAGGCCTATAGGCTACCTCCTCCAGAAAGCCTTCCTTGATTTCTCTAGGGAGAAATGCTCTCAACTACATGGCCCTTCATCTTTGCCTCTGAACAAAGAAAACCATCTCCTTAAATGCCATCTCCCCACAGCTTTGCCTGCTCTCCTATAGCAGCAATCTTTTGGGTTTCACTGGAGATCTTTCAGATAGCACTGGAAATGCTTAGTCAGAGCCTCCCTCTGCATTCTGCAGGAACTGCTGTGTAGTCAGAGCCCTCCAGTTGCTGACTGATTGGCTTTATGAAGTTCCTCAGGCTCCGAGTCTATCTTCACACATTGAAAGAAGAAATGCCATCTGCTGTAAAAACTTAGACTTCAGGAGCAAAGCCCAAAGTAGGAGACAAGTTGGTGGGCAACCACCCACAGGGCACTGACTGGCATCAGGTGCATTCCTTCAAGCCAGTCCTAGCTGGGTGCTCTCCCTGGAGGCAGAAGACAAGCACAGAGCCCCGCTCCACCACTTATTAATGGGGAGTTTTGAGTAACCTCACTTTGTATCTCTGTGCCTCAGTTTCTTCAGACGATACATAAAAAGCACACAGCGCATAGTCCTTAAAAGGGAAGGGAGGGAGGGAGGAAAGGAGGCAAGAGGGAGAGAAAGCAGTATAAGTTAAATCCTTATATAATTTTGGGCCAAGATACACAGGAAATGCATGGAAAGGGCAAAAGAGGGGCCAGATAAATGGACTGCATTTACGGAGTACTCAATAAATGTTAGTTGTCATTATGACATTGCTAAGTACATAGATGTTATTTCATTCTGTCTTTTAATGACTTTGTGAGATGACCTTATTTCTCAGATGTTAGAGATGAGGAACCTGGAGCTTTTCCACAGGGGGCTGGCAGAGCTGTCTCCCCAACACAAGTTAATGAAAAGACAAAGGAGCAAACTTTGGGAAATCATTTGGCATGATCCAGTAAAGTTAAAGGACCAGGCTTACAATTCAGTAATTCCAAATCAACAGATAGGCCTGACCAAAAGGCCTCTTATGTTCACAGCATGATGGATAACAGCGAGACACCAGGAACAACTCACGCCCCCCTCGGCAGTGTACTGGATAATTTCTGGATACTTGTACAATGGAGTTATGTCCAGCAAAATGAACAAACTTGAAGTATACACAATTGGAGAGAATTTTAAAAATCAGCATTTTAAGAAAAGAGCAATGGGCATACAATAATATTAACATGTTTCCATTTACATGAAATACAAAAATAGGTAAAACTAAGAGATACTTTAGGTACACCCACTTAGATGGCAGACGGATAAAGAAGAGAGAGGTGACATAGTCACCAAAGGCAAAGGAGTGGTCACCTCCAGTGGTGGGTAAACAGAAGTGGGGGACCAGGGAAGGCCCAAGAAAGCTTTGGGGGAGTTATCACTGTTCTCCTTCGCTCTGGGTGGTGGTGACACGGGCGTTCGTTTGTGACTACGAGCATGGGTGGTATACTTTGTGGTATGAATACTATCTGTCACCATACAATATTCAAAAATTGCAGAATGAAGCAAAAAGACAAGGCTCATCTTCTAGTGGGGATGCTAGAAGATCATCTCTGAGTCAAACGCCGAGACTCGAAGGAAAAAGAGAACAGAACTCAGCATATAACTGCAGGCCGGCAGCTCTGGCTCCTGGGCCAACAGTGGAAAGCATCCTTCACACAGGGCCTGTCTCCTGAAGACCCAGCAGGTCCAGGTCTGGGCTGGGTGCCTGGGGTCATCACAGCTGATCGTTATCACAGCACCGCAGGTGCATGCAGCCATCAGTAAGTCATTCCACAAGGACAGAAGTAAGTGAGTGCTTTCAGTCTGCCCTGGTTAGGACTGGTAGGGACAGCACAGAACCCAGAATGTCCCCCTGCCTTTGTGCTATTTGCACTACACCCCCTGGCCCTTCTGTACAAAACTCATGGTCTTCAAGGACTTTTCTTTTCTTTTTTTTTTAAAGATTTATTTATTTATGCATATAAGAACTGGGGTACAGGCCAGAAGTGCGGGAGGTGAGAGGATTCACCAGAGACAGAGCCGGGAACAGAACAGGCAGATCAACAGAAATATACAGCCAAGAGCAGCAGCGGGCAAGGCAGGAGAGGTCTGCTGTGCCATGTGGGTCACTTCCTCAGCTGGCAGCAGAGATCGAACTGGTGCTGCAGTGACTGTGGTCTGCTTTATAGTGAGTTGCTTAACCCACTGCACCACCAGGGAGGCCCAACTTTTTTAATCCAAAGACTGAACTATGATGAAAGGATTCTGCATATTCCCTGAGCACTGGAACCTTGAAGGGTCTTAGGCTACATGTTCTTTCCTCTCCTTTTAGAGGCACAGGACAGTGGGAAAAGACAAAGAGCCCCAAAGGGGCTTGTTCCTTTGATGGAGCCTTCATGAGAGGACTGAAATCCCATTGACCTGGATGACTCATACCCTGGCCCTTTTATAGGCACAGGGCTGAACCTTCTGTCTCATTGAAAGCAGAAGAGGCTGAGGGAACTTGGCTCATAGGGAGATTTGTGGTAGCCTGCCCAGAAGTGTTCCTATGACCTTGCAGAATTTCACTGGACTCCGGTGAGGTCGAGACCCTGGCTAGGTGCCATACTGTCACTTTGACTCAGAGTGAGGTAAGATGTCGTACAAAGCTCCCAACAGAGTACCTGGCACATAGTAGGCTTTTATAAATATGTGTCGGCTGAATTTTCACTGAATGGCCTAGATGATTCTGGAGTGAGAGCAAAGGCCTGCAAAACTCTCCCTCTGAGAGTTCCTGACCCCTCCCGTGTGACCAGCCCATATGGCCATGGACCACAGTACTGCCAGAGGCAGAGGAGATTTGACAGGCTGCACAGAATAAATGGACAGAGATCCTTCCAAGGTTTCCATACCTAGGGGAAAGCCTATTTTGGGTGTCTCAATTGTACCTATAATTCCATCCCTAAAGTCACTTTGCACATCTTTCCAAGGGTTCAAAAATAAAGCTCCTGCCCAATAGAGGCATTTTCAGAGAAAAATCTTCAAATACTATTTTTAAAAACCACACACACCTTTCTCCTGTCTCCATCTTCACTAGAGACCTTTGAGTTATGAAGTGCACTTAACACCATTAATTGCCATGGAAACTACAGCATCTTCCACAGAATATGGTCAACTTTTTCTGCAAAGAGTTTTTTTTTTTTTTTTCCTTTCAGCAGGGACTTTGAATAATGGGCTGTTTTTGTTCCTTTTGTGGGAAGACAAGTTTCCCTTCCTCTACTCCATTCCTTTTGATGTGTTACTTCCCTGAGCCACAACCCTCTGGTAGCAGAAGCTGGTTATAGGTTTGAAAACTGTGAGAGGAAAAATGTCCTTTGAATTCTAGCTTGCTGCTAATGCAAGCTGGGACCCAGGAGTTCTGACTTGTTCTCAGCAATGATTTACTCATCAAGATCTTCTTCACATTCATTTGCAAGAATCCTAGTAGCACAGAGTAACAATTTTTTATAAGAATTCCTATTTTGCTTGAGTACATAACAATAAGATGAATAGCTTTTATCCAGCACTAAGTATCCGCAGAGCCTAGTCTAAGTACACTATGTGTGTTAACTTGCTTAGTCCTCAGAGAAACTAGATATTAAGATTATCCCCATTTGACAGATGAAGAAACCAAGACAGAGAGATTATTCCACCTGACCCAAACATAGTTAATATAGGCAGACAAGTCTAGATTTGAACAGGGGCCCTTCTAACTCTAAACACAGACCATACATTTTCCACCATGCTTCTACTACAGTATAAACTTCAGCCAGTAACAGAATTACTAATGAATTGATTAGATCATTAAATATTTATTGAGCCCCTACTATATCTGCCAGCCTCTATGCTGGGTCCTATTTCAGATTTATCTACCTAACAAACTCAGCAAGCTGAAATCTCCTGAGAAATAAGAATTTTATAAAAAA
The DNA here is from genome assembly GCA_019455555.1 of Galemys pyrenaicus. Taxonomy (NCBI): domain Eukaryota; kingdom Metazoa; phylum Chordata; class Mammalia; order Eulipotyphla; family Talpidae; genus Galemys; species Galemys pyrenaicus. The sequence goes on along the minus strand of JAGFMF010012144.1, from coordinate 2,678,907 downwards.
AAAAATAAAATAAAAGAATAAATAAAAACCTCTGAAAACTGTAACATTCACACTTTATTTACTTGAAAAATACTCCCCCAGCTTTATCTGTATATACAATGTTAGTAAGTTTTTCATCTAAAAGCAGGAATATAGGTTTGGATTTTAGATCTGTCATGTCCTAGCTGTAGGTCTTTGGGTGACTTACCTAACTTTCCCAAGCTGGCTTCCCATGTGTAAAAACAGGAGGTCTCTCAAGAGATGGTTTTGGAGATAAAATAAGAAAATGTACAGAAGGTGAGTATTCCAGTAACTGACACCTAGTAGGGGAATATGCAATTATTATCAGCAGTCCTTGCAGCATTATTCACTCATTGCTTAAGCACTTACTATGCATCGATAATTTCCAGCACACGGTCTATTTATGTGCTGCACTGCTATCCATCTGAGAAAATGCCCAGGAAGTGAGTTTTGAGGCAACCCTCGTGCCGGGTAAGCAAGGGGACATAGGGAAAGCACAGGGCAGGCTCACAAAGGTGCTTCCTACCTGTGCTTCTCTGGCTGCAGGGCAGGGATGGAAGGAGTTTTAGCTTGGGCTGAGGTCATCTATCAAAAATACAAGTTAGGAAGATCTGGCACAACTAAGATTGAACACATAGCACCTGGGAAAAACTAGATTGGAGATACCTGTCCCAAGGGGGAGAAAGTCACATATTTTCAAGTCACTGAAGGCTGACCTACACTCTATTTTTGCAACTTTCAAAAGTTCTGCCATAACTTTTGCTCTTCTAATTGAGGATGTCTGGTTTTTAGACATTAAAGAAAGGAGTGATCCCAGGAAATATTAATACAGCATTAGACACAATTCAATTTCTTAATGACATTTGTGATCATTATGCCATGCTCCTAATTGAAAATGAATAATTGAAATTCTAATTATTACAGGAGTCCATCTATCTATCTAGAAGCAACTCAAGATAACAACTTATTAGGCAAAGGCTTTAATTCTCAATTGTTTTCAAATTCCATAGGTATTCAAAAATGTGCTTATTTAATGTACATGCATTTCTTTGGGTGATATGAGAAAATGTTTAAAATAAGAGGCAATAGTTTTATGTTTTTTTTGTTCTTTTTTTTTTTTTTTGAGAAGCTGTAAGTCTTGGACTTCTGGTCTGGCAACATGGTAGACTGAATTTACAAGATCTGCCTTTTCACGAAAAGGGTTGAGGGAAGATGGGAACACGAGGGACTGAGGTGATGGTGCACTGGTGAGATGGTGATGGGGAATACATGGGGATTACAATTAATGGCAAGTATATGTAAATTTTAAAATATTTTAATAAAAGAAAAAAAATTAAAAAAAAAAAAGAAATGCGGGGCAAAATAAAATGGGAAAAATGAAATAAGGAGTATATAAACAAAGCAGTAAAGGGAAAGAGCCAAAGTTGTAATGTCCCAGGAGCACATGAGTCAAACGAACCTTCCCAGCTAGGGGCTGGATTTCCACATCCACATGGGAGATGAGGAAGAGAGGTCGAACAGAGCCCCCAAAACCCCTGCCAAATGACAGGAGCTTGGTAGTCTCTCCTCCCTCACTTCTGAGATTGCTGTCCGTTAAACTTCTGAGGAGCACAAGACTGGTTTTGCTCACAGTTGGAATAGAAAACAAAATCTCCCCTGATCTAGAAAAACTCAAGTATGCACTTTATGAAGTATCAGGTGCAAAATGACACCACCTGTGGCTTCCTCAACCAGGAACTAATGTAACAGCTGGCCTAGGACCGGTGTCATCTCTGGTACATGGTCCAAACACAAAATAGCTCTATAGACCCTGTAGGGATGCTTCCATAACCTTGAATGCAGGGAAATTCCACTGGAAAAAATAAAAAAATATAACAGCAAAAACACATCACCTTAAGGTGAATCTGCAAAAAAATGACACACTCACCCAAGAAAACAATTTTTCCAGCAGGCTTAACAAGAAGGTTTAATGGTCTTGAAATACTGAAATAATCTGATTATAAATGTATTTAAATCACTAATAAAGTCACTGAAGGGCTAAAAATCATACTCTAAGACATTATGAAACACTAAAGGGAGAGCTGAACAAAAAAAACAACTGAAACATGAGAATGAAAAAAACACCACAGCCATTAAAATTAAAATTCAGAGGTTGAATAAAATAGCAGATTAAGTACAGTTGAGAGACACAGTGAATTCAAAGATAGGTTTGAAAAAATTTTCCATAATGGTGCACTGGGAGCTAGATAGAAAATATGACAGAGCTGTTCAAAAGGAGGATAGAATCAGAAGGCCCAACATACAACCAATAGAAATTTCAAAAGGAGAGAATTATGGGAAGGAAGTATTTGAAGTGATAATAACTACTGAGAAAGTTGCAAAATGAATGAATCGCTGAAACCATAAAATAGTAACTGCAAGGAAGAAAATGGTAAAAGATTTAAATATTAGTTTTCTTTAGTTTCTGACAGGGATCAACCTTTGGGAACCCAAATAATTAAGAAATAAGAGTCCATGGGCTGAAAGAAGCCTGAAGACTTGGCAAGCATCCATGGAGACAACAAAGCTCTCTCAAGCAATTCTACTTTCTAGCAAGTCAGCTAGCAAGCTGGGGTAACTGCTAGGTAGCATGCACTAGGTACTGTGAAAGATTGCACTTTTATTCTTAAGTCTTCCCCCTCATTTTAGGCCCTTTGCCCCGAACTCTTCAGTACTTCTCAATAGTGGCAGCGGGGTGAAGAAGCAGCCCAGTGTCCTCGCTAGTTTAAGCAGGATGAGAAACTCATGGAGCAGGTTGGGCCTCCCTGGTGGCCGCAGCACTTTTAAGCTATCCACAGCTACTGCAGCACAAGTTAGACCCCCTGCCAGGGAGCGGACTCACATGGCGGAGCAGACCTCTTCTGTCTCACCCGCTGCTCCCCTCAGCAGTGTGTTTCAGCCAATCTGCCTGTTCTGCTCCCCGCTCTGACTCTGGTGAACCCTCTCAATCCTCGCACCTCTGGCCTGCACCCCAGTTCTTATTGTGCATGAATAAATCTTTAAAAAAAAAAAAAAACTCATGAAGCTGGTCTGGATCCCACATGCCAATTGGAACCAAACCCCGTGGGGCCCAGTTTAGATCAGCTGACCCCCAAGAGACCCCCAAAACGTGACCTGTGGAAATAAAGTATTGTTTTCAGTCACTGCATTTTCCAAAGAATTGTTAATGTTGCATGATTGTGGCAATGTTGAATAATACATATATTATCTCAAAAGACTTCGCAGCTCTGATAAGATACTCTTGACCCCACTTCACAGTTTAGGAAACTCAAAGGCACCACCAAGAAGCAAGAAGTAATGCTGATTGCCCAGAGTCACACTGAGTAGATTCAAGAATTGGTCATAATTCTGTCTGGATGTTGGGAATGTTAACGTTTCTATCAAAGTGCCTGTCAGTAAATGTTCACTGGGTGAATGGTTGGATGAACACACAGATGAATAACAGCCCACCCACTGGGACCCCACTTCCCTCACCCAAACTCACACTCAGGGCCTGACCACCAGGACAAACTCATCAATGGTGAAAGCCTCATTTTCCTTGTATGAGGCATCTGCTACATAAGGAGTTTACCCAGAAAATGAATTCCCTTCATTCCAAGAAGAAAACAATACTGCAGTGGAAAGGCCTCACAGCCTATCAGACTCGCTGGCATGCTGGTGGTCCCCATGGCCCAGCAGACTGCCAAGGACGTGACCTCCGGAGTCTTACAATAGGCAGCCCCTGAAGGCCTCATCTAAATGGACGATTCGGAGACCCACAGCTGATCTGCATGTTGGTGCATAGTACTCAGCAGCTGCCCTTAACTGGTATAGCTCACCGCTCTGCAACACTGGGATGCTAAATAATTAATTGCCTTGTTCCACTTGGGGTGGGAACAGACAGACCCGTCTGAGAAGTGACAGAGGGTTCCCTGTTCATGCAGCAGTGGGTAAAGGTGTTCAGACCCCTGTCCCTCAAAATAAACAGAAATAACGTTAATGATAAAATTTCCTTGAGAGTTGGAGAGTGCTTCTGATTTCACAAACTAGTTTAAAATTTATTTCCAGTACTTTCAAAAAAATTTTAAACAAAGGATCCGAATAGTCTATTCAGAGAACAAATACAAACAGCTAATAAACATATGAAAAGATGTTTGGCTGCACTGATAATTAAAGAAATGCAGATCAAAACAAAAATGATTTTTTTTTCCTTTCAGGCTGATGAAAATGGAAAAGCTTGATAATTTCCAGTGTCGGCCATAGAAGAAGGCAGTCTCATACACTGCTGACAGTCTCATCACTGCTCACAGAAGCACGGGCTGGTGCACTATTTTCTGGCACCATTTGTCAATAACCATCAAAACGGAACTAGGCATACTTCTGGGTACCAGTCCTATGATTAGGAACTTACTCTCCAGATATACCCATCTCCCTCCCCCCGCCCCCCAATGCTGTGATGGGCATAAGGAATTCACCAGCAAGGTTATCCATGCGAGATAACAACCTCAGTCTGGTGAGGGGAAGGCAAGGTGGACAATCCATGGTCCATCCCACCAATGGAAGAAAATGAATGTTAACCAGACTAAGGTTTTGTTTTTTTTTTTAAGATTTACTTATTCATGCATACAAGAACTGGGGTACAGGCCAGAGGTTTGGGGGGTGAGAGGACTCACCAGAAACAGAGTGGGGAATAGAACAGGTGGATCTACTGACATACACTGCTGAGGGGAGCAGTGGGTGAGGCAGGGGAGGTCTCTTGTGCCATGTGGGTCTCCCTGGCAAGGGATCAAACTCGTGCTGCCGTGGCTGTGGATAGCTTCATAGTGAGGTGCTTAAACCCTTGTGCCTCCAGGGAGGCCCAACCAGAGTGAGTTTGTTTTGTGGTGACTGATAGTGCAACATCTCCTGGTGGGTTGTCAAGGGAAAAACCCAAGGTATAAACAGTGGATAAAATGACCCCTTTGATGTAAATAAAACATGGAGGTAGATTTTTTTTTCTGCAAGAATAACAAAAACTCTTTTACAGTCATCCCCTTTAGAGAAAGATAAGGAGGAACCTTTGTTTTCTTCTCCATATTCTTTGTACTTTCTGACCAACCATCTTTACCTTTTTTTGAAGCTGACAAGGCAGTGATCATAGAGGCCACTTTTGTTTTCCTTACCCTTGCACCCATTCAATAGCCAATAGATGCCACAACTTATTATAATAGCATAGGTTCATTTTAACATATTCAAGTACAGGAGGGATAGCTGGGCTGCCCCCAAGGAGTGAAAGCTGACTAGAGCTCAGGAGGGACCCTTGAAACTTCAGGGGAGACTATGTGAATCCTGCCTGAGTTTCTCCAGAGAGTGGGCATTGTTTTCTCCTGCTGTTAATTGGAAAAATGAAAGAAACTGGGGGGAGGAGTAAAGGAAACAGTGGAAGTCAGGACAGAATAGATGCTTTCACAGGTGGCCTTGGATGCCTCTGGGAAACAGAGGCAAAGTCCCATATCCTGAAGGAGCATGGGATGGCAAGGTGAAGCAAGAGCCTAGCAGAGCAATGGAAGCGCCCATGTGAGGGGCCTTGTGGGTTGAGAAGCTTAGGCCGTATCTCCATGGAAATATGGCCCATGGAAAGAACTGGAAGCTACTGCAGGGGGTGACTATGGAGCAAATCCCCACAAGAGGCAGTTGAGGAAGAAAATAAAGGTACCTGATTTTTCCATCTCAAATATCTGACCTTGTTTTCCCATTGGACTCTAAACTGAGAAGCACCGACAACTCCTTATCTCCTTTACCACTTGGCATACAGCACCATTGCTGATGCACAGTAGGACCCATTTATAGAAGGAACAGGACTCAGGTACTGTCTGCATAGTCTGACCTCTCATTTTCCTTGTTTGCCTCTCCCAGATCCCTACACAATGCAGCCAGGTGTCCTTTCGAGCCAGGAGTCCACTGGCAGAAGTTATTATACATGCAAAGAAGTTCAAAGAACTCCTCCTGGAAAGGCTGACCTATTTCACCAGCTAGGCGATATCTGAGCAATAAAGATTCATTTGACTCTATTAGATCAAATGTAAAAATAAAATTAAAATTAATTAAAAACTACAGCATACAGCTCCTTACAAAAACACCTTTGATGTACATTCAGCACATTGAACAGAGGCGGTTAGGGAAGGCAATGAGGTTTCAATTATCCCAGCTACTGGCGGAAAGAGATAACATGGATAAAAGAAATCCACAGATAATCAAAATTAGAAATCCTTTATTCTGTCTCTCCATTTCAACTTCGTCCCTAACACGCTCTCGTGAGGACCTATAAAGAATGCTCAGATTTGTTTAATCTTTTCTGTCCCTTTTTCTATAGAGGTAGAGGTGTTGAAAAAGGAAAGGAAAGAAGTAGCCTGCCTTGAAGACTTACTATGTGTCTATTAGTCAGCCAGTCAGACCTGGACTTTCCCTTTCATTACCCTAGCTCTTTTCTCTACCCTCTTCTTTTTTTTTTTTAAAGATTTTATTTATTTATGCATACAAGAGCTAGGGTACAGGCCAGAGGTATGTGTGCGGGAAGTGGGAGGATTCACCAGAGACAAGAATGGAAAGCAGAACAGGCAGATCCACTGAAATACACTGCTGAGAGGAGTAGTGGGTGAGGCAGGAGAGGACTGCTGTGCCTTGTGGGTCCCCTCCCTGGCCGGGGATCAAACTCGTGCACTGCAGTGGCTGCAGAAGCCCCACAGTGTGGTTCTCAACCCCTTGCGCCACCAGGAAGGCCATCTACCCTCTGCTTGCCCCAAGAGGCTGACCTTCTGCAGTAATAGCAGTGAGAATCCTACTGACTTCTGGTTGGGTTTCACCAATGGGTGGCGCCCAGCTCAGAGAGCAGAGGAGAGGGAGGCAGGGGCGTTTACTCTCCCACTGTACCCTGCCTGGCTGCGAGCTGGTAGGCTTCTTTCTTCTTTGTAAGGCCACATTTGCTTTCTAGCATCCTCTCCTGCAGGTATAGCCTTCTCTCAGTAACTACTCCGTTCCTTCCCAATTAGGCCTAGGGTGGTAATGGGTCCATGCTGTTGCTAATTCTCCATCCTGTGCTTTCACTTATTGGTTTCCAGAAACCCTTGACCTTCATTCAACTTTCCTCAATTACCCCACTTGAGCATGCCATCATTTCTTGCCTTTACAACATATTGTCTCATTCAGTGTCCACATTTCCCAGAGCCTAGAAAACCTCAAAGAGGATAATTAATCTGCCTGGGGTCACAACTTCAGGAACTGGTAGAACCAGAATCCCAGGCCAGAACAGCCCAACCCCAAAGCTCACAGATCTGACAACTTGATCACATCTCTGAGAAACCAAAGCTCAGTGAGAATTTGAAAAATGATGCCATCGCAAAGGAACCCTTTGAAAGTTTTATCTCAGAGTTGAAAGGAATCCAAAGGCTGGATCCCTAAGACCGTCTATGACAGTTGTGTCTGGATCTGGCAGGAAACCTGTCTTTTATGAATTACTTTGCCTTTTGAATTGCAATTCCTACAGGCCTTGCTCTCGGACTCTGAGTCTCACTTTCAGATTCCACAACTTCTGGTGGGTTAGAGGGCTTTCTGGGTTTGGGTTTTGGGACTGAGGTGGCAGTTCAGTTAGGTAACTAGTCAATCCTCTGTCCCCTCATCCATCAATTCCTCCACTGCTCTACAATTCTGTTCTGACCCAGGGCTCTACAGAATTGCCAAGGTGAGTAAGATGTGGCAGGAAATGCAGAGAGTGACTCACCCACTGTGGAAAGAGATCTGCACAGGTAGACTGTGGGAGCTGCAGAGAGCGCCTCTACTGGCAAGAGTGAGCAGCGATCCGTAGTAAAGGCTTTTGGAGTCAGTGCCCACCACCCCCCCCCCCGCCCCCTCAGGTGCATTTTTTTAAAAAGATTTACTTATTTATGCATACAAGAGCTGGGGTACAGGCTAGAG